>JAWNPG010000029.1:295000-820000 GCA_035045145.1 Drosophila meridionalis | reverse complement strand
AAGGTGCTGCCTATTATAACAGAGCGTTGGTATTGCCCTGTAATTAGGCCATTTTTGGCTAAAGATCTAAAATATGATCCAGATCCAAATAAATTTCATTCAGGACGTTTTAATTTGTTCACCTTTATCCGAAATGCAAATTAGCAAATGACTAAAAAACCACACAATCAAATTAATAAGCGCATGCAGCACAGTAATATATTTGATTTGAATCCATTTTAATGGCTAACGAATGCGGTCTGTGCGGTGCTTTAATTTGTTGCTTGCGATTAGCCCACGGCGGTAAATAATACGCGCGCATAAAAATGCTTTTTAATTGCAACAATTTTGACAAATATTTGCAGCTGGTTGCGCCGGCTAGCCAGCAGCTAGGCAAATGATGTTTGTTTGTTTGCAGTCGCCCATTATTGAATTTTTCCCTTTCATCATCGGCGTCTTTTAGCGCTGGGCAAACTTTAATTAAATGAAAATGCGACTGCACACAGAATGAAAAGCCATTAACCAATAACAAATTATTATGCCCTGCCACTTATACTATGGGTGCGTGCACGCGTGGGTGTGTGTCGGGCGAGGACCCGCCCGGCACAGAGAGGCTATCAAAATAGCGAAAATGTTGCGAAAGTTTTTAAAACACTTTTAATGACAGGCCAAGCAAGCGACTCGCAGGCGCAGGCTTCGCTCGCCTCTACTCGTTTTTCGCCCTTGCATACCCATGCATACTGGCTCGATAGCAATGGGGTATATAGGATTTGTGCGCATATACACTGTACCACTTAAGTCACCGTACCCCCTGTTCATTTTCACAAAACACGCTGTAACTTCGTCAAATTTTTATATAAAAAAAAAGTTTTGATGGTGATTGATAAAGTGATCTATTAACTACACAATAGCATTTTAATAATAGTAAAATATGATTTTAGTCTAATATTATAACTAAAAAACTAAAAATATTCACATTTTCGACTCCACAAAAGTCACCGTACTCTTGCTTGCGCTGCGCTGTCTGGCGCCAATGTTCTTTTTAGACCTAACGGGGATTTTCGAAACACGTGTGCAATGTCTTTAAAATTAATGCTACTTGCTGTGAATTACTTGTGTTGGACAAAATTTACAAATTTCTTTATAAAAATGACCCGGAAAGAGTTAACTTTAGAAGAACGTGGGCGGATTCTGCAGCTCTACACAAAGGAGCAAAAGTCGTATGCAGAGATAGCTAAACTAATGTCTAGAGCCAAGTCAACCATCCAAACAGTAATTGGCCGTTTTAAATACGAGGGACGTATCAAAAATAATACCAGATCTGGCCGACCAACTGCACTTTCTATTCGCGACAAGCGCCAAATAAAGCATATGGTGGACATGGATCCATTTTCCAGCGCAGTAAAGATTGCATCAGAGATGAGTAACTTTTCTCAAAAGGATATACACCCGGAAACCGTTCGTAGAGCCATAAAATCATACAACTTTAGGTCTTATACTCCTCGCAAAAAACCATACGTAAATTTAACAAATAGGAAAAAGCGTATGGAGTTTGCTAAGGCGTATGTGGAAAAACCGGTTGACTTTTGGCGTAAGGTAATCTTCTCAGATGAGTCAAAGTTCAACATTTTTGGCTCGGACGGGCGCCTACGCGTGTGGAGAAGACCTGGAGATGCTCTTAATCCAAAAAATACAAAAAAGACCATAAAGCACGGTGGCGGTGGTCTTATGGTTTGGGGTTGTATAGCTGCATCTGGCGTTGGCAGCTTGGAGTTTATTGACGGAGTGATGAACCAATATACCTACATTGACATCCTCAACAGAAATTTGAAAAGCAGTGCTGAGAAACTTGGTATAGGGTCAGACTTCTACTTCCAACAAGATAACGACCCTAAACATAAAGCCATGAATACCCGTCTCTATCTCGCCTACAACACGCCACATCTATTGGAAACGCCCCCACAGAGTCCCGACATAAACCCAATAGAGCATGTGTGGAATATGCTTGAAATAAAAATCCGAAAGCACCACATCACAAGCAAAAACCAGCTTAGAGAGGCATTACATCAAGAGTGGTCCGCACTTGGCAATAACTATATTGAAAAACTAGTGATGTCAATGCCTAATCGACTCCGAGAGGTGATTAAAATGAAGGGATATCCTACTAGATACTAAGTTTGTAATTTCAATTAGTAATATCATACCTATAGTTAATTAGTTAATATTAGTAGTAAGAGTACGGTGACTTTTGTGGAGTCGAAAATGTGAATATTTTTAGTTTTTTAGTTATAATATTAGACTAAAATCATATTTTACTATTATTAAAATGCTATTGTGTAGTTAATAGATCACTTTATCAATCACCATCAAAACTTTTTTTTTATATAAAAATTTGACGAAGTTACAGCGTGTTTTGTGAAAATGAACAGGGGGTACGGTGACTTAAGTGGTACAGTGTATATATATATGTATGTATATGTATATACATATATAAAATTATACATATATAATACATATTCCGAACAGCAAGGCTATATATTTTCTGTCTGTCTCCGCGTCCATCATCCCGTTACTTATTCCGTTCCCGTTACTTATTCTGCAAATTTCGTTTTTATTATTTAAACGATAAAATTTGTATTTTTTTCATATCGGTAATTGTCGATACATCTTTTGGTTCTTAGCGCATAACTTGAAGACTACATTCTTTAACTTACCGATAAACTCCTCCGATTTGTCGATTTTCGATTATTCGTTAGTATACCGATACACTCTTGCGATTCGCTGACTATGATTATAACTCGAAGACTATTCAAGCCAGACATCCCAAATTTAGCACATCTGATCTTGTCACAAACACGCAATATTTGGAATATATTGCATTTTCGATAACAGTCTCTACTCTTTCTAGAAGTGAACTAAAAACTCTATTTTAAAAAGTATAGACTTGGGCTTTGGTATACGCACACATTTAGTGGTCCTAGAAACGCTCTGTGAATTTCGTTATAAACGTGCATCAGGATTCGAAGCTACATTGGGACATATGTATTCCCGTATTGGACGACTGTGCTCAGAGCAAGCGCAGCAATTATTAGGCTTGTGTGTGTGAGAGAGTGTATGAGTGGCTGTAAAGAAGAATAAGGGGCTGCATGGGAAGCTCAGGGCATCTGCTAGTCGGGCATGCCCCACGCGGGCACATTTACTTGTTTTAAATAGTTCTGATTTTCTTTTCATATTTGTTATTTTCGGTTTTTTCCTTGCTTACTGTGCTTGTTGCCTGGCCGAGCAGCCCGGGCGACATTGAGGCCAAACCGCAATTCATAATTGGCAGCAACAACAAGTGCAAGAGGAGGCGGAGCAACAGCACAACAATAACAATAATACCAGCTGTGGCCAGCACAAAAAGGACATTAGCCTGGCCATCGCCTTGACTGTCTGGCTGCGCCGCGCCCAGCTATTACACCCCCCCCCTTCAAGCCCCCTCCCCTCCCCCTTGCTGTCTGCCGCTTGTTATTGTAATTCTCATTGTTTCATACATTTTTGCCGTTTGATGCTGCTGCTGGTTCTAGTCCCTGTCCCTCTCTGTCCCTATCCCTCTCTCTCTCTCTTTCTCTTTCTCTCTCTCATGGCTACGATGCGTATCACAGCGAGTTTTGTTACAGCATTTATCTATTGCCCTGAGGCGCGCAACGCGATCTGCCTCTCTCTCCCTCTCTTTATCTCTCTCTCTCTCTCTTTCTCTCTCTCTCTCTCTCTCTCTCTCTCTCTCACTCTCTATCTCTGTGTGTGTAGCAATACAAGAGCAATCATAAAGTTACAGCCGCCAAACTGCCTGCTACCCCTTGGGGCGCCATTTCCAAAAAAAAAAAAAAAAGAAAATAATAAATAAAAGTACAGTCAGAGTAGCGCGAGCTCGAGACTTATTTAAATGGGCCTATCTATAACCACCTAGATAGAGAGTGAGCGAGAGAGAGAGTGAGCGAGAGAGTGAGAGGGAGGGAGAGAGAGAGGGAGAGAGAGGGAGGGAGCGGGAACTGACAAATTTATTGTTCGCTAATAGTAAAACAGTCCAGAAACGGACAAAGGACCAACTTTTGGCAAACGCCAAGCGGAAGCAAAACTGCTTTTCAACATTTTTTTTTTTCATTTATAGAAAAAATAACAAAAAACAAAAAAAAAACATGAAAGGAGAATAAAAATATGTTTTCAGCATAATTTCATTCATTATATACGAATTTGCATTGTTGCGCGCGTGCCGCTCAATTTCGGCGAACTTATTATCATGCCACGCCCCCGGGAGTCGCCCCACCTTGGGCAAACATATTTTGGCTAATTTGATTTTAATTTGATTTGAAATGTCTTTCCGGCTGTCCGTTTGTCGTTTGTTGTTCTTGGAGTGAATCGCTTTGGTTAGATTGTTAATTGATAATAATGAAAGGACTCGAGTCGAAGAAAGCCGCGCGAAGTCGGTATATAGATAAATTAATTGAAATCATTTTCCCGGAACTGGCCCTGGGACACTATAAACGCACACTATTAACGGTAATTGCGGGCATTTTAGGCTAGACAACAGCGCACGCAACTCACAAGTATTTGAAAAGAAAGAAATCGCAATTTTAGCAAAAATAGAATAGAATAGAATAACAAAACAAAACAAAACAAAAAAAAACAAAAGTAGAAAGCAAAAAAATAGTTTAAAAATTCTGCTGCTCTGTAGCTCTTGACGGAAGCTGATCGCTACGAGCACGAGTGACATAGCAGCCAGCAGCGCCCATCAGCGGTGGCAGCGTTGCCACATCACTCAAAGCTCTGTCGAACTGCTCGCCCAGTGGCTTCCCACAGGTTCTCGGCCAGGACACTCTCTCGGTTTGTTTTAGTGCAACAGGTGGAACAGACAGACGAAGTGCAGGTTCCAGCAGCACCATTTCAGCGCATTTTAATATCACTAGTCATTTCAACAAGTAAATGTTAGAGTGTTGACATATTTTTTACCAAATCCACAAGCGACTCGAATCTTTCACGCTGGGTAACATGATTTCATCATTAATTGTGTAAAAATCAACAATTGCGAGCAACGTTTTTCGAATATTCATATTTAGGTACAGTCGCAACAAAATGTATATGCATATATCAATACTATATGTGTATTATCAAGAGAAGAGCAGCAATTTATATGTGCAGAGGGGGAGGTATATAAAAACTAAATATAAATTATAACATAAAATATAATAGTTTAATATATATTATATATGAAAAACAAAGAACAACAAAAACAACAACAAAACAAAGAAGAGACATTTTTTTTTAGAAAGTACCTTTAAATGCAAAATTTAAGAAAACCAAACATGAAGCAGAAGAAGCGGATGAAGAAGAACAAACAACTAACATTAATTTTAAACATAAATTTAATAGTAAAATTAAATGTATTATTGATAAGAAATGGTAAAGAGGTATACACAGCAAATTGTTAATAAAACTTTGAAAAATTGTTTTAAAAAACTAAAAAACTATGGAAAAACAAAAAACCGAAAACAAAACAAAAAAAAAAACTAAACAAATACGAATTGAATTAATTTGTAAGCAAAAAAAAAAAACACAAAACAAATAAAAGACAAAAGAAAAAGCCACAAGAAATATGAAAAACCAAAATTAATAAAATAAAAATATACTTAAACAAAAAATTATATATATAAAAAAAACTACCAATTATACGATTTACAAAACCTAAAACTAAACTGTAAAAAGCCCAAAACTAATTTTTTTTTAATTTAAGTTTTGCAAGGGCTTTGGCATGGCAAGAGTATTCGATAGTCGAGTTGTTTGCCCAGCACACAATACATACTCTATAAATCCAACCCACAACCCTCATCTAGCCCCACACCTGACCGAAATCAATTCCACTTTCACTTTAACAAAATTAAACTTAATATAAAAAACACACAAGAAAACTAACAAAATCAAGTACACTCTCTCAAAAAATTTGTGGCACCCAGAAAAAAAGAAGAAAACACTAAATAAATTAAATAAAGCAAAAAAAAAACGTAAATTTGTTCGTAAAGCTGTTTGAAAATTTTCTAAAATGCAAATTGGCAAAATCACAGAAAGAAGAAAAAAAACTGAAAAAAAAAACAGGCAAAAAGCCAAAACCAAAACAAAGCAAAAAAAGAAAACACACCTAGAAAACAAGTATGATACAAAAAAAAAAAAAAATAATAATAATAATAACAAACTTGGCAAATAGTGAAAACTTTTAAAAGAAAGGAAAAACAACAACAACAACAAGAATATGAGCAAAGAAAGCACGATAGAAAACAGAAAACAAACAGAGCTAAAAACAAACATGAAAACGAAAATGATAAACAAAACAAAAACAACAACAACTTCGTATAACAACAATTAATGGAAAAGTGAATGGAAGCAAAACCCAAATAACATAAAAAACAAAACCAAAAAAAAAAAAATTCAAATAGAAATTCTTTTCAAATATCAATAAAGCAAGAATATAAAAAAAAATAAAAACAAAAAACAAAAACAAACCAAAAATGATTTTTTATTTCAATAAAATAAATTGAAGTGATTCAGTTGGGAGATAATATACGCTGAGCCCTGTGAAGAGCTGCAAATCTAATCATCCCAAGTTACATCTATCTATAATGAGATTCAGATGATGGTATTTGCCACAGCACAAGCCTCTAGTACTGTAAGTATGACCTCTGCAACTTTGCGGGAGAAGGGTGTGTTTATCCCAAACCACATAGAAACCAATTCTGTTTTCATTACGGGAATCCGCACAGCTGCCAATTTTGGTGGTATTCAGGCTAAGAGTAGCTAAGAGTAAACATACTAAATTATCGATTTTTATCGATAATATGGATGAGTTATTAAGAAAACAATGACAGACCTGCACGTCGTATGTTATATTGTATATTGTATATTCATTTTGTGGGATTTTTGATCTCGTATCATCGAACGTCCTTACGGACAGACATTTTATTTATTATTACAAAAAATATTGGCAATACTTGACTGGAGTCAACTTAAACATAAACAATAAAAATATATATAAAGCCTAAAATAACATAAATTATCAATAATACCACCAACTCAGGAGGGTACTGTATTTGCCAGTACGGCCAGCTATGCCCCAATTCACAGCTATTGTTCTACGGTTGATTAATGATGCCACATTAATAAGAAGAAGCCTACACTGGTAAGATGGTAAACGAAGATTAGGATCCCAGTTTATATCACGCAACGCGAAAATAAGTAACAAACAGTTACCTATTTTCGCCGAACCGATTCAATACGGTCCTGAAATAATTGAACAATACTCTAAAATACCTACCTTTCAAATAGGATGAAATCCAAGACGCAAGTTTAGGGTGAAATCCTAAGTGATCAAGCTTGCAAATTAAGATGTCATGAATAACTGAATCAAATGCTTTGCTGAAATCAGTATAAATAGCATCAGTTTGCATTTTATTTAAAAAGCTATCATTGATTAGAGAAGAAAAGTCTAACAAATTAGTTGAAGTAGGTCGATTCTGGAAAAAATCATGTTGAGATGGCGAAATAATCTATTTACAAAAGTGTTGAAGTTTGATGTTATAATTTTTTCAAATAATTTCGGGATAACAGATAGTTTAGCTTTACCTCTATAATTTGAAATGTCAGACCTCCCACCTTTTTTATGTAATGGAATAATAAATGATTCTCCAACTAGATGGAAAAACAGAACAGGGATAAATTGAATAGTTTTAATAAAGGTAACTGTAAAGCAGCACTGCATTCCTTTATAACACAACTTGGAATATTATCAGCACCAGGTGGAAGAATGATTTCAATGTCCGAAAGGCTGAAACCAGAGAAACAAGGGAAACACTGGAAACATTGATAATATTCGTTGCAGGACTTACAAATGAGTACGAAGGGGCGTGGAAGTTATCAGAAGAAAAAGTGGATTTAAAAAAATTTGCAAATAATAAATAATGATCAGAAAAATCTTGATCAATACAAGTTCTTTTCTCTCCTAAGAAAAACATGGAAAATAAATTAGATGATTTGCGCTTAGGGTTTACAAATGAATAAAATTCCTTGGGATCACAAACGAAATTCCTTTTGCAACGTAAAAGGTAATTTTCACAACACCTAGCATTTAAAAGATTAAAATTGAATCTTACTTTTTAAAATTCTTAAAACATTTGGTTTTAATATTTCAAAAATTAAAAAGAGTCTGAGTAAACCAGGGGGCTTCTTAGAAGCAGGCCTAGAGGATACAAAGGGACACAGACATTAAAGATAGAGCTTAGAGTTTCATAGAAAATATTAGCTGCCAAATTAACATCAACTGTTGCATTAATTAAATCATTAAGCAGGTTTCTTTGATGAATCGGAGCAGAAATACATATGCGACATCTTTATGGAAAACAAGACATCTAAGGTAGGATGATGCAAATCTTCAGGCATACAGATAGCAGTTGATCTGGTGACATTAATAACAGAGTCATCAATAATAAAAACCAGATCAAGTGAACGATTCAAATGATTCAAAATAGAGTTAATCTGAAACATAGAGAGACTGAACCGTTCGTCGAAAAGATAATGATCTGTAGACGGAATAAGGTACTTCAAATTGGGAGGTGACGACCAAGAAGTGTTAGGTATATTAAGGTCACCCAGCACTAGAAATAAGTAATTTTCTTTTGCATGTTCAATAATTTCTTATATGTTGTGCATAGACTTGTACATCAGAAGAGGGAGCAACATATGAACAAGTCACGCATATGGAAAGAGATGAGAGAGTTATTTTAACTCCAATAATCTCAGCATCATGAAGTGCTGCGAAACTTAATGATTCGGAGACGATATCGGCCTTAACAGCTATTAAGACACCACCACCTCTGCGTATCAATCGATCATATCTATAGCTAATGAAGTTATTAGAGAGAATCTCACTATTATAAATTTTAGGACTCAACCACGTTTCAGTGAACACAATGACATCATATTGAAAACTGAAACTGCTCAAAAATAGACCTTTAAGTTTTGAATTTGGGCCTCGAACGTTTTGGTATGCCAAAAACAGATGCGGTGATGAATTTATAAAATTTAGTTTTTAGATATATTATTATATATTAGCTGAAGATTCTACCGAAGTGGGCCGCAATGTTACTGGAGGTAATCGATTTCGATTCTTTGGCTTGAATTCATGCACAACTATATGCGGTGGCCCAAACTTGCAATCACATATAGTTGTGAAGTGTTAAACGAAGCAATTTTAGAAGGTGTCGCAAAATTAAACTTCGAGATAAAAGCTGCAGATATACTAGCAATAAGCGCCGATATTGTTTCGCACGTTGTCTCAGGTAAAAGCCTGGATAAAAAAACCTGCTTTCGAGGAGACACAACCGATAAAGTGGGAACTATGCATTCAGAGAGAACAACCGGGGACGCTCTTTCTTTTATAGTAGGACTTAGATGAGGCTCAACAGTTTCACTACTAGTTCCAGTAGTACCAGGTGATGTAGACAAGTCTACAGAAGGTGGATTGGAAATTGAGTCAGGGTTAGGCAAAGTGGGAGCTAATGAATTTGGAGATAACATTACTACAGAAGCTAGTACCAATAATATTGTAGTCTCTATTAGAGTGTGTGCAGCTTCAAAATTATACTGTTTTAATACTTCTTCACCAGCTTTTATATCACTATAAAGCTGTTTTCAAATATTGCACAGTTTTAATAATTGCACTCTCACCGAATTATACATCTTGGATCAATTTTTCTGTTTTCCCAAGCAACTCGAGCAAGACCAACGTAAACCACCACATCAACTTTGGTAGTAGACATGATTTTATCGTAGTCGTAGACTAACGCCGCTCATCATACTACTCGAGAATATCTGTACTAAATGGGGTCAGAGACGCCTTTCTCTGCCTCATGCATACATTTTCCAAAAACCATTCGAATTTTCAATTTTAAATTGATTCACGGAATAGTAAGATTGTTACAGTTGAGCGTCTTCGACTGCATCCTCCTTTAAATTTCATGTCCAGTTGAATGTATTCAACAATCAATACTTCCGCAAACGATGGTCCGTATGATTTATGGATCTATCTTTGTAGCATGGGATCGTCCTGAAACGATTTTAGCTTTAAAATTGTGGAATATATAGTTTCTCCCACCTTCTATGATATAGATATACTTTATATACAACATAGACAGATGACTGTGCTTGGGCTGCAGTGTGGGCAATACTAGGAACTTAATTGTTGAATAACTTTTTTTAACCTATCTATCATCATACATAATTTCATCTTCATCAAACTTAACTTAATTAATGACATTCATATGTGTGCATTTGCCAAAGCAAAAATCTCCAGTATTTGATTTGCTAATCGGGGGCGAATGAGGCGTGACATAAAAAGATCACATAATCTCCGTGTCATTACACGCAAGTACACGGCAAATTTGAAATCTCTGGCTCAAACGATGTAAAAACCACGCTTAAACAAGTAAGAAAACTCTAGTCGGAGGTGCCCGACTAGGAGATACCCTGAGTCCCGTCCGATTTGCATTTTTTAGTACGCTCCATAGCTTGCATATAACATTAAATTTTCCAATATTAAATTATATTTTTAAAATTTTATTCAACTAGAATGTATGTAAATCAAAAATAAATTAATAATTAAATAAATAAACAAAAAAATGAAAAGAAAGCAAACATCACCGCACCTGGGCTCGAACCTACATCTATTCACTACATGTGTAACGTTAAAGCGCGTCATCTCAACTAGCACGACCACTTCATGTTTATAGATTTAAAAAAAAAAAAATTAAAAAGGTTACACGCTGTCGTCACCGAGTTCGAACTCGCGACCTTTCGTTCATGCGCTTTGCGCCTACCCACTACGCCACACCAGTATTGCGTTGCTTGTTGGCAAAACGTAAATTAGTACTACAAGGCGATATGTGACAAATATAAAACTAAAGAAGCTAAAGAAGCAGATCAATCGCAATTGTGATTCTTAGAAAATGCTGAAATACGCGCATATGGATGTATGAGTATGTGTACATACAAAATCGGTGGTCTGTTTCAATGTATGCGTGTAAAGGGCGATATATGTACGACAAATACAAAACTACAGAAGCGGCTGAAAATGCAAACACAATTCAAACACAGATTTGGATGAAGAATATGCTAGAATGAATGGCCCTGAATGTATTGGTGCACATGCATAGCAGAGGCGCTTGCACGTTTCAATGTATGTGTATGTGTATGTGTTTTTTGCTGCGCGTCGCTGCTTGCCACGTGCAGCTAAACGTTTTGTTTAATAAATCGGGACTGACTTAGCGGAATTTGATTAGTAATTAGTAAAAAGGGCCGGTATCCAAAATATACAAAAAATAGAAATTGCATAAAATTCACATGAATCACATGAAGCTATATGTCAAGCTCTAAAGGTGTGGGAGATATAATTTTATAACCTATTTTCGATAAGGTTTAAAATCAATAACATTACAACAAAAATAGATATCGGTTTTTGGTAACAAACTTGACCTGCGCGTGCTATCAACGGACCCAATAAAAACAATCTAGCTTGCCTAGATGCTTCAATCGACGCGTTCAAACATACGGACAGACGGACAGACAGACGGACAGGGCTAAATTAACTCAGCTCGTCGCCCTGATCAAGGATATATATACTTTGTGGGGTCTGACACGCCTCCTTCTGCCTGTTACATACATTTAACAAAACCATTATACTCTGATTTTCCATTTTCAATGGGCTCAAGGTATAAACAAGTAAGAAAATTCTAGTCGGAGGTGCTCGACTAGGAGATCCCCTGAGCCCCGTCCGATTGCATTGTTTAATACGCTATATAGCTTGCATATAACATTAAATTTTGCAAAATTAAATTATAATTTTGAAATTTTATTCAACTAGAATGTATGTAAATCGAAAATAATAATAATATATAAATATAATAAAAGGGCGATATATGATAAATACAAAACTACAGAATCGGCTGAAAATTTGTAAAAAGAGCCGGTATCCATAAAATAAAAAAATAGAAATTGCATAAAATTCACATTAATCTATATGCAAAATTTAAGGGGTCTAGCTCTAAAGGTGTGGGAGATATAATTTTATAACCTGTTTTCGATAAAGTTTAAAATCGATAACATTACAACAAAAATAGATATCGTTTTTTGGTAACAAACTTGACCTGCGCGTGCTATCCACGGACCCAACAAAAAAAAATTCAAGTCTCTAGCTTGTCTAGATACTTCAATCGACGCGTTCAAACATACGGACAGACGGACGGACGGACGGACAGACAGACAGACGGACAGGGCTAAATTGACTCAGCTCGTCGCCCTGATCAAGAATATATATACTTTGTGGGGTCTGACACGCCTCCTTCGGCCTGTTACATACATTTAACAAAACCATTATACTCTGATTTCCCATTTTCAATGGGCTCAGGGTATAAAAAACGAATTCGAATTAGCGATAAATGCCGGTCAAAAAAAATAGCAAGCTATCGAAAAAAAAGTGATAAGCTCGTTCAGCGTATGGTATACACAAGTATTCATATAAAATATCAAGTCTCTAGATTGCGTACTTTCGAAGATCTCAGCGTTCACACGGACGGACAGAATTTTTTAATTTGCATTTGCTTAACTTTGATTCAAAATGTTCATTAAGATAACATCTATATAGTATGTTAAATTAGATAAACTCAAAGACTCTACTAGTGTCTTTAATGCCATATTTGTAGCTTACAGACGATGATGAAACGAGAATAGTCCATTTCTTTGTATCACGAAAACTTCCACTTACTAAAATACCAATTCATATATAGATTTTTATCGATAAACTATTAAATTATTCTCAATATATGAATATATATAATAAACTGCAAGTATTTGGGCTTTATAGACAGAGGGATAGACATGGGTGAGTCGACTCAACCCGTCATACTGATATAGAGTACCTATATGATTATTTCATGATCTCACACTTCTTTATATACAGTTAAATAAACATTATATTACTTTATAGTTTGCTCAATAAACATCACATCAGGATTTCAATTTGTTATTCACTTTATTAGAATTTAACTACAAATTTTATTTAGGTTTCAATAGGTCACAGTGGAAACTATTCGTAGAGCTAAGGCGATCTAAAAGCTATGTCCATATATTCTCATAAGTACATAAATAAGTATTGCTGTAGGGCTCACAAGCCGTGAGATATTTTCGATAACTAACTAAGAACTAGATAGGGAAAGAGAGAGAGAGAGAGAGAGAGAGAGAGAGAGAGAGAGCTTAAGAGGACTACAGAGAAAAGGAGATAGAGAGAAAGAAAGAGAGAAAGAGAGAGAGAGAGGGAGAGAGAGTGAGAGGAAACATGTGTCGAATGTGTGCGTATCGCGTGCGTCTTGTGATACTCATTGCTGTATTGCGCATGTGCTGTGTGTGTGTGCATGCATGCATGTGTGTGTGCATGCATGTATGTGTGCATTAGGATGCGTGCTCAAGACGTGGGAGGTAGTTGGGAAGTGCGGCGCATCGAGCACCTTGCCTTGGGGCTTTTTTTGTCTTTTATAAGAAGGAGGAACAGTTGCGTGTTTGCTTTTTGGTTTTGTGCAGTCGGAAACAGAATCGGATCAATTCGCGTTGAGCTCCTCGCTGTCATCCTCCGGTTCGGCGCCGCGGCCCTCTCGTATGCGCTTCAACTTGCGCTTCAGCATCATGACGCCTGCAAGAGATAAGTTCAGATAAGTCCAGGTAGCCTTGGCCGCACGTGGGGCACATACACTTGATGGCCTGATAGGTCTTGGCCGAGGCGGACTCGGTGGCCGGCAGGGGATTGGACGTTGCCTTCTCATGCGCCAGCTTCACCTCGAGATACGCCCTCTGCAGCGTCTTGTAGTGACGATACTCGCTGGTGTCCTTGATGAGGATGCATCTGCAAGGATTGGGAAGAAGTGAATTTGTCTCAATGATCCGAGAACTTCGTGCACTCGCTCACTTGGCAGCGGAGCCCTCGCCAGAGCAATCAGATCGCGTCGTATGGTAGATCTGATGGTAGAAGTACTGCAGGACCGGCGAGTTCCAGATGGCCAGGCCGTACCACACCCAGATGGACACGTTGAGCGGCAGCTTGAAGTTCTTGGCAAAGAGCGTGGGTATGAAGTAGTTGAAGGGCAGCAGATTGATGTGCACATGCAGCCAGGCGGCGATCTTCAGACCCATAAACACTTGATATACCAAGCGGTTGCGGTTCGAATTCTGCACTGCCAACAAGGAAAGGCACTCGGTCAGAATGTTGTACAGGCCCAGCGTGAGATTCAGTCCGACGAAATAGTTCTCATATCTGCAATGGGATTTGATGGATTAGATTAGGATTAGATGGGCACGCAGATGGGTGGGCAACGCAATGCTCGCACATGCCTGTAGACATCGATGGCGATGAGGGCGAAGAGGTAGAGGCCCTTCGACACGGTTTCCAGGAAGTCCGCCTCCTTAAAGTCCAGCATGGCGCCATGCAAGTAGAACGTTATTATGAATATTGAATAGAACTGAAACTTCTCGTATTGGTGCGAGCGATAGAAGATCAGATTGTCGGAGCTGTGGAAGAGCGAATAACGACCCTGGTTCTTCATCAGCTGCGGCAAAATCATGAACTCATTGTAGAAGTGCAGAAAGAGACAGCATGCGCCATAGAATGCAATGTTCCATATCAATCGAGCGAACTGTTTGCGCTTGAAGTATTTCACGTTTGACGATTTCAGAAAGAACTGCAAAACAAGAGGAAGAGCAAACGAAAGCCAATTAGACGCTGATCATAGCGGATACGTCCCGGTGCACTGCACACATACACACACACGCAGACACATTTATATATGTACATGTGTGCGCGACATATTTATGCAAATGCATAGGGTATGTGCATGTGTATGTAGGGCTGAGCTTGGCTCGAGTGTTTTTTTTTGTTCGTTTTTTATTTTTTTTTTTTTTTTTTGCTTTAAATGCTTTTAATCTTTATAGTGGTTGGTCGCGGCAGTCGGTCGCATGTCTTATCTTAACGTCGCCACTGCCGCTGCCGCGGCCGCAGCCGTCGACGTCGTCGCTTTACATCTGGCTGCCGACTATTTATAAACGCCAAAATAATTGGGCACCAACTGCAAACAGCAGCCGGACGCCGTGCTGTCGCTTACTGTTGCTGCTGTTGCTGCCTCTGCTGCTCTGCTGCTTCTGTTTCTCGCTCACCTGGAAGACGCGCTGGAATCCGTAGAAGCCGCAGGATAACGCTATAAATATCCAGAAGACCGCATTGATCAGGTAATGCAAGTCGATATTCTGTACGAGCGTGTCGAAGCGATTGTTCGTAATTAGATATTTGAGCGGCAAAAAGAAGTTTCCGATCTCAGCCCAGTAATCTGGCGGACCGGCCTTCATATCCAGTATGGACATCTTTGGGTCGTTGCGGCAGCCGCTGCCGCTGCAGCTAGCAGTGCGTGGATTGACCGCAGGCGAAACTCAAAATTTAAACGTTTGCCATGCAGCAATTTGGCTGTCAACCTGAGATGGATGGGTGTATTTATAAAACAGTAACAAATTTTTTTTTTGTATTTTTATTTACGTGCCTGGTACATGACTATCGACAATCGATATATGTTTTGGCAGCAGCTGTGACGATGTATCGCCAGCTTGGCTTTGCTTTCGATAGCTAGCTGTCAACTTGCCAACTCGTATGCAGAGCGCGCCAGTTTAAATTCAAATTCAAATTCAAATATTTCATAAGAGCAAACTAAGTTCGAAATATCTTCTGCAGCCGCATTCACTAGCAAAATGGAGCAATCTTCGCTTGCCCACATCGTCGACTATCCAGACGACCCTATCGCGCTCCTGCAACAGCTACTGGATGCAGTCAAGAAATATCACCCAAACTCACAGCAATACATGAACTTGGCCACCATCGACGATGAATTTACCGTTCTCAACCGTACTGTGCTCTATCGTGGCGTTAGCGATGACAAATGCATTATCTACGTAACGCAGCGTTTTACACGGAACTATAAAAATATTAAGGCCAATGCCAAATGTGGCATTACCATCTTGATGCCGGAGGTAATGCTGCCGTCGCAAGGGACCA
This sequence comes from Drosophila meridionalis, assembly GCA_035045145.1. Classification (NCBI taxonomy): domain Eukaryota; kingdom Metazoa; phylum Arthropoda; class Insecta; order Diptera; family Drosophilidae; genus Drosophila; species Drosophila meridionalis. The sequence goes on along the minus strand of JAWNPG010000029.1, from coordinate 803,859 downwards.
CGCCTTCTATTTGGCAGGTGCGCCTCTTGGGAGCCACCGCCGAGGAGCTGCCTGAGTCCGAGCTGGATGCATGGTGGAACAGAGAGTTGCTATCGGCAAAAATACGCGACATTATCTTTCCATGTGGCCAGCCGGTAGACTATGACGTGCTCAAGGCCAAGCACGACCAGTTCCTCAAAGAATATCAAGAGAGCGGAAAGCCACTGGAGCGTCCGCCAACATTGTACGTACCATATCGAACTATCGAATGAATTTCAAATTAGCAATTTACCATCTCTACACAGCACTGCCTTCAAGTTCAAAGCTGAGCGCTATGACTTTCTCAAAGTAGGCATGAACCAGATCGCGGATCGAGTACAATATCGCCGAAAGGCGATCGACCAATGGGAGGCAATGCATGTGTCAACCTGAACCGTAATGATGAACGATGAATCCTACTGTATTTTACACGTTTTATTTTTATTTTTATTTTTATTCAACTAGCATTTGCAACAGCAAAACAATTGTTCTCAACAAATACAAACAAAAATTATAATTACAGCAACTAAATGTAGTCCTAACTAAATGTCCTTTGTTTTCTGCTTTTTTATGTTTTGTTTAGCATACAGTTAAAGGAGTTAATAAATATTACACAAACAGTAAAAAAAAGTTGGTTTTAATAATATATAATTTTAGATTAAAACATGCAGTTAAATTACGATTAAGGTTGCTTCGTCTTGCTTTTTACATAATACACGTTAGTTTTTCTTCCTTTTTTACAATATTTCAGGGCAATAATTATGGTTACACCCGGCGTCTACACCGCATTCACTGTCTCCCGTATCCAATCCGCATTGGAGGCAATCTTGTCGTACATGCGCGGCCGCTCGACGCCCGTTGGTCCACAAGCGATGCGCCAGGAGGAGACTCCAATCAGTGCCCATTGATTGGTGCCCGGTATGAGGCATTGGACGGGCGCGCCAGAATATTCCTCTTGCTGCGAGTGTACAAAATTGATATAACAGAGATTAAATTACATTATTCAAACGTATTTATGTGCATGAACATTTAAGAACTACGCACGCAACACCCTGTTTATGTCAATTGTGTTGACCCTGTTATGTGCCAGTTTGGCAATTTTGTGGCTAGATCTGGCCACTTTTAAAAAAATTTGCAACTTTTATTTTCTAAATGCTATTAGCCACAAATCTAGCAACTTTTAATTATTTTTTAGCAATTTCAGCAACTTTATTATAAAACAAGTAAGAGTGCTCTAGTCGAGACTGCTCGACTAGGGGATACCATGAGCCCTGTGAAGAGCCAAATATCAAATAATTCTACGATTTTGTATGCATACATACAAACAACACATACACACATACATATGCACGCACGCATAAGGGCGCGCTCTGCCAACTGCGCAGTTGACGCAGAGACTGCGCTTGGGCAGCAATGTGAGCATTACTATGGAAACTCAATTGTTTAATAACTTTTCTTAGCGATGGACTAAGTGCATCAAACTTTCACAACTTATTTATGACATTTATGACATATGTGTGTATGTGCCAAAGCACAAATCTCTAGTATTTGATTTGCGCTTTTTACAAATAGGGGGCTATTGGGGGCGAATGGGGCGTGGCATCCAAAATTTAAAGATAACGTCATTTTCGTATTCATTACACGCAACTACACAGCAAATTTGAAGTCTCTAGCTCAAACGATGTACAACCCACGCCTTAAAAAATTTTATAAACTTGTGCAGCGTATGGTAGATAATACCATACGCTGCACAAGTTTATAAAAATTTTCCGATAACTCATTCCATTTCGATTTTATGAGCATTTATCGATCATTTTAATGTGTTTTTAAGGCAGTTATCAAACATTATAAAGTAGTTAATATAATCGAACCACTGAATTAAATACAAATTCCGATATGTAGATCGTAATTTGAGGAGACGCTGACAAAAAGGTATATAAAATGCAAAAACACGGAAGAAAAACATAAGAATTGCTAGTTTTTATACCCTGAGCCCATTGAAAATGGGAAATCAGGGTATAATGGTTTTGTGAAAATGTATGTAACTGGCAGAAGGAGGCGTGCCACACCCCATAAAGTATATATATTCTTGATCAACGCGACAAGACGAGTCGATATAGCCCTGTCCGTCTGTCCGTCCGTCCGTCCGTCTGTCCGTGTGAACGCTGAGATATTTTTAAGTACGCAACGTAGAAACTTGAAATTTTACATGAATACTCGATAATACCATACGCTGCACAAGTTTATAAAATTTTTCCGATAACTCATTCCATTTCGATTTTATGAGTATTTATCGATAATTTTAATGTGTTTTTAAGGTGTGGTTTGTACATCGTTTGAGCTAGACTCTTCAAGTTTTCTGTGTAGTTGCGTGTAATGAATACGGAGATAACGTTATCTTTAGATTTTGGATGCCACGCCCCATTCGCCCCCCATCGCCCCCTATTTGTAAAAAGCGCAAATCAAATACTAGAAACTTGTACTTTGGCACATACACACATATGGATGGCATTAATAAATTGTGAAAGTTTGATGCAGTTAGCCCATCGCTAAGAAGAGTTATTAGGCAATTAAGTAGTAATGCCCGCAATGCTGCCCAAGCGCAGTCGCTGCGTCAACAGCGCAGTTGGCAAAGCGCGCGCTTATGCGATCGTGCATATGTGTGTGGGTATATGTGTTGTTTGTATGTATGCATACAACATCGAAGAATGATTTGATATTTGACTCTTCACAGGGCTCAGGGTATCCCCTAGTCGAGCAGTCTCGACTAGAGCACTCTTACTTGTTTTTTGTTGGGTCCTTGGATAGTACGCGCAGGTCAAGTTTATTACCAAAAAACGATATCTATTTTGGTTGTTTTGTTATCGATTTTAAACCTTATCGAAAACAGGTTATAAAATTATATCTCCCACACCTTTAGAGCTACACCCCTCAAATTTTGCATATAGATTCATGTGAATTTTAATGCAAAATTTTCAGCATATTCTAAGAATCACAATTGCGATTGATCTGCTAGTTTTATATTTGTCACATATCGCCCTTGTAGTAGTACTTTGCTTTTTGCCAACAAGCAACAACGTGACGTAGTGGATAGACGCAAAGCGCGTAAACGAAAGGTCCCAAGTTCGAAACTCAGTGACAACAGCGTAACTTTTTAATATATTTTTTTTTAATTTATAAACATGGGGTGGTTGCGCTAGTTGAGATGATGTGCTTTAACGATACATGTTATTTTTATGTTTCTTAAAATACATATGTATATTTGTTGAAAATTTTATTGGTCTAGCAATTTTTTTTTGGCAATTTTCACAACAATTTTAGCCATTTTTAGCCATCTTTTTTCACAAATCTAGCTATTTTTTCTTTGAAGATTCTGGCAGCACTGATTGTGACGTCACGTAGCAATCGCGACATGCAGCGACGCGTTCAGCAACGAGCATAAAAGCAAAACAAAATACACACAAGCAATATTCGAGTACCGCCATTTCACAAACAACAACAACCATGCGAAATGTGCTCTCTTTCTCTCTCTCTCTCTCTCTCTCTCTCTCTCTCTCTCTCTCTCTCTCTCTCTCTCTCTCTCTCTCTATCTCTCTCTCTATCTCTCTCTCTATCTCTCTCTCTATATATCTCTCTCTATCTCTCTCGCATCCACAGCAAATGCAAAATAGCACGAGCGCTCACGCACAGAAATAGTAGCAAATGTTAGAAACATCCCTCAATACTCAATAGGATAGAAACAACAACAATTCGCACGCAGCTGCAGTGCTAGATCAGACAGGCTGCCTGCCCCTCCATCCCTCTCTTGCCTGCTGTAGTGCATGCATATAAAAGGCAATAGCGCGCGCCAAGCCTCAGTTTATTCGAGCGTCGGCATTGCGAGTGAAAGGAGCGAAGACTCATTCAACATTAGTAGCGACAAAGCGAAGGGGCAAGACATTAACAGTTAAACGAATTTCGACATGTTGCGAATGAAAAACTGCCTGAAGATCAGCTACCAGGGCTCAGTGGGTTTCGTAATCTACGAGGAGGGCAGCAGCTACGAGGAAATCATTGACCAAGGTTAATTTCATCTGCTTTTCATCAAATTGGCAACGGTAAAGCTTGCTAACTAGTTTCCCTCGATCCTTACAGTCTGTGCTCGATTCGAGATACCCGAGACGCAGCGAGCCGGGGTGGTGCTGTCCAATGGCCAGGGCTACGAGTTCGAGAAATGCCTATTGGAGTACTTTCTGATGCTGTTCCCCCGCCCGAAGCTGCTGTTCCAGCTGCGCGTCAACTGGCAAAGGCTGCGTCGTGCCCTGGATGAGCCCGCCCAGCGCAGGCGTTCTACAGACGACCTAGTCGACGCACAGCCCCGATCTGAAGCCGATCCCGCAGTGGACTATGCGGCGGTGCCGGTGCATCGGCAGAATTGCTTCATCGGCGTGCTGCCTGGCAGCGCTCTATCCGCTGCAGTGCGTCAAGCGAGTCGCTGCCTCCAGCAACGGCAAACAAAGAGGGCATCAGACACGCTACGCCCATTCCGGCCCGACCAACCAGAGCCACATTCTGCAAACAAGCGAATGCGGCTTCAGCTAGCCAACAGCTCGCGGGGATCGGCTCCCAGCTCTGTTGCCTCTGCGTCCCTCCTTACTACAGCAAGGCGTTCCCTGCGCATCTAAGCCTAAGCACAAACTAGTCTGTTCCGTTTACCAGGATCAAGTTGTACATAATTTAATTTTAAGACTGGATTACAGTTCCTAGCATAACGGGAATTCAACAATAAAAGTTACCGTGAAATACCTTAAATCCAATCAGACTAATATATTAATATACTTGAAAATGTATGCATGTATGTGCATACATACATATGTATGTATGTATTCACAATAACAAAGTGGTTCATTTGTCAAACATACATATGTATGTATATTTGTATGTGAGTACGCTAGTGCATGTAAGTTAATGTTCATAAGCGTGTCTATATATACATATGTATACACATATGTACATACATGAGTGCATATGAATGTGTGTATAACTGTATATTTACCTGAATTTACGTACATTCATATATGTATGTATGTACATACATACATGTGCTTCAACATATGTATTTATGTATGGATGTATTAGCTTCTGTGTATGTATGTAAAAATGTATGTACATACATACATATATCATACTTACATACATATGCATATCCAAGATCTACATACATACATATACAGTGTACAGTGTACCAGTAATGTCTTCGCACATATGTAATTTTTTTCTTTGGGAACGAATAACACGTGCATATGTATATTTATGTATGTATATATGTACGTACATGTATAGCAAGAAAATAACCAATTTCTCTTTTATTCTTTTGGTAAATTAAATTTGATTAAGTATTGGTTATATAATCTAACTTTTGCTATGTTCAATGTAAATAAATGAAGCTTTTCTAGTTTTCTCTATCTTTCTCTCTTTCTGCATCTCTTTCTGTTTGTTTTTCCCGAACCATCGATAGTGATGATAGTACTAGACGACACTATCGATAGTGCCGACGATAGTGTAGCCCGGCAAACAAATTTAAAGAATGTTTTGCTTCTTTAAGGCGTGTTCGCCTCTGCGAAATTATTTGGCCCGCCTTTCTGAATGTTCTTTCGGATTCTACGGACGTAGCGGGAACGCACAGATATTTGCAGAACAGGTTATTAATATTTGGAAAGTCAGTTTGTTTCATCTCATTTTAAATAATTTCAAGTATTTATGTATAATACATTAAACATACTCATTTTTAAGCGATTCATGTCTTAAATTGCTTATAATTTTGTTAGCCCACTATCGACAACACATTCGATAGTGGATAGGCCACTATCGAAAGAATCTGATACTATCGATAGAGGCTCGATAGTGTGGAAACATAGATAGTGCCATCGATAGTTCTCCACCTCTATTACAAATAATGTGTTACAGTTGAGTGTTGAACAATCAAGAATGTTCTAGTCCAGACTGCTCGACTAGGAGATACCCTAAGCCTTTCGATGAGCTAATATTTCAGAAGAAGTTGGCTTGTAGATGGAATATTTTCCTCAAACTTGAAGAGCGGCTTAAAAAAATTATATGTATTTTTAGTATTTTTAGCAAATTTAGTAGGAGGGGTCATGCTATCCAAAATCTAAAAATAACACAATCTTCACTGCCTGTGATTCCAATAGCAAAGTTGATAAAGTCAAGGAGTGAAAGAGCTCAATTATTTTTTGCAATTTTCCCCGTCTCCGAAGAGCGTGAATCGACAATTTCCGATCAATCCATGGAGAATATCAACAATAGCATAAATAACATAAATAACAATCTTATTGAATATACAAGCTTACCAGATTAACAGCGCCTCAAAAATTTATGTGTAGACCAGACCCCTACATGATTCCATATATTCCAAATATGCTTCCCAAATGGATGCAAATCTATCTTTTCCGATCAATCCAAGATCAATCATCATTTCAATTCTTATTTCTCAAATATTCTGTGATAGGGAAAATTGATCAATCCATGGAAAAGATAACCAAGAGCTCATTTCTGAAATATTTTTTAGATCAATAATTATAGGATATGCGGGTTTACCCGGCCTTTCCGATTGGAACAGAACAGATCTTTACACAAATGATTCTAATAATTCTAAGTATACATTCCGGATGAGCGTAAACCGATTAATCCATGGAGAAGATATAATTAGTTGCTCAGTCCTCAAGTATTTTGCTTTTAGCTCCTCAATTACACGAGTTTACCCGATTGGCCACGCCCCCAAATAAGCATATAGAACAGATCTCTACACACATGAGTCTACATTCTATTATATATTCTATATATTCGAAATAAAGGAATATTGCCAAAACCTAATATACTCTCTCTCAACTATGAGGGCTGGTATTACGAAATGGATATTCTCCCGAGGGGTACTCACCGTGCAGTCGTACTTCTGATAGGTGGCCTCCATGCACATGGAGTTGACCGTCGTTATGGAGATGTTTTCGCAGGGCGCCATGTCCCCGATCTTGAGCTGGACCCGCTGCAGATGGTCGCGCTGCCGGGACCAGCCGAGCGTGTTGCAGTTCGTCCAGATCTGCTCCGGTGCACTGAGCGGCTTGGTGTTTTTGGACGCTTGCGAGGCTGTGGACGGGCCGTAGTAGTTGACCTGGGGGGCGCTGTCTGGTAGCGGGTAGGCGCCCAGCTGTAGGCGTTGGTCCTCGGCATCCGGCAGGTGCTGCAGGGCTTCGGCACGCGGCATTTGGGAGGCTGCGGCCTCGGCCATCAGATGGTCATAGCCAATGTCGTCTTCGTGCTCCTCGGTGCTGGCATCCGCGCCCTCCGGATGTTCCGGATGCTCTTGCTGCGAAGGTATGAGAAAGAACTGCTGCGTCTCCTGGGCCAGACGGCGCTGCGCATGGGATGCGGCCAGTGATGGCGCCTCCAAGCGCTCGGCCACTGGGATATAGGCGCGCCGCTGCATTGGCGTTTGCTGCTGCTGCTGCTGCTGCCGCTGCAGTGCGTCGGGCAGGCAAATGGGGCGCACGTGATCCGAGAAGCTGACCGACGTCTCCAGACGCACCAGTGCAGCCGTGGAGCCCTCGACGGGGCTCTTGATCATGCCAATGATGCGGCGACGCTGTGTCCATGGTGCTTTCGCCGACAGCCGCACTGCGCCCACTATGGCCATCCAGGTGGCCCTCGGCTGGCCCTGGAAACAACTCTCCGTGGTCAGTACCCAGTCCGGCGAGATTAACGTTCCGTCGCAGACGTGGATATCCTCGCGGAACAGCGCCACCAGCCACGGCCAATCGCCTGGTGCCGACATCTTGGGCAGCGACAAATGCTGCTTGGCATTGGGCAGCGCCGACTGCACGCCGCAGCGCAGGTCGCCACAGCCCACATAGAGCACCTGCCGCTTGGGGCAATGGGTGCGTATGAAGCTGATCTCCGGCGCATGTGGATCCAAGACGCGCACATAGTCCGACAGCTGTTCCGTGTCATTTTGCACATCAAAGATCTCCACAGATCTGGCGAAGAAGATGAGTTTAACATTAACATAAAACCCACCACAAATTCCAATTTTCAAATTCAATAAGGGTGCTGCGACCTGACAGTCAAAATTTAAATATTTAAATCAAAATGTAGCCTTGCCAGCTCGTCGTCTGGCGTTGCCAGACTGGCGCGCGAAATTGTGATCGTTCATATTCAAATGGATGCACTCACTCATAGCCCAGCGATTTACATAGGGATTCCGAGACGGTCTGGCGCACAACCAGTTTCGCATCCCCCTCTAGACCTTCGGCGCACAGTTTGCCCACAATGCCCTTCTCGGAGAAGACAGCATAGCCGGCGGCATGGAAGCGCGGCAGGTAGGGCACCCAGGGCTCCGGCTGCAACAGATCCGCGGCCAAGGGAGCTATTGAAACTGCAAGGAAGCATTCGCAAATTGAACCAGGTTATCAACGTGCGCTGCAGCAGAAACTTACGGCAATCCTTCTCGTCTGCGCCATCCGGACAGTCTGCCTTGCCGTCGCAGCGTGCCTTGCGCGGCACACAGGCCCGGCCACGCCCACAGTAGAGTGCGTTAGGGGCGCAGAAGGCGCAGCTGCGCTCATCGGACAGATCCGGGCAGTCGGCGTAGCCGTCGCAGAGACGCGGACTCTGGACGTTGCTCTGCATATCGCCCACACAGTGGGGCTTCTGCTGACAGGACTGTGTGCCCGTCGACTCCGGGAACCGTTCGCAGTCGAAGTGCTGGCGGAAGCGGGCAGGCAACCGACCGCCGCAGCCGGCCATGAACGCCTCACAGTACTCGCGGCAAATGGCGCCAGGCGTCGGCTCCTGGCTAATGCCGTGCGACTCGCAGGGCGGCTGCAGGAGGCGGCAGACGAAGTCGTAGGCCTCGCGGAAGCACTCGCCGTCGACAAGCTCGCGGAACACAATGACGTCCTCCGCTACCTGCTCGTAGCTGGCGTGACCCAGCAGATTGGGATAGGTGGTCACGTTGTAGCCCACGTTGCGGCAGTAGTTCAGCTGCAACGGCTCACAGCGGCGCGGCAGTGGGCGTGGCGTCGTGCTAGTGGGCTTCGTGGTCTCGTCGTGGCCGCCCAGCGGCGAGCTGGACATGATGGGCTCCTCGATCAGCCCAGTCGTCTCCTTAATGGTCACGCTGGACACGTCCACAGTCATGTTGGCAAAGTGGCGCCGATGCGCGTCGCTCAGCTCCTCGTGGAACAGGGCCAAGAGCTCCCCGCTGCTGACCAGGCCCGCATACGGGTCGAATACCATGTTGAAGTGGACCACGATATTATTGTTGTCCTCGCTCCTGCAATGCAATTTATAGATCTCTTTCCTCACTATGTCACTCCGTCCGATCTCTTACCCATCCAGAGCCAGAATCTCACTGCCCTCGTAAGCCTCGCGCAGATCCGAGCGTCGCAGCGTCAGATTAATGCGCTCCCGATAGTCGCGCGCCTTGTGCTGGAAGCGCAGCGAGTTCTGGTTGGCCAGCTCCATGCTCCACTTGTCGTTGAGCACCATGAACTTGCCGCGGAACACGCGATCCGGCAGCGGCTCTGGTCGGAAGTAAGTGTCTGCAAAGGTAGGTGGAACGCATTGGTCACATCGGATTTGCCACTCCCGGTAGGTATCTACCCATTCTACTACTTACAGCCCACGTAGACGAAGGCGCCGGCCACCAGCAGAGCGATGAGGAAGCCGGCTATCACAGCGCAGCCGCACTTCTGGCTGTCGCCCAGCTTGCGGCGCGTGAAGCGTATGTCCGAGTCGGTGGACAGCACGGACTCGGACTTGCGGCGCAGGCCGTGGTGCGCGTGATTGTGACTGTGGCTGTGCATGTGCAGGTGATGCTGCTGCAGCTGCTGATCTCGCTCCCGCTGATCCGCTCCAGCTCCAGCTGCAGCTCCGGTTCCGACTCCAGCTGATACTGTTGCTGCCGCAAGTCCGTTGCCATTGGCGTGGGAATGATGCGGCTTGTGGTGTCGCGTGCAGCGTGTGTTGTGGAAGACCTTGGGCGGCTGCGAAGAAACTGTTGTCGACAAGGCGCCATGGCAATGCCCATTGCCATTGCCATTGCCATTGGGATTGCTTTGGACGAAGCCCTAAAAGCGGAGAAGTACGTGTGCTCGTAATTAGTGACAAGATTTCTAGCGGCCATGGACCACTGGTCAATGACCACAAAAGCGCCTTAAAATTAAACGCGCTGATTTTGCGCCAAATCATGCCGTTAAATCAACCAACGAAACGAACGCGCCATCACGCCAAGTGCCTGTGCCTTGGTAATGAATGAGTGCACTTGAGCGAGTTAATAACAGTTTGATTTTTCGTTGCGGCGCATGCAAATGAGCGGTAACTGCACTGTTTGCATGCAGCAGAAAGCCAAGGAAGCAGCGCTTCGAGTTTCAGCTAACAAAAATTAATTACGGAACCAATTTGCCCGTTGGCAATCTTATATTTTTTGAAAACGATAAGCGATAAATCGCCGCTATCTGGAAACAATAGAGGATCCACAGGCTGGCAGCGCCTGCATAATGAGTCATATAGTTAATTTAGTTCACTGCGCTCAGAGGCGAACTACGCGAGGAGGTTGTGAGTGATAACCACTATCTGGCAACGTTAGCAAAGATGAGGTGGCGACTTTCTGGCAACATCCAAGGAGCCATAGGCTGACAGTGCCTGCCATAAGATAATTTGCATCACAATTGGTTCACAATGTTAAGTAACGGACTGCATTGGATAGGCAAAGAGGGAATCCATCGGCTATGGTACGGAGAACACACACACACACACGCACATAAACACAATTTAGAAAATTAATTAAAGCGCAAGCAAAGCTAAGTAATATTGCGGCTAACATGACGGGAGGGCCGGTCCAGGCCGGACCGCTGGCGGTAAACAGGTCGTGTTGCGGCCTACATTTCTCTTCGAGATGCTGCCGCCATCGCCGCCGCCGCCGCCGTGAGATGCGTGAGCAATGTACGATACATACATATGTACACACACATGCATGTACACATAACAATAATAAACTAAATGAGCGCAACAAGCACAAAAATGTAATTAAACTTTGCGCGCAAAGAGAGTGTGTAAATAATTTCCTCATTTCATAATCAACATCTGCGTTTATTGACCATGTCACACATTAACAGATCCGCACACACACATACACATAATAATAATAATAATGTGTTCGGGTTAACTTATTAGCGCCATTTGCATTTGTCTGTTGCAATTGGACAGCAGCAGCAGCAGTAACGACAGCACTCGCCACTCTCTCCATCCATCTCTCGCTCTCACTCTCCTCTCAGTCTCCCCCTCACTTTTCGCTCACTTGCGCTCGCTTATTAATGTGAGTCAGAGGAGCTAGTCAAAAGTCAGTCGGCCGCATAACGGGAGCAGAGAGCGCGCACGTGCAAGCAACTCATGTTACCTCACACTACACTCAAATGCACACACACTCACTCACATTTGTTTCCTTCTTTCTTTTGCAGCTTTCTGCTTTTCTTTTTCTCTTTAATTATTGCACTTCATTGCGCAAACTTAGTTACACACACACACACACACACACACACACACACACATATGTAGGTACGACGTGTGTGTATTTGTGCGCTTACTTATTAACTATGTGTTTGATTACATTTCCGTTTAATTACCTTCCAATTGGTTTTGCCGCCATTTGTTTGCATCTCCTTGCTTTTGTCTTTGCTGCTATTGCGATTGTTGCTGCAGTTGTTGTTGTTGTTGTTGTTGTTGTTGTTGTTGTTGTTGTTGTTGTTGTTGTTGTTGCTATTGCTGCTGTTCCTTTTGTCCGCTGCTGTTGTTGCTGCTGCTGCTGCGGCTGTTCCTGATGAACTTATTACTGTTGTTGCCGTTGAATTGCTGCCGGCAACAATTTTGTCTGCATCGCGAGATTTTTTTATCTGCGAAAACATACAAAATAATAAAAACAAACTCAAAACTTAGTAAATTTACAGATATGGTAATGGCAATAACATGCGCGCTGCCAACAGGTGCTAATTGTACAAATTTAACACGCCAACCGACCAACAGAGCAACCGTTTGGGTTTCGGGTTCGAGCTCGTTTGAGCCATGACTCAAGCTCAACCTTAAGACAACTGCTCCAGTTAGACTGTGCGTGTGTGTGTGTGTTGTTTATATTTCAGTTAGCATGCCAAAAGATTACAAACATAATAAACATAATATACACACATACACACACACACACACACACACACGTACAGCTACAGCAATGGTCGCCCATAAACGAAGCCAATGTCAAGCGATCAGCGCCCGAAGCGACATCGACAGCGACGCTGGCGCCAAAAAGAAAGAAAGTTGTGGCTGCGTTTCCCTTGCTCATCTCTTCGTTTACACGCACACACATACACATCTATATATATGCACATATTAACATATTTCGGCGCTGCTGCTGCTGTTGCTGAACTTTTATTTTCGATTCGGCAACTTTTACTTTGTCGCTTGTTTTGTGTTGCTATCAACATTTTGCATCAACAATGCCCGAGTAACACCAAAAACAGCAGCGGCAGCAACAACCTATGCCACGTTTCGTTTTCGCTTTTCTTTCACAAGACTAATTAGGAAAATTCATTAAAATCCACACACACTCACACAGACACACACACACGCCACACGCCTGAACGAATGCAGCTTATAAACATGTTTGATCGCAACATGTTGCCGACGCACCATATCTAACTTTAAAACATTTCAAATTTAAGCCAACTGACTAATTAAACTTCGTAAATTAACAAACAAAAAAAAACAAAAAAATACAAGAATTTAAATTCCCGCATATTATTAATATTTATGCATGCATCTTAAGTCGTGGGAATTGTTTACTGCTGTCGCCCACTGTGTATTAGAGCTGCAGCGTTGCCGTATCGTCTTTTGGGGGACACCAACAGCAACAGCAACATAAATGAAAAGAAACACAAGAGAAAAACAAAACCGAAGCAAAAAAAAAACACTTTCATTTCGCTGACGACGTCGCCGCATTTTTATTTTTTTCGTTCGCCTTGGCTTTGCATTTTTGACTGCAGTCGGCTCAAAAATTCGCTTTCGCTGGGAAACCAGCCAAACAGCAACAACAACCATAGCAGCAGCAGCAATGGCGACAAATATTGCAAGCAATTCGAATAGCGCTTCTTCTTCTTCTTCGCCTTCCGATTCGTCTCCCAATGACACTTGTCAATGGCAAACGAGTTCGTGGCCTAAGTCTTTTGAACTCTATGGCGCGTTGCACTTTCACAGCTGGTCCTTGCTGCCCGGCGACAAGAGAAAGGGGCGGGGGAGGGAAAGTGCACGGGGAGCGGAGCTGTGGGCACAGGGGGTGCTTCTGGCTGACCTCCATGCCACAAACGAAAGTTGCATTTCTTCTTCTTCATATACAGATTCAATGCTGCAGCAGCACATTTTCATTTTCTTTTTCATTATTTTTATTATTATTATATGATATATGATATTTCATATGATTTCATATAATATGCATTTTTGTGTATTTTTATAGCAGTTAGCAGAGCGCGTAAATGAAGCGTAAAATAATTGGAATATTAGCTCTTCACAGGGCTCAGGGTATCTCCTAGTCGAGCAGGCTCGACTAGAGCACTTTTATTTGTTTTGTTTAAACATTTTTTTATACTTTATATTTTATTACCAATTTTACCTTTTTTACTTATCGCAGCTTAAAAGTTAATATATGTTTAAATATTTATTTATTCTTTTTAAGTTTATTTATTTATAGTTTTCAAAGCTACGCTAATGGGGAACGTGGCGAATCGAGCCAAACTTCTAGCTAAGCTATGGCGGTAGAATTAGCAATCGCAAAAGATCAATAAATGATTAGGCAAATTTTGTTTTTGGACCGACTGATTATTATGCAATCGATAGATTATTGTATTTCTTAAATTCTTAAGAAGAACTCAAATCTCTTGATCGGCAAGCAAATCAGGAATTAATGACAAGACATAATTAGAAATATATGTACAGTATACTATTTATGCATTTATACTACTTATCAATCATCAAACTCAAAGTAATCAACCATTAAATTGAAATATCGTATTACAAGTTTTTATACCCTGAACCCATTGAAAATGAGAAATCAGGGTATAATGGTGTTGAATGTATGTAACAGACAGAAGGAGGCGTAGCAGTATAAATTATATATATTCTTGATCAGGCAACGAGCCGTCTGTCTGTCCGTCCGTTTGTCCGTTCGTTTGTCCGTCTGTACGTATGCGTCGATTTCTGAATGTAGAAGAGCTAGAGATTTGAAATTTGTTGTAGGTCCGTGTATAGCACGCGCAGGTCAACATTGTTATATATATTCGATAACTATTTTTATTCATATACTTAAGATTTTAATTTTTATCGTAAATTCGTTTTCAAATTATATTTGATTTTTTTGGCAAGACCCCCTTTAAAGGTCAGATGCAACTATAACCGAATGGGTTTTCATTTTTATAAAATGGAAAAAATTAAATAGAATCATATTCTAAAAGTTTCACTAAATTCCGTTAAGTCAGTCCCAGTCGAGCAGTCTCGACTAGAGCACTCTTACTTGTTTGTTATAGCAGAAATCATTTTAATTTTGTTTTTGGTATATCGTATTTTCCTTTAAAGCTTTTTGAAAAGCCAAGCTGAGAAAAAATCAGCTTAAATTAATTTTGGATTGTGTAACACTTTTACCAAAAAGAAAACTATTCATAATTAAAATGGACTTTGTTTAAAAATAGACAAATAAAATAAATATAAATCTATGCAAAATATCATATAAATTTAATTGACATTTGTTAAATATAAAAGCCCTGGGCTTCGATCAATTAAATGCGGAAATCAGAAGCGATTTAGAGTTAGCTATATAGATATTTATGTATACATATATTCATGGTATATGGATATGGTATGGTATAAGGTGTGCACAAGGCAACAACTCAATTAATAATATTTCGTAAGCTGTTGGTATTTGGCTTAATTAATTGGCCAAAATGAAGCGGAAAGCGAGATGAGTAATTCGAATTGAGATTTACGAACGATTTAATATTGTTGATTTATCCAAATAGTCAATGCTTTGGAAGACGAAAAATTTTTGTCAATGATACATTTTTATTGCTTTTGAGAATTCATTTCATTTAATTTTTAAAACTAATATGTTGATATATATTTTTAATTTAGTTTAATCCCCACACAGAGGGGAAATGGAAAAGGAGAAGGAGAAGGACAATAGATAAAGAAGAACAAGGAACGTGAAGAAGAAGATAATAGTGAAGAGAAACGATAAGGACTTGTAAATGAGAATAAAAATACATAAGATAAGACAGAAAATTAAATATAAGTTGGAGAAACAAAAGGTGAAGAAGAAAAGAAAAGAGTTTTGAATCAAGCTAACAAACTTTGGGCTGGAATTTCTTCCCAGCTACTACGAGTATTTACTGCTCGACTAGGAGATACCCTGAGCCCAGTGAAGAACCAATATTCCAAATGTTCTCCTCTTCTTTAATGCATGCATACAAGCAACAAACATGCACGCGCTGTGCTAACTGCACTTGGGCTGCAGTGTGGCATTAGTATAGGAACTTAATTGTTGAAAAACTTTTCTTATAGATGGACTATCTTCATCAAACTTTCAGAATTTATTAATTACATTCATATTTGCGTATTTGCCATAGCACGAGTCTCCAGTATTTGAAATACGTTTATACGCTCAAACGATATACAAACCGCGGTTAAAACACGAATTCAAATAATCGATATAAGCGGATAAAAAAGAAATGGGATGAGTTATGGAAAAAAAATTGATCAACTTTTCACCGTATGGTATAGACAATTATACATATAAATATTAAGTCTCTAGCTTAGTACTTTCGAAGATCTCTGCGTTCATACGAACGGACGAAAAGACGGACAAGGCTATATCGAGTCTTGTCGAGTCTTGCTGATCAAGATTAGAGTAGAGTGCAGTACTGTAGAGTAGAGTTGAGTTAAGTGGAGTAGAGTAGAGTAGAATAGAGGAGAATAAAGTAGCATAGAGTAGAATAAAGTAGAATAGAGTAGAATAGAGCAGAAAAGAGTAGAATAGAGTATACTAGAGCAAAGTGAAGTTGAGTGGACTATAGTAGAAGAGGATAGAATTGAATAGTAGACAAAATAATAAAGTACTGTAGAAAGGAGTGAGTAGAGTAGAGTCTAACAGACTATAGTATAGTTGTGTAGAGTAGAACATTTTCGAGTATAGTAGAGTCAAGTAGAAGTAGAATAAAACAGTTTAACAAATAATAGAGAGGCTCAGAAAAGAGTGGACAAGAGAGTAGAGTAAAGTAGAGTAGAGTAAATAAGTAGTATCTTTAGCAGATAGCATGGCGATGCCTTTACTTCGTCTTAATCTTGCTACAGGAACTCGAATATATACATATTTAGGTTTGACTATAACATTATCTCTGATTCGGATAATAAAGCTATTTAGGCGCTTAATAGCAAAGCGCTTGCACTATCTTTATCGATGTTGATACTATTTATTATATCATTATTATATTATATTTAATATATCAGGGCATTTAATGTGTCTTACTCGATATTCAATGTTAGACTTGGAAGTCTTTCCGTTGCTAAACTCTGTGTTCGCGTGCGCAATCGTTTTTCTGTGAAAGCTTTTATGTTGAATTTATCGATATGTTGTCATTTCAGCTATCGTTAATCACGGCTTCGATTTCTCAGGCGCTCAGCTCTTAGGTGGATTCCCATTGGAAAGTGCATCAAAACGGAAATCGTGAAGAGGCAACATCAGTTTGCCACGTGCGGCAGCTGCGGCAGTGACAGCTTTTCTCGAATTTCCCTTTAAGCAAACAGCTGACGGTGCCGCTCGTCGCTCGTCGCTCGCCGCTTGTTGCAGCTGGCACTCCAATCGTGACGAATTAATAACGGCGACCCCAAATGGCGAAAGCGCCAAAAATGCTGCACACAGTTGCAGCGGCTTTAGCATGTCTGCCAGCTGCCACGCGCCTGACTGCGACGTGCGTAATTGGAATTGGGGCGGGAGTCGACTAGTTCGACGTGACTGAAAGGCATTAGCAGAGCGCAAAACAGAGACAAAACCCAAAAGAAACTTTGATTTTCCAATTGGATTTTGGGTGTGTGTGCTAAAACTAGAAAACTGACTCATGCAAACCGAACTGAGCTGAACTGGGCATGGCCACCCACATTAAGTCACACAACACACAAACACACACACATACACACACACACACACACACACACATATATATATATATATATATATATATATATATATATATATATATATATATATATATATATATATATATATATATATATATATATATATATATATATATATATATATTTATTTATTTATATATTTATATATTTATATATATATTCGTATATGGCAAATCAAAATGCAACAAGCAGCTCATCGACGCTTTGGCCTCGTCTGCCTTTTGGAGATCTCTCATGGATTTACCTTTGCATTCAAATGAAGTAGAAAGTTCTCCAACAGCAGCAGCAACAAATAACAAAAGAGCCAAAACAACTCTAAATACAATTAATTGAAATGCCAACGGGCGCTTTCTCAACATTTGTCTTAACTATTTCACTATTTTCCATTCAGAATGCGACTCGAAATGCGGTGGGTGGAAATGCTCAAGAATCGTATGAGCAAATGATCTAGAAAGATTTTTATACGTGTATTTATATACACACACAATTAGCATACAAAGTTCATTGAATTTGCATGCTATGGTCGGCATATTAAGCAGATCATATAACAAATATCAATCTCATATGCAGAGCTAAGTCTAGCTTAAAATGCCGCTTGAATTCGAATTGGAGCTCAAATAGCTCAGCCTAAGCGCGATAAATCAATTGGAATGTATGTGTGCGTGTACGTGTGTGTACATACATACATAACTATGTGAGAAGTAGAACAGCAAGATCATCATGTCGCCAAAAGAGGTTACTTTAGGTTACTTCATTTGCGCACTTTTGAGCGCAGCTAATTTTGCATCAAAGTGTGAATAGTTCCGTACGTGACGTCGCAACTTACAGCTATTAAAATTTATATACAAAATGGTCAAACAAGTAAATGTACATATGTACATATTATTTATTTACTAATCATGCCATTAAACCTATAGCACGTGACGTCACTATTGGCAATGCAAATTGTGCGAACAGCGCATCTTATACCACGCACAACATGAGCTGCAGGTAGGCAAATGCTGCGACAAGACAAGCTCCCATGCGTTCAAAACAAAGGACAAAGAGACAAAGAAACTGTTTTTATACTCGTTTCCCAAAGGGAAAAAGAGTATATTGGTTTTGTGAAATGTCCGTCTGTCTGTCTGTCCGTCTGTCCGTATGAATGCAATATTTTTCTACGCTATTGAAGCTAGAGACTTGAAATTTGGAACATATACTCGTGTATACCCTCGAATTATAAAGTGTCAAGATTTTCCGGATACGCCCACTAGGGGCGTGGCAAATCGGAAAATGGTTGCGCCCATAGTTAAGAAATCATATTAGTTGAAGAGCTAGAGAGTTGAAATTTGGAATGTATACTTGCGTTGACCACCCAAGCTCAAAAAGATATGGCGGATATATCTACGCCCATTGGGGGCGTGGCAAATCGGGAAAACTGTAACTTCTACAGTTTTAAAGCTAGAATGCTGAAATTTGGCACGTATCTTAACGCTTCGATTCTATAAAGATTGATAAAAAAATTTTATGTCCACGCCCACTGGGGGCGTGGCAAATCGGAAAATGGTTGCGCCCATAGTTAAGAAATCATATTAGTTGAAGAGCTAGAGAGTTGAAATTTGGAATGTATACTTGCGTTGACCACCCAAGCTCAAAAAGATATGGCGGATATATCTACGCCCATTGGGGGCGTGGCAAATCGGGAAAACTGTAACTTCTACAGTTTTAAAGCTAGAATGCTGAAATTTGGCACGTATCTTAACGCTTCGATTCTATAAAGATTGATAAAAAAATTTTATGTCCACGCCCACTGGGGGCGTGGCAAATCGGATCTGAATATAGAGTGATTTTACAAATTCAGCTATATTTTGAGCACTATTGATGCTAGAGACTTGAAATTTGATATATATACTCGGATAAGCAAGCCAAGATCAAAAAGATATGGCGGACATACCTACGCCTTCAGGGGGCGTGGCAAATCGGAAAAAGCTTATAGCTCCTACAGTTTTAGAGCTAGACGATTCCAAATTGGATGTTTGTGTTACTGGGGGCCCCCTCTATTGATTCCCCAAAAATAAATCTTACGCCCCTTTGGGGGCGTGGTATATGGAAAAAATACCCTGAAACTTTCACATTTTTGGAGTGTAAGCATCCAAACTTTGCAGTTACGCTACCCTAGACTCCTTCTAGGAACTTGCCAAATATGATATGTCTACGCCTACTGGGGGCGTGGCAAATTGGCAACAAAATTTGTAACGCCCAGCTGCAAAATTCATATGCCTGTGCCACCTATATAAATAAGCTTAATATGAATTGCTAAGACGACAAACGGCATTTCTGAGAAATATATGTAATTCGATTTAATGTTGAAGTTCTGCAAATAATTTATCTGCTAAAATTATCATTTTTCGTATAGCCTAGGTCAGTTATGTTATTTTCTTTTTGTGTGTGTGACCCTGACAAAAAATGTAAATATCAAATACCGATATTTGTGTAATCGACTTAGTCCGAACAAAATTATTTACACACAAAAAAATTGACGATAGGTCCCATCAGGTATGTATGTATGTAGGCACGAACAGCTGCGCAACTATTTTCATGCCGTCGCCGCCGCGTCTCGAACGCGGACCCTTTTGCTTACACGCTTTTCATCTACCTGCTGCGCCACATAAGTTTTGCATTGCCTGTTGGCAAATCCGAAACTACTTCACTACAACTACAAGGGCGACTTTTGACAAATACAAAACTATAGAAGCTGCTGTTAATGCAAACACAATATAAACATAAATCAATCGCAATTGTGATTCTTAGAAAAAGCTGAAATGCGCGCATATGAACGTATGTATTTATTTATATGTGTACATACAAAAACGGTGGTCGGTTGAATGTATGCGTATAAAGGGCGATATTTGACAAATACAAAACTAAAGAAGCGGCTGAAAATGCAAGCACAACTCAATAACAATTTTGGTTGAAGAATATGCTAGAATGAATGGCGCTGAATTTATTTGTGACCGTGCATAAGCAAACGCGCTTGCACGTTTCAATGTATGTACATATGTGTAATTGTAAATATATTTTGCTGTCGCTGCTTAACGCGTGCGTGTCATAATTGGCCAAACGTTTTGTTTAATAGATTGCGACTAACTTAACGGAACTTGATGAAACTTTCAGCATATGATTCTATTAAATTTTTTACATTTTATAAAAATACTAATTCATTCACATAGTTATATTTGCAAAAATTGAAATTGCAGAAAATTCACGTGAATCTACATAAATGCAAAATTTGAGATAAATTATTAAATTTAAAATACCAGATGCCCATGTGGGAAACGAGTATGACGCTGTAGGTCTCGCCCTAAAGCAACGTTCTTACTTGTTTCTTACTCGCACAGTATTTGTTGTTTTGCAAGTGCTTTCTTGCTGTTGTGATTGCTAATTATATACAAACATAGTAGAGTAAAAGCTTTAATGCTGTAGTCTACGCTCACCCAATAGCTAAATGCTGAAAGTGCATATGAATGTGTGGCGCAACTGGAAAGAGCTTAAATGCTGATATTTATATTTATATTTATATGTATGTATGTATATGTGCATAGGCAGTAGCATGGTACATTCAGATACCTACAGATATCAATCAATTAAAGGCAATCCATTATTCAATTGTTGTCCAGAAAACAGTATTCAACACATACACACGAATATGTATGCATGTATGTATGTACTTGACGTCTGGCAACTAGTCCAGGTTGCCGCCAATATTTTAACGGATATATGAATTTGAATTTCCGCTGCCAAATTTGCAGTTTTGAATCAAACAAAAGCTCATTACAATTTGCTCGCGATTGCAGCAGGAAAAGCCAAAAGAGGGAGACGAAGATGAATACAGCTAAAAAGCACAATTTGTACAATGAATTAATTGGTCATCGACGCCAACGCACTGCGCCGCCGCCAACGTCGGCGTCGACGCAGTTCAAGGCTGGGCTGAGCAGCGCGACTGTGCCGAAGCTAAGTTTCTGTACGAAATAGGAGAAATGTTAGGTGGCAAATAGGGCGGCTTAAAAAATAATAAAGCACTGCGAATTCGAATTCGAATTCGAATTGGAATTGGAATTGGAAAGTAAAGGGCGCAGAGCCACACACACTCATACACATATGGACATACATATGCATGTGTGTATGTGTGCACGTATCACAATCGAAAGGAAATTCAATGTTAAATCCATTCACACACATATACAACCGGAGCTGTAGGCGCGCTGCGACGTCGCCGCTTATAAAAGTCGTAAAATGCTTGAGGCCAACAACAACGCTAATGAACAAACAACCCAGGCGCTGCCAATGAATTGTGCTACTTTCTTTGCCAGCAGCCGCTGCCGCTGCCGCTGCCGCAGCGCTGTCGACGCCTTTGTTAAGTCTTTGGAATTGCACATGATTTTTGTTGGTTTTGTCATTATTATGGGCTATCGTTGTTGTTGTTGTTGCTGCTGCCGCTATTGTGCGGTTGCCTTCAGCTTCTAATTTATTTCAATGACATTTTTCAAATAAGACAA
The DNA here is from genome assembly GCA_035045145.1 of Drosophila meridionalis. Lineage (NCBI taxonomy): Eukaryota > Metazoa > Arthropoda > Insecta > Diptera > Drosophilidae > Drosophila > Drosophila meridionalis. Next base: position 782,029 of record JAWNPG010000029.1, on the reverse strand, counting down.
ATGCTGCCACAAAACGAAGCAGACGAAACAGACGCGCAAGCCGCAGAAAGCTGCTGTGCTGTTCTTTCCGCAGCAGAGAAAGTTCATGCAGCTGTGTGTATGCGGTTGCGTGTGTGTGTGTGTGCACACACAGTGCTGCCACTAACGATCGTTTAGCGGGTGGCCAGATTGATGCTGGCAGCTGCTATGAAAGGTCACTCAAGCTGCCGCTGCCTCTCAACTTTTGCACTCGAAGCAGACTGCGTCAAAGCTACAAAAGCTAAAGTAATAACGGAGCATGACTACGAAAGAGAAATACATACAAACATACATATGTATGCATGTATGTACATAGAAATAATAAGTACAGAAAACAAGCTATTATTATTTTAGTCTCTGTTGCTGCTGCAGCTACTTTGCTGCTTTCTGCTCTTGCTGCTGCCGCCGCCGATGCTGCTGCTGCTGCTGCTGCTGTCGCTGTCGTGTGGCATTTGGCAAATGGCAGCAACATTTTATATTGTTGTTGCTGCTGAACCTGTTGCAGCGCATTGTGAGTAGAAAACGCGTTGATCTGCAGGCTAACTAAATAATAAAGTCTGACTAGACGTTCCGGCACATATACACACACAAATGCAAAGTCTACTGTCACTCTCCTTCTCTCTCCTATTCGCGAGCATGGTTATTCGAAAAGGGAAATATATGAGATTTTTTGATCGTTTTTGTTTCATATGCAGCGTAATCAGTGGAAAGTGTTATTTTGGGATATTATGCGAACTGTGGATTGTGGATTGTGGGCTGTGGTGAGCGGGGTGGGAGAGTGGGTGTTATGCATAGGTGATGGCGTCAGCTTAGCCGCTGGCGAGCTTTTGGTGATTGTGCAAAAAAAAAAAAAAAATAAAAAATAACGGCAAAACCAAAAACCAACAACAAAAGCAACAGCAACATGTATAATTGCAAAACCAAGATAAGACTGGCTCGAAACAGACAACTGAAAGTTGTTGCGCTTTTTTTCTAAGCCAAACAAGTTTGTTGTTGTTGTTGTTGTTGTTGTTGTTGCTGCTGCTGCTGCTGCTGCTGCTGCTGCTGCTGTTGTCGCCGCAATCACTTTTGGCCGTGCGAGTCTTTACAGTCTAGACTAGACTGAATGGAATGCCTTGGCATATATGTATATGCATATGCATATGTACATATGTATGTATGTGAGTGTGTGTGTAACATAGCTACAAATATCTATATCGCGATTTAAATTACAGCGACCGATCACGGGCTGCAAATTGCTCAATAGTCAACAACAGCAGCAACACACGCCCTGCAACAAACAAAACATAACAAAAAGAAAAAGAGGACAACAACAACAACGTCAACAACATTTTTGGTCAGTGAAAACCTTGGTTCAGTTGCCACTGTCTCGTCATTGTTGTTAATGCTAACGGCGACATATTTTGCTACGGAAAAATTCTCACCGACAGCGGCAAAGCCAAACAAAACACACAAAAAACGATAACAACAACAAACAAAAACAAGTAAGAAAACTCTGGTCGGAGGTGCCCGACTAGGAGATACCCTGAGCCCCGTCCGATTTGCATTGTTTAATATGCTATATAGCTTGCATAATGTTATTAAATTTTCCAAAATTAAATTATAATTTTGAAATTTTATTCATCTAGAAAGTATTTAAATCAAAACTAAATAAATAATTAAATAAATAAACAAATTAACAAAAAAAAAAAAAAAAAAAAAAAAAAAAAAAAAAAAAAAAAAACATCACCACACCTGGACTCGAACCTCCGTCTATTTCTTACATATGTAACGTTAAAGCGCATCATCTCAACTAGCACAACCACTTCATATTTATAAATTTAAAAAGTTACGCCGTCGTCCTCTCTGAGTTTCGAACTCGAGACCTTTTGCTTACGCGCTTTGCGTCTATCCACTACGCCACGCCAGCCTTGCGTTGGCTGTTGGCAAGACCCAAAGTAGTACAAAATACAAAACTACAGAAGCGGCTGAAAATGCAAACACAATTCAAACACAGATTTGGTTGAAGAATATGCTAGAATAAATAGCCTTGAATTTATTTGTGCACATGCATAAGCAGACGCGCTTGCACGTTTCAATGTATGTGAAAATGTTTTTTTCTGCGCGTCGCTGCTTGCCACGTGCGTGTGATAATTGGTTAAACGTTTTGTTTAATAAATCGGAACTGACTTAACGGAATTTGATGAAACTTTCAGTATATGATTCTATTGAATTTTTTACATTTTATAAAAATGCTAATTTATTCACATGGTTATATTTACAACAGACTCTCCATGAGTGGAGAAGAGGAGGGGGGGAGGGGGGTTAATTAGTAAAAAGAGCCGGTATCCAAAAAATAAAAAAAATAGAAATTGCATAAAATTCACATGAATCTATATGCAAAATTTGAGGGGTCTAGCTCTAAAGATGTGGCAGATAGAATTTTATAACTTGTTTTAGATAAGGTTTAAAATCGATAACATTACAACAAAAATAGATATCGTTTTTTGGTATCAAACTTGACCTGCTATCCACGGACCCAACAAAAAAAATTCAAGTCTCTAGGTCAACTACGTTCTGAGATCGACGCGTTCAAACATACAGACAGACGAAAAGACGGACAGACGGACAGACGGACGGACGGACAGACGGACAGGGCTATATCGACTCGTCTTGTCGCGCTGCTCTAAAATATATATACTTTATGGGGTGTGGCACGCTTCCTTCTGCCTGTTACATACATTTTCACAAAACCATTATACCCTGATTTCCCATTACCAATGGGCTCAGGGTATAACAAAGCAAGCGCCAAAGTCTCTCCCAACTTCATTTCACAAACAACAAAGTTCAGACATGGGCATTAAGTCGGTTGTCAAAGCAACAGCAGCAGCAGCAGCACTTTTGCATTAAAATAGTTGCAAATTATAATAACAACAAACAACAAACAACAACGGCAACAAAAGACATCCATCATGATATTCGCAGGCAACAATAAGAGGCGGCAAGCGGCCATACGCCCAGAGCAACAACAACAACAGCAACAACAGCAGCAACAACAATAGTAGCCGTGTTGCCAGCAAAAGTAAGTTACTAAGGCAAATTGGTTTATAACGGGACGAACTTTCACTGACTTTTGGATGCTGTTGCTGCCGCTGCTGCTGTTGCTGTTGCTGTTGTCGCTGCTGCTGTTGTCTACTGTCCAGCCATCAGCTTACTGCGGGGCGTGCCAAAAGCGATCACACTTTATAATTTGCATAATTTTTATAAACAGCAGCCAGCAGCAGCTCGATAAATATCAGAGAGTACCAAAAATAGCAAGAAAGGAATGAATGACTGATGTACCAAAAATACAAAAAAAAAACAAGTAAGAACGTTGCCTTAGGGCGAGACCTAAGGCGTGATACTCGTTTCCCACAGGGGCATCTGGTATTTTAAATTCAATAATTTATCTCAAATTTTGCATTTATGTAGATTCATGTGAATTTTATGCAATTTCAATTTTTGCAAATATAACTATGTGAATGAATTAGCATTTTTATAAAATGTAAAAAATTCAATAGAATCATATGCTGAAAGTTTCATCAAGTTCCGTTAAGTCAGTCGCAATCTATTAAACAAAACGTTTGGCCAATTATGACACGCACGCGTTAGGCAGCGACAGCAAAATATATTTACATTTACACATATGTACATACATTGAAACGTGCAAGCGCGTTTGCTTATGCATGGTCACAAATAAATTCAGCGCCATTCATTCTAGCATATTCTTCAACCAAAATTGTTATTGAGTTGTGCTTGCATTTTCAGCCGCTTCTTTAGTTTTGTATTTGTCAAATATCGCCCTTTATACGCATACATTCAACCGACCACCGTTTTTGTATGTACACATATAAATAAATACATACGTTCATATGCGCGCATTTCAGCTTTTTCTAAGAATCACAATTGCGATTGATTTATGTTTATATTGTGTTTGCATTAACAGCAGCTTCTATAGTTTTGTATTTGTCAAAAGTCGCCCTTGTAGTTGTAGTGAAGTAGTTTCGGATTTGCCAACAGGCAATGCAAAACTTATGTGGCGCAGCAGGTAGATGAAAAGCGTGTAAGCAAAAGGGTCCGCGTTCGAGACGCGGCGGCGACGGCATGAAAATAGTTGCGCAGCTGTTCGTGCCTACATACATACATACCTGATGGGACCTATCGTCAATTTTTTTGTGTGTAAATAATTTTGTTCGGACTAAGTCGATTACACAAATATCGGTATTTGATATTTACATTTTTTGTCAGGGTCACACACACAAAAAGAAAATAACATAACTGACCTAGGCTATACGAAAAATGATAATTTTAGCAGATAAATTATTTGCAGAACTTCAACATTAAATCGAATTACATATATTTCTCAGAAATGCCGTTTGTCGTCTTAGCAATTCATATTAAGCTTATTTATATAGGTGGCACAGGCATATGAATTTTGCAGCTGGGCGTTACAAATTTTGTTGCCAATTTGCCACGCCCCCAGTAGGCGTAGACATATCATATTTGGCAAGTTCCTAGAAGGAGTCTAGGGTAGCGTAACTGCAAAGTTTGGATGCTTACACTCCAAAAATGTGAAAGTTACAGGGTATTTTTTCCATATACCACGCCCCCAAAGGGGCGTAAGATTTATTTTTGGGGAATCAATAGAGGGGGCCCCCAGTAACACAAACATCCAATTTGGAATCGTCTAGCTCTAAAACTGTAGGAGCTATAAGCTTTTTCCGATTTGGCACGCCCCCTGAAGGCGTAGGTATGTCCGCCATATCTTTTTGATCTTGGCTTGCTTATCCGAGTATATATATCAAATTTCAAGTCTCTAGCATCAATAGTGCTCAAAATATAGCTGAATTTGTAAAATCACTCTATATTCAGATCCGATTTGCCACGCCCCCAGTGGGCGTGGACATAAAATTTTTTTATCAATCTTTATAGAATCGAAGCGTTAAGATACGTGCCAAATTTCAGCATTCTAGCTTTAAAACTGTAGAAGTTACAGTTTTCCCGATTTGCCACGCCCCCAATGGGCGTAGATATATCCGCCATATCTTTTTGAACTTGGGTGGTCAACGCAAGTATACATTCCAAATTTCAACTCTCTAGCTCTTCAACTAATATGATTTCTATGATTTCTATTAACTATGGGCGCAACCATTTTCCGATTTGCCACGCCCCTAGTGGGCGTATCCGGAAAATCTTGACACTTTATAATTCGAGGGTATACACGAGTATATGTTCCAAATTTCAAGTCTCTAGCTTCAATAGCGTAGAAAAATATTGCATTCATACGGACAGACGGACAGACGGACAGACGGACAGACAGACAGACGGACATTTCACAAAACCAATATACTCTTTTTCCCTTTGGGAAACGAGTATAAAAAAAAATAATAATAATAATAATAACAATAAAAGGGAGTAGTAAAAATTCCAAGACATGAAAAGTGTACGAACCAAAATTATCAAAAGAATGTAACTATAAACAGATAGAAAGAAGTAAGAGTTCTCTAGTCGAGTGTGCTCGACTAGGAGATACCCTGAGCCCTGTGAAGAGCCAAATATCAAATCGTTATACGCTTTTTTATGCATATGTACAATCAGCACATACACACACACATACATATATGCACGAACGCATAAGCGCGCGCTCTGCTAACTGCGCCGTTGACGCAGCGACTGCGCTTTGGCATTACTATAGAAACTTAATTGTTGAATAACTTTTCTTAGCGATGGACTCACCTCATCAAACTTGCACACCTTATTAATGGCATTCATATGTGTGTATGTGCCAAAGCACAAGTCTCTAGTATTTGATTTTTTTACAAATAGGGGGCGATTGGGGGCGAATGGGGCGTGGCAACAAAAATCTAAAGATTTCGTTATCTTCGTATTCATTATACGCAACTACACAGCTACTTTTAAGTCTCTAGCTCAAACGATGTACAAACCACGCCTTAAGAACACACTAAAATTATCGATAAACGCTCATAAAATCGAAATGGAATGAGCTATCGGAAAATTTTTTTAAACTTGTGCAGCATATGGTATTAACGAGAATTCATGTAAAATTTCAAGTCTCTACGTTGCGTACTTTAAAATATCTTCGCGTGCACACGGAGGGACGGACGGACAGACGGACAGGGCTATATCGACTCGTCTTGTCGCGCTGATCAAGAATATATATACTTTATGGGGTGTGGCACGCCTCCTTCTGCCTGTTACATACATTTTCACAAAACCATTATACCCTGATTTCCCATTTTCAATGGGCTCAGGGTATAAAAAGGGCTAAATCGACTCGACTCGTCGCCCTGTTCATATCTAAATTTCCATAAAAAATAGCACTCATTGATTGATATATTAAAAGAAAATGCCTTTAAAACATTAAACCTGAAATATGTATAATATGTACGCGAAATGTACCATTTTGTAATGGAAATGTGCAGTGTACTCTTTTATGGCAAAAAAGTCCCACTTTTGGTATCATATGACAACATCTCACATGTATGCGCAAATATTCACACATATGTATGTACATACATGCATTCCCAAGTAGCTTTTGGTACCATATGGCAACGTCTCACATGTGCACTCAAATGCACACAAACATACCTACATGCACATGTATATAGCTAGGCATGCATTTGGAGCATATCAATTGAGCTCACTGTGCCGTTACTTTTTAGCAAATCAAATTGTTATCGATAAGCCAGTAATATAATAAGGCACTCCGATTGCATAATCGAATTGCGAACTACGAATATGACAAATAACCAGTTCATATTTTAATGGTATTTTAATTTAACTTTTACTTTTGTCTCTTTAATTGACAGCGTTAAACTAATTTCCAATTAGGTTAAACGACAAAACAAACGACCAAGAGAAATTCGCTATATACAAACCTATATGTAGTAATAGATATAGAATTCATTGTTTCATTATCATTACCTGGCTATTGCTGCAGTAGTAAATGTCCGACATCCTGGAGCAGCTTTGGAAATCGTGGGTTATGATTGCTGATGATGCGACTGTTGTGCTCGGCTACAGTTGGAATGCTGAACATGACCGCGTTCCCGGTCGCTGCAGCAGGTGTAATTGCTGTTGTTGCACACAAGCAAAGGTGTCACTCGATACGTTTAGCCACTTGCGCAATAGATTGTGTTGCCTCTCAGGATCAGATCAGATCAGATCCGGATCAAGTTAGTCGCATGCTGCTGCCCACATGTATGCGAATGCCAGACAAAGTAACAACAAACACGAAACGAAACAAAACAAAACAAAACAAAAATAACAAAAACACAACAGCGTGTGGCTGCACTTCACGCTTCGCCTTGCAGAACACTCGCTCGCAGCCGCCGCCTTCAACTTCTGCTTCAGCTATTTACTTTTTTCTGCTTTTTAGCAAACGAGAGCGCACGCGCGCGCCTTTCCCAAAAGTAAGAAAACAACGGTTTATAGTGGCACAGAACGAGCAAGAGGGAAAGAGAGCGCAAGAGAGATTGGACAACTGCTGACGATTCAGCGCGACAAGCAACCGACTCTGGCCGCGTTTAAAAGCTGACTGTCTTCGCTGTGCGACAGCCCGCAGACACTAGCAGCTGAGCAACTTCTTCGACGACGCAACCGCAACGAAAGTTGTTGCAACTGGTTTGACGGCTGTGGCCCATTCAGACTGTCGGGCTGGCTGGATGGCTTGATGGCTGGCAGCGGGCAGATATTGGTGTGCGGGCGGTCAATCAAGCGACCGACCGATTAGCGCAAAGGACATGTATTTAAGCCGGCGATTTATGGTGAAAATGAATTAATGAACCGGATCGCACCTGTTCGCGGCTTCTGTGTGCGCAAGGACGTTGGCTAAGAGGCAAAACTGACAGTGTCACCAAAATTATATATTTGAAATTGAACTTTTACCTTAACGTTTTGAATGATGTGGAATAAAAGTTACGAATTCCAAAGTGAAATGTCTGCTTCAAGTTCCCGTCCTTGGCTTGATTAATTCCAACCGGTTCATGAACCTAGTAATCGTTCGCTTATCAATATATTATTTTATGGCCCTAAATAATTATTGTCTTTACAAGAATACGACTTTTGTAGTATGTCATATCAAGAGAGTAGTACTTAATTTACATAATATTCAATTTATTTTCATCACTTGCTTACTAAATATTACCAGCTCCTTATATTTAAATTTGAATTTACCGTGCCGACGTTGCCACCTGCTGCACTAAATGGCGATGAGTGTCCATTACGAACAGCCGTTCTGTCGGAAACGAACAGCTGTTTTGTTATCGACTATTTTTATTTTTGGGTGTTATGGTATCGATTTTTGTGCACCTGGATGGATTTATTGTTGTTATTTTTTGTTGGCACTTGGTTTGATTTGATCTGCCTTCTACGCTATGATATAGCAGTTTATTTCATTAACTAAGACCTTCTAATGGCGCGTAATGTGCTTGAGAGCAGTCTGCTGGGCGCTGGCTTCAGTATCATCTTTCAGGTAGGCCAAACCGCCACGTAAATTAGAATGAGTCAGAATTCAGTGAAATTCGTAATATGTCGTTATCTTGCAGATACTGTGCCGCATCCTGACGTTCGGTATCAACGCCTACATTGTGCGCAATGTAGGTCGCGAGGTGCTGGGCGTTATGAACGTGCGCCTGCTGCTGCTCGAGAGCACGCTGCTCTTCTTGTCCCGCGAGGCTATCAACCGGGCGGCGCTGAGCGCCAACTCTCAGCAGCGCGAGAAGTGCTCGTGGGCGCAATTGATCAATCAGATGTGGCTTACGTAAGTGCGTGCCAGCTGTCACAAGTCCCACATATCCTGCCATATGTCCAATCCCACCTCGCTCTTTCTCATTCTCTATCTCCCTCGATCTCCGCTTAGCGTACCTATCTGCGCAGTTCTGTGCGCTCCCTGTCTCTACATCTGGCTGCACTTGCTCTCGGCAGTGGACGTACCCTATAGCGCCCAGTACGAGTTCGCCTGCTACGCCGTGGCCCTGTCCTGCGTCCTGGAGCTGATTGCCGAATCCGCGGTGTTCGTGGCCCAGGTCTTTTGCTTCGTCAAGCTGAAAATCGTGCTCAACACTCTTCACATCCTGGTGCGTTCGGCCATCTTCTTGTGGATAGTGACGGGCGACCGGAGCGTGGCCATCAATGCTTTTGCCATCGCCCAGCTGGCTAGCGCCCTGACCATTGTTCTGGGTCAGTACGGATTCTTTCTGTTCTACATCAACAGATTCAATGACTTCAAGCTGCGGCAACAAGGGCGCAGGAGCAAGGCTGTCCATGCTGCAAGCTCCTGGGAGCTTTCGCTCTTTGACCATATGGATGACTTCCCATTCACCAAACTGTCCCAGCTGCTCCCAGGCGTGCTGAGCTGTTCCGTCGGCGAGGCTCCGTTCAACAAGGAGCTGCAGACGCTGACTCTCAGCTTCGTTAAGCAGGGCGTCCTCAAGCAGATCCTCACCGAGGGCGAGAAGTACGTAATGTCCGTGTCGCCGGTGCTCAGCTTCGGGGAGCAGGCCACTTACGACGTGGTGAACAACCTCGGCAGCATGGCGGCCCGCTTCATATTCCGGCCCATCGAGGACAGCGCCTACTTCTACTTCACGCAGACAATCGCGCGGGACACGCGCCTAGGCAAGCAGCCGCCGGAGCGAGTGCGCCAGGCGAGCAGTGTGCTCAACAACCTGCTGCTGGGCGTCAGCTCCATTGGTCTGCTGGCCTTCACCTTCGGCCAGAGCTACTCGCACACGCTGCTGCTGCTCTATGGCGGCGAGGACTTCGTGGCCGGCGGCCTGCCGCAGCGCCTGCTGCAGTGGCACTGCCTGGCCATCTACCTGCTCTCCGTGAACGGCATCAGCGAGGGCTACATGTTCGCGACCAATACCAGCCGCGACATCGACAAGTACAACTACCTGATGGCCATATTTTCGGTCAGCTTCCTGGTACTGTCGTACATCCTGACGGGCGTGTTCGGGCCGGTGGGCTTCATCTTCGCCAACTGCATCAACATGCTGGGCCGCATCCTGTACAGCACCCGGTACATAAGACACCAGTATCAGCCACTCGGCCTGAACCCACTCCAGGGCCTCTGGCCGGGCAAGCTCTTTGGCGGCACGCTCACGCTGGCCGGCCTGGCCTGCTACTGGGTGAGTCTGCCCGCAGTGATTGTGTGTTATCCATTCAAGTTGATCCGTTCCACTCCTTTCAGTACCGTGATGCCGTCTTTGGCACGCACATGGGCATCGGCCTGGCCGCGGGAGTGCTGTGCGTGGTCGCCTGGGCTCTGGCGCATCAGGATCTGATGGTGCTTTGCTGGAAGTACGGTCGCCGTATCAAGATTGAATGACGCTGAGTGCTGAATTAAATTGTTTTCCTTTGTTGCTGGTGTTACTTGAGCTCTACTTCCTAACCCGCCCTAGGCACAATCTTCGCTTCTATGAATCGCACAATAGTGTTGGACGTATGTACACACATATGTATGTATGTACGTAAATGAACTATTTACATACGTACATATGTATATATTTATATGTAGTTCATTTTAAATAAATTCAAAATAAGTTATGGTATGTTTTAAATGTTTAAATTGCCTAATTATAATGTTTTCCGCTAAAAATTGTTAGACGCATAAAAAGACAACGAAATAAATGAAACTAAGCCAAACAAAAATATTCTAACAGTTATTTACTTTGCATATACATACTCCCTAAACTGTTATAAATGCGTAAGCGAGTATTCCATTTTGTACGCACGCACATCTACATACATAAATGTATATATACATATGTACTGAGATGCGTTTCTCAGGAATTCTGAAATTCGCATTAAACGAATTGCGCGCTCGGTAATAAAAAATAAAAAGTAATCGATGTTTGCTGCGTACTCATTATGTGGTATCGATAACTTATCAGATTGTACGTTAAACAAGCGGCGAGCGCGCATTGCAGCAGAGGCAAGAAATTTATTTGGTTGTGTCTTAGCCAAAACATTAAAGCAGCTCAACATGAAGCGCGGCAAGGATGAGGACAAGGACGAGGCTGCAGTCGGCAACAGCAACCTCAACAATAACAACACAAAAATGAAAAAGGAGTCGCCAAGCATCGGCAACAACAGCACTGATGCCAACAGCAGCGGCAACAACAACACGCCCTGCACCGTCCGCACCACGGGTCGCGTCAAGGTACTGTAAATACTGGCCTTACCTGCACTCCGGCCTTACGTTCCACTTACATTTCGCAGAAACCTAAGCTAGTTTACGATCCGTCCGACAATTACATATCGCGCGGAGCGCGCCACTCATTGCCTGCAGCGGCGGCGTCGTCGCAATCGCAGCCAGCGCAGGCCGCGGCCGTCAATGCGAATGCGAATGCGTTGCAACAGCAGCAGCAGCAAACGGTGTCGCAGGCGCAGGGCTCGTTGCATTCGCAGGCGCCGCAACCGAAGCCAATAAATCAGCAGGCAGCGCTTGCCAGCGATGCGCCATCCCAAAAAGCTGCAAACTGCAGCGCGAAGGACGATATCAAGGAGATGGTGCCAGTGCCCAGCGCGGAGCAGCTGCGCAACTTCGACACGTGCATGAAGTGCGGCAAGATCGAGGCAAAGCGCGGCTCTGGCTACAAGAGCAACTTCCTCACCTGCAAGTCCTGCACCTTGAAATGTAAGTCGATTACCGATTGAATTGAATCCACATTTGCTCACCTGCTCGTTGTTCGTCCTTCCGCAGGGCACTTTGCCTGCTTGCCGATTACCTTTGAGATCCTGACGAATGCGCGCAAGAAATTCAAGTGCGAGAAGTGTCGTCGCTGCGTCACCTGCATGAGCACCAGGGGCACAGAGAAGCCGAATGAGCTGATGATGTGCTGTGTCTGCGCCAGTGTTTATCACTTGGACTGCCATTGGCCGTCGATCATGCGCGACAAGCTTGGCGACCCGAAGTGGAAGTGCTATTCCTGTTGCCCCACCTACAATCCGTACAATACTGAGGATGACGCTGGCGTTGGTGCTGATGCTAGTGCTGGAGCCGCTGCTGCTGGTGATCCTTCCAAAGCTGAACCGAAATCTCCGCCGCGCAAGTCGAAGGCGGGTCGTAAAAAGCGGGCCACTTCGGATCCAGCTGCCGGCGTGGCCAAGAAGACGGCATCGAATAAAATTCAAAACAAGAATGGAATCATTAACAACTCAAAGAGCAACAACAACAGACGCGACAGCTGCGTTACCAAGCCATTGACCATAGTATCCAAGACTTCCGACAGCGACGCTGTCATCCCAGAGCCCTCAAAGGAAGAAATTGAGGCAGATAAAGACAAGAGAAATCTGGCGTCGCCGTCGGATTGCCCGCCAAACACTCCTCCGCCTCCGGCACTGCCTTTGCCTCTCTCCCAAGAGGACAAAGAGAATGGGGAGAACACACAGAACGAAGAGAATGGCGAAAATGTGAACACGGCTCCAGCTCCGACCCCGCCCGTAGGCGACGATCTCCGCATATTGCTGCCCGTGCAGACCTGGAACGTGGACCAGGTGGTTGGCTACGTTGAGAAGATCTATCCGCGCGAAGCTGACGTGTTCAAGGCCCAGGAAATTGATGGTGCCGCGCTGATGGTGCTCACGCGCCAGGACGTCATCGATCGCTTCGGGCTGAAGCTCGGCCCAGCGCTGCGCATATTCGAGTTGGTGCTTGGCCTGCAGACATCCATGGACGACGTGACCCTTGCCTGGACTGAATAGCCTCATGTCGGTTCCTCCTCATTATCTTCATCATTTACTTATTGCTAGATTTTCATTGTTTCTTTATATTTCCTTTTCTATTTTGTTAAGTTTTTAGTTTTAAGAGTGTATGAAATGCTCTGCGTAGGTTCACGAAGATCCTTGAGATCCGTGAATATGTATATATAGCTCACTATATATATGCATATCCTTAGTCGAAGCCTGAATCTGCTTTACTGCAGCAACCTTTAGTTCCGTACACCTATCGATGTATATATATATATATATATATATATATATATGTATATACATATATATATTTTGCACGTAATTTATCTAGGGATCTATTCATGAAGTTGAATATTAGAGTTACGTTACGTTATCGATCTAAATTTATCTGGAGATCTATTCATGAAGTTGGATATTAGAGTTACGTTAAGTCATCGATGTATATATATATATATATATATATATATATATATATATATATATTATATATATATATATATATTTATAGATATATATATAACATATATATTTTGCACGTGATTTATCTAGAGATCTATTCATGAAGTTGGATATTAGAGTTACGTTAGTTATTTTGACATTAAAAATAAGTTGTTTTCTTTTTTTTTTTTTATAAAAATAAAGAAACTTTTGGCCAAATCCTGAATTCATTCCACTCAAATACAAATAAACATGTTCTTGAACGAATACATATGTAGCGTATACATATTCATTTATATATTTTCTGATTTTGAATTCATTTAACATATAAAACTGATGATGGTCTGAGTAGTGCAGTTGCCGGCTAAAGAACTGTGTATATATATAAATACGTAATGTTAGTCCGAGAGTCTTAATCAATTCGATCAATGGGACCTAAGATATACACATACACATATATGTGTACGGGTATGTGAGGTTATTCGGGAATGCGTAGGGCTTCCGCATAAAATATCAAAAGCAGTACGAATATCAAATCGAAGTACAAATACAAATACAATAATCACGTGGGCGATCGCTGGCCCGAAATAAAAGGAAAAACAAAAACAACAACAATAGAATACTGTTGGCAAAGGAAAAGAAAGGGTGACGTTGCCTTGGATTACATTAGGGCTCAGAGGCGGAGTCGAGAGTATTGCATTTTTAGACCCGTGGCAGTAGCTTCTCCTCGTCACCGACGCCGGAGCCCGAGCTGATACCGCCGTCAGAGTGCGACGTGGGCTTGGCGCTGGCCCGGGCCGGGTCGTAGCCGTAGAGGAATATCGAGGCGATGACCAGCGCGGCGCCAGCACTGAACTGGAGCGTCAGATTGAAGTTGAATATGTAGATGGATGCGATGCACGAGATGATGATCGCCAGCGAGGTGGCGAATCCCTTAAGTATATTGTCCGCATACTTGACAACGACGGCCACGATGAGGCCGCCGCCCGCCTGCAGCAGCACCAGATACCACACAAACACATCGTAGCCGTGGAAGAAGCCAAAGTTGTAGATGCGGCTGGCGTCGTTCACGAAGCAGGTGAGCAGTCCGAACGGAATGCTCAGCAGACTGAGCTGGACGTTGCGCATCCAGACGGAGATCTCAGCGCCCTTCAGTATCTTCTCGAAGTAAATGCCCGCGAAGCCGGACAGGAAGCAGGCGCCCAGCGCCGCCCACAGGCCCAGCATCCGATTCTGTGCGGGCGCCGATGCGGAGCTCAGAGTCGCGCTGGCAGCTGTTGAAACGGGATGGCCTCCGGCATGAGCACCGCCGCCAGCTCCACTACCGCCATCCGTTTGGGCCAGCTGCACCAGCACAATTCCCAGGACGAGCAGCACCAGAGCGCCCCACTGGGTGTTGAACAGCTTGCGACGCAGTATGACCACGGCGAACATGGCGGTGGTCAGGATCTTGAGCTGGTAGGTCACCTGGTAGGTGGCCGCATCCAAGTGCGACGCCGATACATACAGCAGGTTGTTCTGCACAATGTACACCAGCGACGGCACACACACCTTCAGCGTGTCGACGGGATTGGCGATGATTGTCCTGTGCAGCGAGCGCACAAATCTCTGGGCGTCTTTGCCCTCCTCGTTGAAGACCAGCACCAAGCAGGTGATCAGCTTGACAAACTCGGCCATCAGCACGGCTGCAAGTATGCAAGTTACATGTTGATATAGTGGAACAGAGGAAGCAATGCGTAACACACTCACACACACTTACACACACACGCACACACAAATGCGATACTCATTACACTCGCGTACAGGAAGTATAAAACATTAGTTGCTTATCAGCTGCGGGGCAGCAATCTCTCGCTAGTGTGGTTGCCCCTAATTGAAAAACGAACCTTTTGCGATCCCATAAAAGCAACGTATCGTACATGAGTGTGTGTGTGTGCCTGCGTGCGCGTGTGCGTGCATGCGTGTGTGCATGTGTGTGGGTTTGCCAACAGAGCATCTGCTTGCTTACGATGCCTCTGCTGATGGAAGTCTCACCTGTGGAGCTAAGAAATATGTCGCCCGGCCGAGTGCGCGCATAGCGCATGCTGAGGCCCAAGATGGCATTCTGTAGCGTCAGGGTGAGCAGGCTCACATACTTAAGCGTATTGGCGTTGACTGAAAGACAGGAGAGCAACATGTTAGCGGTAATAGTTGGACACTACTGATGCTTGCACTCACCGTGTATGTTCATTTTGCGCTTAACGTCTGATATCAGAGCCGGCAAAGCGTGAGTTTGAACCAAAATAGTTTAGGTCAAAAACAAACAGAAGCGAAAATGAAAATAAAAAAAAAATGAAAACAAAAGGAAACACCTGTTTCGGTGATAAACAATTGCTGCGTTGACAGTACGCGCTGCCCGCCTGCCGTGCGCGTTGTGTCTTCAACGATTTTTCGGCAATGAAGAAGGCACGGACACGTAAACAAGCTTTCAGCTCATATTGCGTCCAGTTTTATCGTGTTTTGTTGTTTTTGGTATTTGTGTTTCTGCCGTTGCCCAATGGCATGCTTTCGATACCGATAACGATTGCCGTGAAGTGGCCAAGTATCGAGTACCCAAAACGAGCTGATTTACGAATTCAAGCATCGATTGCATCTTACTTAATTGTTGTTGTTGAACAGCGTTGTTCGTGCGATTTGTTATTCTTTAATTTTCGCAATTACATTACAGAACAGATTGCCAAAATGCGCGAACAGCCGCTAAACGAGGTTACACAACTAATACATGCCATTAAAACAGGGTAAGACACGTACAGCACCAAATGTATCGTTACGTCGAACTAAGCAGCGAACGCATTTCCAGATTGGTGGAAGGTTCCTACAGCATTACCAACAAAACGCTAGACATCTTCAAGTATATCATTATGAGCAAGAGCTGGGAAAGCGCGGAGTGAGTTGCATTAGAGCCTCTTCTCGTCATCTATAGATCTAACTATTTGTTTACGTCGGCAGCGCACTCATGCAAATTGTCCGCGCCCAGTCACGAATCCTGCAAGCGGCTCTGCCCCAAGAGACCGTCACCTCAAATATAGCGAGACGCATACTGAAGCTGACGCGCGAGGAGTTCGAACTGTTGCAGGCAAAGGTGCAGCATTTCGCCGACGACTCGCAAGCCTCTTTGTCGCTGCACAAACTGGTCACGCAGACCAGCGAGAGTTGCGTCAGCGTGGACTACTCGGTGCCCCAGCAGGGATTGCGCGAGGCCCTTCTAGATCATTTGCAGGAGGTCGAAACCGAACTGGAGACCAGCTCGGAGAACATCAGTGTGCAAGCCGAGGAGCACATACACTCCTCAGAGATAATACTTACGCTTGGGCACTCGCGCAGCGTCGAAAACTTTCTGAAGCGGGCCATCAAGAAGCGACAGTTTCTTACCATTATCGTCGCCGAATGCGCTCCGGCCTGCCGGGTGAGTCAAGGCACCGCTTTCATACTGGTTACCTCAAGCGGAGGAAATTTATACATTCGATTGAGCGCACGCCTGCTTATTTTCCAAACACAATTTACAAAGCGAGCAGTTTAGCTTTGCCTACTCGGTTGAGTACACACATGTGTATATATAGAACGAAGTCTATACATATATATATATATATATATATATATATATATATACATATATATGTGGGTGCCCTTGATTAGTCCTTGTCTAATGCGTGCTTTCTTTATCCTTCCTCCCGCAGGGCCACAACTTGGCTGCGACGCTAGCGCAGGAGAAGAATGTGGAGATTATTGTAATACCGGATGCATCTATATTCGCCATGATGTCGCGCATCAACAAGGTCATCATTGGCACGCACAGCGTTCTGGCCAACGGCGGTCTTCGGGCCGCTTGCGGAGCCAACACAGTTGCCCTGGCCGCCAAGCACTACTCTGTGCCGGTCATCGTGCTGGCGCCCATGTACAAGCTGTCTCCACTGCACCTGTGCGAGCAGGACGCCTTCAATATGGTGGGCTGTGCCGAGGACGTCATTGCGTACGACTCGGTGCCGGCGCGCGACGCCAAGGTCTACAGCCCCATGTTCGACTACGTGGCACCCGAGCTGGTCACGCTCTTCATATCGAATGCGTGAGTGGCCAATGAGTGACCCGAGCTGGGCTTCAGTCACGCTCCTATTCTCATTCGATTTGCTTTACTTTTAGCGGCGGACATGCTCCCTCCTATGTCTACCGGCTGCTCTCTGAGCTGTATCATCCGGACGACCTGGAACTGTGAGACGGAACTCTTCAGCTGATTGTACATCATATGTATATATATTTGTAACGAAATGGACTCGGCCAACAACAGTAACAAGACTACGGCAACGATAAATAAAATAATAACTGAGCGCAATTTGCTCTACTGCAAGTTCTTGAAAAGCTCTACGAAGTCGGCCAGGCTGTCGGCGTAGTAGTCGGGCTGTGCCTCCGGGGACGCTGCGTCCATGTCCTCCTTGGTCAAGCTGCCGGAGAGGACGAGCAGCGACTGGAAGCCGCAGGACTTGCCGAACTGCACATCCTGCACGAGCATATCGCCAATGAAGATGCAGCGCTCCGGCGCTTGGATGTCGTACATCTCCTTCAGCATGTCGCCCAGTATGGGCGATGGCTTGCCCAGAAAGATTGCGTCCCGATCCGTGTAGCGCCTGACGTGCTGCAAGAAGTCGTAGAAGCCGGGTACATTGAGATTCTTAGCCAGTGGCATGATGACATCGCTGCCGCCGGCAATCAGCTGGCAGTTCTGGTTCAGCTGGAGATGGCGGATGGCCTTGGCCAGCTCCACATAGGACATGTCCAGGTGTATGTCAAACAATACGGCGTCCACAGGTTGCTCAATGGCCAGGTGGTCCACCAGTGTGGCTGACGTCAAGTGCTCCTTGATTTGCTGCAATCATACGATTTCAATGTAGGCTTCACCCATATGTTTGGAGCGGCTTAAACTCACCAGTGACTCATAATCGATGCCATGCTTACGCAACGTCTCGTTGGCTTCCAGTGACATGAGCGAGTAGACGCGCTTGCCGGGCTTGTGCTTGTGCAGGTAGCGCACAATACTCTTGACCGGATGCACGATGTCGTCGTGTTGGACATTCTTGGCGCCAATGTG
Organism: Drosophila meridionalis; assembly: GCA_035045145.1. Lineage (NCBI taxonomy): Eukaryota > Metazoa > Arthropoda > Insecta > Diptera > Drosophilidae > Drosophila > Drosophila meridionalis. The sequence goes on along the minus strand of JAWNPG010000029.1, from coordinate 763,719 downwards.
GTCGAACTTGTCCATGTACTGGTCGTCGGTTCGGAAACTGTTGTTCGACACGAACTTGACCGACTTGCCGGCACTCTTGAGCGCGTTTATCGCCTCGCCAGCACCCGGTATCCAACCGTGGAGCAGCCAGACGACTCCATCGCAGTCACTGATTACTATGTCGAAGGAGTCAATCAAGCTCTGCTGCTCCTCAACGCTGAGCTGTAGTATATGCCGGGGTGCCATTATGATTACAACCGCTGGTAACGAAACTGTGGACGCAACTAACCGGGCGGCTCTGCCCGTTATTATAAGTGGCTGCGGCTCGGAGGCGGTCGAAGGAGGTGGTGGATGCTGTTGCGCGCGCACGCCAATTAACAGTTGTACTGAATGCCAAGGCAGCCGTTTAACCTTCAACGTCACATTGAAGTTCCTGCTGTGGCTTACGCTGATTCTGCTCTAGTCGCTAATATATATATAACACACATACACATACATATATATAACATATGTGTGTGTGCTTATGTATCTACTTATCTCGTGATTTAAGTATTCTGCCAACCACTATTTTGTTATTATGGCAGATAAGATGCCATGTGGCCCATCCATGCCCATCTGTTACAAGTCTTTTCATTTGTTTCAGCCCGCGGACACGCAGTGCATGATCACATAGCCTTGCCTATCTCTATACTGCTTTACATTTAAGCTATATTTTTATTGATATTGCGTTCATAAAGATAGCGCGCGCATGCCAGCGTTGCCAGACGCTGAAAATAACTTGGTAAAGGCAGGCATTTGAAATTAGACACACTGCTGTGTGACCGTACTCGACGTACTTTTTGTCATTTCAGAAAGTCGCCTTCAAAGTCTGCAAATTGTTTAAAAGTATTAAGTAATAGCACTTATATGCGGATATATTTTTGAATGACTTCAATTAAGTTGTGCTTTCGCATGTGCAAAACAGGCGCAGCAAATGGCGCTGCCTAACCATCAGTTTGACTCGGCATCTGCCAAGAGTTAAACATTCGATTATGGCTAGTGCTTTTACCGTATTTTTTAAGGATTTTAAAAGGGGTACGCAGGTCGGCAGGTCATTTGTCATCGTGGAATATATATTATAAAAGGCATTAAAGTCTACATTATCTGCGTTATTTATCCAATGTTTTGTTTGCAGTTAGCTCGTTCTATGCTGTGGATGGGCGCTTTTGGATTTACACTGATAGTGTTATCCACGCCAAGCACGCTTGGCAGGATCTAAGGCGGATTAGGCGTTACTCTATTGTTATATGTTGTATGTTATGTCTGTTAAGTCCACTTAATTTTCTGCAACATTTATTAGCCAATATCTTGGCTTAGATATGTTGCCAGACCTTCAAGCTGATCAAATAATATATGCTGTTTCATGCCTGCTCAGCCTTAACATTCGAAAAGCCTTAAATTCCACTAAACCCACACAGACACACACGCACATACATGCACAGATGCACACACTCGAAAAGGAAATCAGAAATTACAATATCAGTGTTCTAGTCGACATTGCTCGATTAAGAGGACCCAATATTCCAATCGAATCTTTATGCATACATATAAATAAATCATGCACTTAGGCTGCAGTGTGAAAACTTAATTGTTGGGTGGGTTTTCTTAGAGATAGACTATCAGCATCAAACTTTAAGAACTTGCTTATGACATTCATATGTGTGCCTATACCAAGGAACGGTTTTTGCAAATGTAAGGAGAAAGGACGTAGTATCCAAAAACTAAGGATTATATAATCTCCATATTTATTATACGCAACTTCACAATAAATTTTCAATATCTAGTTCCAACGATGTAGAAATCAATTAAATAAATCTCGATAAAAAACAAATGGTATGACTTATCGAAAAATTATGATACACCCGTACTGCGTATGATATACACGAGTATTAGTGTAAAATTTTAATACTCTAGCCTTCGTAGTTTCGAAGATCTCTGCGTTTACACGGACGGACGGCAGGACAGAGCTATATCCACGCGTCTTGTCGCGTTGATCAAGAATACAAATACTTTATGCGGTGTGGCTCGCCTCCTCCTGCGTGTTACAGACATTTTCAAAAAGCCATTATACACTGATTGCCCATTTTTAATGGGTTCAGGGTATAACAAGTAAGAAAGCTCTAGTCGGGAGTGCCCGACTAGTAGATGCATACACAAATCAATCGGAACTGTGATTCTTAGAATATGCTGTAATGCACGCATATGAACGTATATACATATGTATGTGCATATGTCCAAACAATTTGTTTTATAAATTGCGACTGACAGAATGAATTTTGATGTGATTCTACTGATTTTTGTACATTTTATAAATATACCAACTCATCCACATCGCTATATTTGCAAGTGACCTTCAAAGGGGGATTTGCAAAATTTGGAAAAATCAAAATTATATAAAACTCACATAAATCTATATGCAAAATTTGAAAGCTCTAGCTATAAAGATGTAGGAGATATAATTTTCAAACGTATCTCTGATAAAGCTTCAAATCGATAACATTGCAACAAACCAACAACAAGAAATCAAGTTTTAAGCTCTTAAAGCATACGGACAGCCGGACAGACGGACATATAGACTGACAGGACTAAATCGACTCAGCTCATCGCTGCTGATCAAGAATATATATACTTTGTGGGGTGTGGCACGCCTCCTTCTGCCTGTTACATACATTTTCAGAAAACCATCATGCCCCGATTTCCCGTCTTCAGTGCGTCCAGGGTATGAAGAGAAAAATGAAAACGAAAACGAAAGTAAGCCCTGACCGCACTCTGACATGGGCAATGATTTGAGGCAAAACAAATGCAGTAAAACTCGATGGAAGGGAAAAGCTGTAAAACGAAAAGAAAAGAACAGAAAAGAACGGAAAAGAAAAGAAAATGAACGCGCAAGAATTGGCAATGGGAATAATTGGAATACAGTGCCAAACACGTTATCTGTGCAGCGTAGTTCTGGCCGAAAGACGAAGCGAAGAAGGCTGTGAGACGGCTGGCAGAGATAGTAGTTCGTTCGACTACTTAGTACTAGGCAAACAGTACGTACGCTCTCCTAATACATGCGTAAACGGAACGATAAATACATAAATACACAGATATATATGTACATATGTTCACACAGACGAATGAACGACAGATGTATGTATGTGTGTTCACATATCAAAAAACCCAAATCGATTGCCTGCCTAGTTAGGCGTTTCTGATAAGATAGAAGACGCCTCGAGCCGTAACGTGCGAAGAGAGCGAGAAGCGGACACACACACACACACACACACACACACACACACACACACACACACACACACACACACACACACACACACACACAAACACAAACACAAACACACACACACAGACGCATTCCAGAAAAGCCATACATAACCGGAGTCAAACATCGAGAGCTGCGCCAAGTCCCAAGTACTAGTCGTGATTATACAATTAGCAGACAAGCAGCAAGCAAGGAAGGAGCAGGAGCCATGAGCAGTGCCGACCAAGTGAACGCTACCGCTGGCAGCGCCAATGGCCACGGCGGCCAGGACGTCCAGGACGGCCAGGACGGCGACTCCACAGCGCTGGGCAACAAGACCGATACGGATCAGCTGCAGATTCTGGGCCAGCTGCGCAGCATTGAGCAGATCAACGAGCAGCGCCGCATCTTCCTGAAGAGCACCATCAACGAGGTGCAGGAGGAGAACGGCAGCGAGGCGGCAGAGCCAGTGCCCGAGCTGCGGCGCCAGCTGACGCCGCCCAACAGCCTGGCGCTTAGCGTCAAGTATGCCACGCTGCCGAGTCCCTCATTGGCCACATCGACGATGGTGCGCTCGCCGCTGTCGCCGCCGCCGAAGCCGCCGATGCTAAGTCGAACGCGCAGCACGGGCGCAGGTGACGCACGCGACGCCCGCTCACCGCTGGGCAATGGCGAGGTGGTTCCCTTGCGGCACAGTGTCACAGAAACCGCCCTGACGCCAGCAGCAGTAACAGAAGCAGCAGCAGCAACAGAAGCAGCAGCAGCAGCAACACCTGCCGCAGCAGCAGCAGCAGCAACACCTGCCGCAGCAGCAACACCTGCAACCAAGATGTTCGTCGAGCAGACAGCGCCACCAGCAACCATCTCAAGCAAGCACTATGAGAGCCTCATCGAGGAGCTGCGCTGTCCCGGCTGCGCCAGCCCGATGAAGGCGCCGGTCCTGCTTTGCAAGAGCGGGCACAGCGTGTGCGAGCAGTGCACCCGCATTCGGCTGATGTGTCCGCTGTGCAAGGTATGTAGACTTCGAGTGTAGATATCACGCCTCAGATACGGATATATGTATATATATGTACACATGGAGCAGCTCGCTCCCGCCGGGGCTGACGTCAGCGTTAGGTAAGCGATATGGAAGCACTCCACAGCGCCCGTCGTGGCGTTGCCTGCTTATCGCGCCTTCTTAAGTGACGTTGTGCTGCCAATTACAGTGGAGCCTGGCTAACTGCGTCAGTTGCAATCAGAAAGATATCAGAGCTCTTAGATTATGTTCATATATCAATTAAACAAAAATGATCGAGATCTTCGTGCGCAATCGCAGCCTTTGCGCAGTGGTTGATTGATTGATTGAGTGATTCATTGATAGGCCATCAATATAGAAGGCCAATTGAAGGGCTCAAATCTCCATTTGGGAATTTACTAATAGAACTTATTTATTTTTAAAGAATTTTACATTTTACAGAGCTGATATTCCTGATATTATTCTTTCGCCATGGGCTTTACTATGGTAACTTAAAGGTTACCTAAGTTTTCTTATAGATCAACTTTCCCCATAACATTTTAGATGGGTGGCTTTACTTAATGGGAGGAGAAAGGGTATCTAGAATCCGTAATATGGCAAATCTGTGTATTCATAACGGGAATCCACTCAGTAAACATTTAGTCCCCAGCTATTGTAGTCTTCAAGCGATGCCTAAAATTGAAATCAAGTAATCGATTTAGATGAATGAGAAACGGATAGTCTCTGGATCTCTTGGTTTACAAGCTCAGACTTGCGATCGGACAGACAAACATAGCTTTGATATAGCTTAATATTGATTAGCATATTATAGATTGATATAGATCTATGACTTGATATAGTTTGATATAACTTGACATGCAGCTTGTTGCAGTTTGATCAGGATGACAATGTTGAATCGATACTCGGTATAAACAAAATGGATGTTGAAGAGCTCGATATCTATATATACAGATGTTTATAAATATGTCTTTATACCAGACTAAATAATATACCATCTTAATACTATATATTTAAGTACAATATAAAGGCGTGGCAGTAGTCATAATTTATATATATATTAATATGATTAATAGGGTTCTCTATTATCTATTTAGCCACGACTATCCATCTCTCCTACCATAGAAATCCCGTAAAATATCGCTAGCGACAGAAATTACAGATTTTAAATTTAAAATATATTTCAATATATGTATATTCTTCTAAACAGAAAACAAATTAAGTGTATTACTGTTCGTCAATATCTCCTATATATCGATCAAATTTGGTATCATTAAAAGTAAGAGACATTAAATCTAGATTATTAATTACGATATATACCCTACCATATCTGTGTAATTCGAAGATTACTAATATTCCCGAGTGAAGATACCCTCCATTGATAATATCTGATCTGAAGTATATACACGAAATTAGAAGTCGTAATAAGGCTTTGCAAGTATCATGAAGAAGCGACATTTAAAATTAATGTTATTTAATAACTCATTTTCTCCATACTAAGTGGGCTGTACGAGGATCAAGTATATTCTTGAAGCATCGGGTGCTTGGTGAAGATCAAATCTCCCATCTACTAGCCTTCTTATCCCATGTCGTTCTCCACTCAGGTAGTGGATCGCTCTTAGTACATTCTTCTATCCAAGAAATTCTAGAAAGTATGGTTGGATGCATCGATGTGTGTAAAAATTATGATATAAATATGAATATAAATATTTTCGACATTATATATACAGATATATATCTTATATTAATTGTAATGTATGAAAAAGGAAAAATTTTGAATATATTTTCTGGATCAATTATAAATAAATGCATCACAAAAAGATATTAGTATAAAGCCTCAGCTCAGATAGATAAACAGACACAGGTACAGGAGAAACTAAACTTATTTATTGATTTTATTTCTATATATGCATGCAATTATGTATGTATGTGTGGACATGGAGAAATCGTGTGATATTTAATATATAAATATATAGAAAGTCCTTGTATATTGATCCATTTAATATCAAGCTCTCAGCCCGGAACTCATCTAATATAAAGTATTCGCTCCATCATTTCGCAGGAGGGATTCACCACTTCGCGCTCGCTGACGATCGAGGCGCTGTGCGCGAAGGCGCACTTCGGGTGCAGCTTCGCGGCGGGCGGCTGCGTGGTGAGGATGCCGGTAGCGCTGTTGCCATGGCACGAGCAGCAGTGCATCTATAAGCCGATGAAGTGCTTCATGGGGCGTGTGTGGGGCGACTGCAAGTGGCAGGGCAGGGAGGTGCAGTGGAAGCAGCACCTGGAGCAGCAGCACACGGCGAAGTTGTTCTGTGCACCCAGCGCGGATCTGGTGTGGAACATGGCCAAGCAGAGTCGGCCGCTGACGGGCTACTACGTATTCCAGGCCTACGGCGAGATGTTCAACTTCTTCGAAATCTACGACAAGCAACGCATCCTGTTCACCATGACCTGCACCTCGAATCGGCGCGAGAGCAAGTACAACTATGCCTACGAGGTGACGCTGCTGCAGCCGAACAACGAGGCGCTGTCGCTCACCCAGAAGTTTCCAGTTCACAGCGAGTACGACAAGGACATCCTACTGGAGGGCACCTGCGTTAGCATCGGGCTAACCGAGCTCTCGCGCTTTGTTGACGACGACAAGGTGAGTGTGAGTCGGGAAATGCCAAATGGGAAGGTCTAACAGCTCTCTCCCTCTCTCTCTATATCTCAACAGTTTCTCCATTATCGGGTGACTGTCATGGCGGTCAGGTCGCCGCGCCACTCCAAGCCTATGCGACAGAGCCTGCCCCAGCCGCTCGATTACAAGCAGACAAAGAACGCCGGAGTCAATGGCAAAAGTGTGCCCGCCAGCATGATCATCACGCGCACCTACAAGGAGGCGATCGGCGAAGTGGTCAGTGTCGCAGCTACTCCAGAAACTCCGGATGCCGAGGAGAGCGGCGGCAGCCTCGAGCTGGAGCGCAAGTGGGGCACGCCGCAGTTGCACTTCAACCGCAAATACCTGACCACGTCCAGCGAGGCTTCCAATGACGCCGACGCCAAGGAGGACGTACTGCGCCCACTGCACGAGCCGCGTGTCAGCCTCCAAGCGGTCAACGAGGACAAGCTCTCCACGTGCAGCAACAGCACCAGCTACACCAAAAAGGTATCCAACTCACTGCGCCGCAGCATTCGCTCGCTTAAATGTGACCTGATGGAGCTGCGCCCGTTCGCCAAGAAGAGATCAACGGCAGCAACTCCAAAGCCAACAGCAGCAGCCGCAGCAGCAGCAGCAACGACAACAAAAGTGGGTGCAGCCCATCAGTAGAGCTCTCGGAGCACACGTAGGACTCCTGCCCAGTTGTTGTGGCTCAAACAATGTAAATAGTTTTTTTATTCAATGATTGCTTAAAGTTGCTGCAAATTTGAAATGTGAGTTGGGATTGCTCGAAGCAAACTCTTGCGCCAGAGACGGAATACTCCAAGGAAAGCGACGGCTTCAGGCGGAACGTAAATCAATATAAATACTAAATTTGAAATCAATAAAGTTGTCGCTTGAACTAATTACGTTTATTGGTGTTGTCTCTCCTGATCTATTATTATGTGCCTCCATTGGAGCATTGGAGCATAATGAAGCTCGCTGCTCTTCGAGTCTCCATTTGACTGCGTTTGCACTCGTGTGTCGGCACCTTTCAAACATTTCGGGTTTGGTTCCTTATCGCACGCTTATCGAAATTAAAGTATATATCCACTGTACACTGAGATGGGATTGGCTGCTGTGCTACAGCAGGCCCTGCATCTCGGTCATGAACTGCAGGTAGGCGTCGTCCTTTGTGGGCGGCTTGTGGCTGGCCTCGGGCGGAGTGTGGACGCCGCGATCACCAACCTCGTGGACGCTCGAGTGCTGCTTGCCGCGCGCTGCTCGTCGCTGATCGTCGCGCTTCACGCGCAGTGTCGACGGAACGAACCGCGTGACATCGGCGCTCAGATTCCTGCAAAGCAAGCGCAATGAGAACTTGTGGGCGGAGATGGAAGAGATGTGGGGAACATACCTTATTTGTGGCTTGGCCGTGATGATGGTGACGCCTTTGCCGGGCTCCTTGCTCTGCGGTACATTAGCGTTGCCATGCTTGGGATGGTGGCCGCTCAAGCGCGGGGGCAACCCCGGCGGCGGCCCTGGTGGCATGCGTATGCCCATGCGAGGCATTGGGCCCAGAGCGTGCGGCGGCCGTGTGCCTGGCGGTGGCCCAGGCGGCATACGCAGCCCAAAACCGGGCAGACCCGGTCCAGGTGGCCGCATTGGGGGCGGCCGAAACATGATACCCGGCGGCGGCGCGAAGCCGCGCAAGTGCGGCAATTGGGGCAACTGCGGCAACGCCGGCGCACTTGGCGGCAAGGGTATGGCAGGCAATGAAGGCGCAGTGGGCGGGGCTGGCACCAACGTCGCAGCGCCAACTGCAGCTGCCACTGGTTTAGCTGCATCTTTGGTGGCATTGAAGGCGGGCTGCCTGATATCGGCGTCAGAGCCCGCATCCTCATCCGCTTCTTCGTCGTTATCGTCGTCGTCACTGCCTGAGCTGCTGCTGCTGCTGTGGGTGCTTGCTAGACGCCGTCGAGCTGGAGGCGATTTGCTCTCTGAAGCGCTATCCCGCTTGTCATCCTTTTCAGCTTGTTCCCGTTCATGCTCTTCGTCGCTCTGCAGCTTTCGATGCTTCCGTTTGTGCACATGCTCCATTTCCTTCATGAAGTCGTCTATGTTCTGCATTCGCTGCTGCAACTTGGGGCTGGTGGCCGCTTCCTTTTCATCGCCCTCGTAGTCGGTGTTGCCTTCCGCATCCGAGTCGAGCTCCGGCATAGCAAACAAATCTGGAGGCGGCCCCGCCGGCACACCTAGCCATTCCCTCTCGTCGTCGTCCTTTGATTTATCCGAGTGCAAGTCGGCCGCAGTTTCACTGTTCTTAGCCACACCTGGCGGTGCGCCAGGGGCAAATGGCGGAAGGGCTAGCGTCATAGGAGGCGGTGGCATACGAATGCCACCTGATCCGCCTGGGAAGATGATGTTATTATTATTTCCTGCGCCCGTGCCGCTTGCGCTGGCATTGGCTGCTGTCACTGGCGCTGGCAGTGGAATTTCATCGACTTGCACGCTTTGAGCATGCTTAACGCTCTCATAGTACTGCTGCTTTTTCAATCGTTTCTTCTCGTAGTCCACCTCCTTGCGCTTTAGTTCCGCCCAGTGCTCTGGCTCATCGTTGTGCTAAATAGAGATATGATCAATATATGGCGCTATATGTGCGTATATCTGTAGATATACTTACATAGAGTCGCATGACGCGATCGAAGGTTTCCTTTAGCTTCTTGCGCTTATCGCGCAGAACCTTTTCATTAAGAGGCGACGGCTGCAGCACGTTGTACTCTGCATGAGGACAAGGAACATTTTGAATTTGGTAAGTGGTTGTTTGTTAATACTACGGGACCACTTACCCATCTCGTCTATCTTTTCCATCTCCTCAAGTATCTGTGATGGATCCTTGTTCTTGAGGACAGCAGCGCGGACCATTTGGCGCTGTCGCTTATTCTTCTTAAGCTCCTTTTTCCGTGCCTCCTTACCTGTATGGGCATGTGTATTTATAAGGATTAGCATATGTGCCGATTATAGACAGGTGATACTTACGGGCTTGGTCTGTTGGATTCATATATTTTCCACTTTTAGTGGTATTTATGGAGCGTCGCCCCATCTTAATGTATTGCTAAATAAACTAATGAAAACAATTTTACTACAGCCCGTCTCCTTTCCGGCGTTTTGGCTATTAAATATTTAGTGCTGGTAAACATAGAAAAGCGAAGCGCACTTATCGATAGCAATAAACTGTATTATCGATAGTACAAACAGTAGTCACGTTACAAACGCAACAATCTGGCAGCACTATCCTAACTTCTGTTAAATGATGCCGGAATATTCGTAAAGACGCAACGTAAAATAAAATAAAAATGTCTGACAAAATGTCGAACTGCAGTAGTATTTTGGAGGCGTTTAAAACTTTGCACATAAATAGCGAAAGACAGCTTCCTAACACTAAACATGTCTTGAACACGGTTAGTATTACTTAAGCGAGCACACTGCGTTTTGTGTCAGTTGATAAACAAAACTATTCAAACTACGTGCAGCCCCAAGTACCGAACGCCACTCACGATCTTCCGTGCAGAACGCCCCAAACAGCAGGTGACATGGACAACAGTGACGACACGGATATAAACTCGGACGTGATTGTTGTTGATACCTCAAGTGCCTCGTCAGATGTAAGCTTCTTTTGGTCATCAAATAATAGCATATCATCCCAATCAGTATTAGACGCAGACCAGGGGGACTGTTCAGAGACAGGAACCATACCAGAAACCGAAAGTGATAGCAACATCAATGAGAGCCGTAAGTTGTCCACTGTTACAGCAATCTCAATGAAATCATTGCCTAAAATCAAAGTCAACTGTTGCAGAAGTGTCCTGCATTATGGACAATATTGTGAGCACTCCCATCAAGCGCAAACACGACTACTACCTCAGCAAGAAGGAGAGTATATGTAAGTGATCATGCTTCGTGTATGATTTATAAATACACTAATAGTGTTTGCATAGCTCGACCGTTTAGTCGACCCAAGCTGTCTGTTGATGTGGATGCGTCGCCTGTGCTGAAACCAAATGTGACGACAACGCGCAGCGGACGAGCCGTGCGCGCAAGGATCGACAACAAGTTTGATTATTCGTCGGAACCACAGGACGTTGACTCAGATGATTCCGATGACCCTGATTTTGGCGATAACGAGCTCGAAGACGACGACGACGACGATGAAGAGGAATACAGTCAAGATAGTCACAGTGAACCTTCGCGCGATCAGCGACGGATTTCCATGCGCAACAGCTGCTGCAGCAGCGATGCCAGCTCACTGCTCGAACCGGATGCATTCATCTATCTGGATCTGAGCCGGCCTGTGGCAATTGTCACGAGTGACCCACCGGATGACGAAGCGGTGGAGTGCGATAGTGAGCTGAAAATACGCCTGCATAAGTTTTTGGGCCTTGTTGCTCGGCAGCGACGCCTCTACAATCCCATGTCCAACTTTGAGCTTGAGGATAACCATATAAATGAGGGCGATACCCCACCCCTTTTGAGCAGTCGCAGACGGGCCTCCAACAACAACGTGCAGCCCTTGAGCACGCCCATAGCACCGGATAAACGCAATCCGGAAGCATCTTGTCTCACAGCGCTCGGTTCCAACTTAACCAATGAAATGAAAATATTTCTTATTGACGATATGGTGCAGCGCGCCAATGCCAACTATTTCGAGAGTCAAACTCCAGACCATATTAAGGAGCCCATCGACCTGCGTGGCTTGCCCAGGCAGGAGCAGCGTGCGCTCACATGTCAGCAGCACAAGAAGATTGCCAGTCTAATTGGGCCCCATACGGGCTTGTATAACTTCGTGGATTCGCTTCGATGTGAGTCAATAGTCAATCTAAGATCAAAAATATGCAAACACAAACTGATCCTGAATATTTAGGAGCTATAAATTAAATGCCTATCCGATCTTTGCAGCGACCACGCCTTTGAATATGTGTCATCCGCTCGCTGTGAACTACCGGAAGCGGGAATTTGGTGCTTGCAAGGAGCATCTGGCCAATACCCTCTTTCACATACTCAATCACCAAATCTTCCATTGTGGCCTGCGGCCTGAGATCGTCTGGCGGAGCTGCATGAATTCGCCCAGCAGCATCGAACATCGCATCGAAGCTGGTGGGCAGCGCAGGTCGCGCATCATCCTATGGCAGAACATGAAGCATCCGGGAATGGTGGTGAAGGAGCTGCTGCACGAGATGTGCCATGCGGCTGCCTTCGTGTACCACGGCGAGACGGGGCATGGCGACAACTGCCGCAAATGGTAAATGCCCAATCAGAGATCAGATAGTGCGATCGCTATATTAATACGAATTACTCGCAGGGCTTATCGCGCCAAGTCGATGCTGCCCGAGCTGCCGGAAATTGTGGATTGCAGTGCCAGCTACAAGTACTCCTGTCTTCTGTGTCGTGCTCGCTCTTTCGGACGCATCAAGTTCGAGGACGAGGCGCCCCAGCTGCGTTGCAGCTATTGCCAGTTCGAGGTGAACGTGGAGTCCTGCAGCAACGACACCTATAACCTATCCCTCACCGATCAGCTGGTGACACCCTACAAGGAGTTCGTGCGCGCCAACTACGGCAAGTGCCAGCAAAGCGGCCACAGCGCCAAAATGCGAGCACTCAACGTCATGTATAGGGAGCACCAGCAGCAGCTGTCCTCCAATTGAGCCAAACACAAAAGCTTAAAATTTGTTTTCATCTTTTTTTTTTGCTTTTTTTTTCATTGACCTAATTTTAAATAAATAAGTTTCTTCAATTGCCGTTTCAGTTTCAATTTAAACAGTTTCAGCAGCTGCGGCAGCTAAAGTATTTATTAATTTTCAGTTGATTGGAACGTCTTAAGTCCGTTAGTTAAATAAGTTCGCGCGGAGTGGTCACGGAGCTAGGATATCATGCCCTTGCTGCGCTTGAAGGCGGCGCCCGCCTTGCGATTGTGATTGGCGTGCGATGATTTGTGGGCTTCCTTTTTACTGCGATTGCGCGTCGTTTGCTGCGTCTGGCCCTGGCCCTTGGGCCCACCCACTACGTCAGCCTGGGCACGCGGTCCGTACTTGGCCATTTGCCGTTGCTGATAGCGTGCGCGTATCACCTCTGGGTTCTCACAGAAGTCGGCGCGCTTTGGGTGTGCCGCAGCATTCTGATTATCATCGTCGCTGGCGTCATCTTCCTCATCCTCCAAAGCATCCTGCGCTTCGTAGGCACTGCTAGCAGCTGCCGCTGATGCCTCCTGCAGCTTAGCACGCAGCAAACTCTGCGGCGGCGCCTGGCCGTCGTTCAATGCCTCGTAGCTGTCGTCGTACTCGTCGTCGTACTCGGCACCACACTCGTGTGACGTCTCCTCTACTAGAGCATACTGCTGATAGCGCTGCTTCAGCTGGCCAATGTCGCGCTTGTCGTCCAGCAGCTGCTCTGCATTGCGCGGGCCTCCAGGCAGTCCCTTGCCTTGCTTGATGATGCACTGCGGATTGTCGTTAGTGAGCACATCGTACTTATCTCCGTCGTGGACATTGTAGTGCCGTACTCCAATTTTGCTTTGCAATGTGTCCTGCGGATCCGCTGGGATGTATACCTCGTGCCGGTCAACCCGCGCCAAGTCGGGCGGCAAATTATCATCCAGTATAGCGGCAATCGCCTGCTCGCTGTTCTCGTAACGCGTCAGTACGCGTCGAATGAAGCCCGTTCCCAAATCCGGCAGCACGTCCAGCACGGCGGACACTTCCAAATCAATGTCGCGAGCAACGCCATTCCCAACTATTGCAGCCGTTGTCAGGGGCGATGTAAGCGAATCTCCTCGGTCGTTGTCCTCATCATCAGAAGTGAGGCCATTGGCCACCAGTTCCTCGGCGAGAGTGCCTGTGTTGCAGCTGCTTAGTGCCTTCTGGTAGCCGGCTATCACAAAGTTCACCTTGTAGTTTTTGCTGTGGGTATTATAAAATGATATGTGAACGCGGATTCGTACCAAGTACACACACAGCAGTCACTCACATGTTGGGACACCGCTGCAGAAGCAACTCAATGTCCTGCTCCACCGGAAACTGACGTTGATAATCCACAACGAACGTCTGCGCCGAGAGGCACTCCTGTAGCAGTTCCACTAGCTGTTGGCCATGATCGGCTTTCAGCATCGCGCTAGTTATGCTTCGTACCACGTTAAGGAATTGCTGACGCGCCTCGTTAAGCCAGCGCAAGGAGCTGGCTTGAGCGTTATTGAGATAGATATTTCTATACAGCATTGGGACGGTCAGATCGTAGAAATTGGCAATGCTATAGAGAAACGGAAAATGAGTCAAGACCATATCAACTCTTCCTCTGCCTTCCTCTCTCTCGCTCTGTCTCTCTCTTTCATACCTTTGTACAATCTTGAGCTGCTCACATGCCGCGAGCAGTGCAGGGCACAACTTGATATACATTTGGAGCGTATAGGCACAGTCTAAGGCAAACAGCACAACATCGTCGTAGGGTGTTTCAGCATCAGGATCCAAGAGCATACCACCGCCGGCCCCTTCGCACCCCTCGTTCTCCACCTGAATCTGCATGGTGAGAAAGGCATTCTCATAGAAAGCCAGACCCTCCTCCAAGTCTTTTTTGTAATCTGGCTGAATGCGCAGCACAGCTTCAAATATTTTTTGCAGGGTTTTCACATTCTGCTCATCGGCATCGCCCACCGCAATAACGAGATCGCACAGCAGCGGCACAGATATTAAATAGTTGTCATACAAGAGGGAACTGTGCTGCTGCTCTGTTATCCACTCTGTGGGCGATTCTCTCGATGTAAGCAGGCGCATAACCACTCGCACGACCCGATTGAGCAGTTGAGCATAAAGCGCCTTTGCATCAACCACTGCCACATCATTTGCATTGTTCTCTGTTTCCACCCGATAGTAGGGATTGGCGCGCTGAAGAAATGTGACAACAGAGGCCATGGCCGATTCATCATACATCATATATGACCAGAATCTGAAGTTGCAAATTGAATTAAGTATGACTGAATGGACTTGGACTTGGATGTGTGTTTGTATATGTCTGCACCTAGAATGCACTTACTCATGATGCTTTAGTTGAAGGAGGAACTCGAAGTCTTGTAAACAGCTTGTGGCAATGTGTCGCCACTCGTCCAATGCGGCGCCCGACTTTATGCACCCAAAGGAGCGTAGCATGCAGATATAACTGTGGAATGCCTTATCGCGTGTCAGCCAATGCACATCCTGCAATAAGTAGTTGAGGATTCATAGTCGTTAGCTATTAGTCACAGATATCCTCAATTTAATCGCTTACAAGAGCAGGCACTTGTCGCCTGACTCCATCGTTGTCAATTAGCGCTATTTTCAGGGCGTCCAATGGCAGCTTATTTGGATTACTGTTGATATTACTGTCGTCCGATTTCTGGCCTCTCATCACTGTAAAAGGTGCAACGAAAACAACACAAATTATAGTCAAGCCGAGTGATAACTTCACAAGGGCTGCTAAAATAATATATCGATATATAATTATTTTAGTTAGTAGCAATATCGATATCTTGCACAAATTATACGCGTACTTACATTGATAACGTTTTTGTACCTTATACAGCACTCTTAAATAACACTGGATTTGTAATAATCGCTATCGGCGCCATTTCGATAATCGCTTAGCCAGCACTTTTCAATTTGACATTTGCGTGTACTGGTTTTTGGTTGCAATTATGGATATTGATTCAAATAGTGGGTAAGTATTGATGAAAATGTTGAAAAAGCTTAATCTGAGCAAATCGCGTTGGAATATATTTACTATGCAGTAACCCAAAACCTTCAATGATTGTGGACTTCTCTAGAAATATACAAGCATATTTCAAGCGCGATGAAGACATTTATCAGCAAAAGCCGCAGCAAGCAACAACCCAACGTGCACAGCAGCCATGCAATGACGCTACATTATCAGTGCCAGCGGAAGGGAACCGAAATCTGAGTGAAAATGAACAAATCACTCATATTTGTGACGACGTAGAATATTCGTATATGACGGCATCATCTAGAGCTGATAGTCTTAATTTTTTGGTCGCAAGCATCAGAACTAAAGATTTGAATACCACTCGCATTGTAATTGTATGTCTATCAAAATACGATGCATCTCAGTTAATGAATGAACTGGGCAAACGCAGCATTGGCTGCCTCTTGGTGAATGAGGAAATCGAGTCAATTGACACAGGTGTTCACCTGTGGAACAACGGTGTAAGTAGACCAATCTTTTCGCTTGTATGCATATTTCACAAGACTTCAATTGCCTCTTCTAATACTTAACTAGAAACTTAACTCCGTCCTGGTTACATGCAATGCAATGCTGCAACATCTGTCGGTGTGCGGCAATTTTAAAGTTAACTACTTGGTGCACTACGGCCAGACATTGCCGCATGTCTTTCAAAAACGTATTCAACTGCTGATTCCCCAGCCTACCAAGGGGACAAAGGTGCTGGTGATCAGAGGCGAAGCCAACTATCAGCTAGAGCATAAAACTGACAAGCCAATCAGTCCAGCTGCCCCAATTGTACAGAACATTAAAGGATCGTCTGAAAAGCTATCATCAAAGCAAAGCCTGAACCAAAATATGGATAAAAAGGCCTCAGAGGCCAATGAGGTGTCTGCCACAGCTGCACCAGAAGTCAAGAGAGAGAGAGACAGCCACAGAGCCAAAAATGGTATTTATACTTACAACAGCTTTGGCATATTCGCTTGGAGTCACATTGAACAATCTTCCTGCTACAAAGCGGCTGAAGTGTCCGAATTTGATCCGTGCATCAAAGAAGCCATGCAGCTCCTGAGTGTTGGACAATCGCGGGCAAAACGCGTTCAGCGATTCGCTTGGCCGCATGTAGCTGCTGGTCACTCCTTGTGCGCGATTGGGAATGATTTCATTGGCAAGACCTGGTGCTATCTGCCCACGCTGTGCCAGCGCACCCTACTGGATGCGCCGCGGCGTATACTGGACAACACCGAATATGGCCCCAGCAGCATTATACTGTGCCCAAGTGCCAAGCAGGGCGAGGAGATTGCCAATGGCTGCATGTCATTGCTTGGCAAGCCGTGCGTGGAGTTCGAGCAAGTGGTCAAAGCGTTCACTCGCAACTCGTTTGCCGAGGTTGTCAACAGCCTGAAGCGTCCATGCGGCATTTTGATAGCCACTGCTGATCAAATGATGCAGTTGTATCTGTTCAATAGAAGCACATTCGCGATCATCAACCCAGCTGCCCTGAGCTGTGTCGCCTTTGATGGCATCGACAGCATCTGGCGCACTGGCAGAATACCCTGCAAGACACTGATACAGTGGTTTGTGGAAGTGCTGCGTTTTGAGAAGGGCCACAGCCAGTTGTTCGTCGTGGGGCGGTTGTGGATAGACATGGTTATGGTGTCATTAACCTCGAAATTGCCTGATGTTCTGATTCTATTCGAGGATGCATTGGAAGCGTCCGTATTTTTTGGGCTCAACCTGGAGCTACTGGTATCCAGGTCAGCACAATACGAACAGGATATACTTAAAATTTTGGTCAAACGAAAGCAACAGCGCGTGGTGGTGGCATGCGCTGGAAAACCCGAAGCAGATGAACTGAGGAAGCTGCTCATCGACGCGGGCATGGACCACTTGGTTATACAGCAAGGAGATCATCTGGGACAACTGCACTATAGTGGATGGTGCCAGGAAACCTCGCCCCGGGTCCTGATTGCCACTGATGATGCGATTACCAAGTTGCGCGGCGAAAACATAGACTGCTTGGTTCACTACAGGTACAGTTCCTGGCCTCGCTTCAAGGCACAGCTCAGTATATTCTATGGCGATTATCAAAAGCAGTCGCCCAACTTCCAGGCCACATCGACTATAGTGGTGCGCCGCGGCGACTTTGAGCAAACGTGGCTACTTTGTGATTTTATGCTCAAGCACGATCGCTATCCACCCGAGTCCTACCTGGCCATGCTAACCGCACACCGGATGATGATGGAAAGTAAGCAGCCGCAGCTCACTGTGCCGCTGTGCCGGCAGCTGATGACCTACGGCGATTGCGTTCGCCATAAGTGCCAGTATCGGCACTTTCTGTGGGACTACGAGACAGAAACTCCTGGGATTAGTCCTACCCAGGGCGAAATCAAATTCCATGTGCTATCAGTAAGTGAACAATAAATAACTAAATTCGTATACTGATGTATCTAATATTTGTCAACAGAGCATAACTCCGGCCCAGACCGCTGTGAGTCTCGTAACGACCAAACCCAGCAAATACTTCTTGAACACTCCCTTGACAAGTTTCGGCGAAAGGCTTCAATTGCACTATGAATGTGTCTCCAACCATCGTAAGCATGTCAAACCCCAGGTCACCGATGTGTGCGTGCTGAAGGTTAACCAGCTGTACCAACGCGTGGGCATCACTCGCTTGGACTCGCTGGAGCGCGTCGAGGTCAAGCAGCTGGATTCCGGTACTGAATTTCATATAGTTAAAAATTCTGAGCTGCTTGTCTGCGAGAACGAATTTAAGGACGAGCCCTTTGAAGCGTACGATCTACGCATCACGGGCGTCACGCCCTTCAACATGGAGCGCATTTGGCCAGACGACGCCAAAAATTTGGTGCGCCACAAGTTCTTCAATATGCGGGCCAATCAAAATCGCGTTTTCAAAGCCGAAGTTGATTTTGCTTTTCATGAGATAGTTTTCGTTAAAAATATCTACGACCCCGACGGCAATGACCTGAAAAGCTTTATACTCAAGAACATCCCAATGCACACGGATGAGGGCGTAAAGAATCGCCTAATGAAACTTATTTCTCAAGCCAAGAGCTCCAAACCTAAAGGCTAATCAGCTGAGCCCGAAACCACTTTTGAATTTCGTTATATATATACATATATATAATTCATATACATATATCCAAAGACATTCATTTTTTACATTTTTATTTAGTATTATTTTTTTCTAATATGACAACAAAATTGGACTTTTAAAATCGAATATAAGCTTTGCAATTAATTAGTTACACAAAACAGACCTTTAAACCGAAAGTGCCTATAAACAACCTTAATGTACCTATTTAGCCATTAAACGTATTATTAAAATAAATATAATTAGTCTACTAGCCGACAGCATAGTGTCGGTTACGTTTGAAAAACGCCTACATGTAAGAGAGTCGCAAATAATTACCTCATAATGTCCTACATACCTACATACATGTATAATATGAGTATAATCGATATTAATTTGATATCGACTATTCTATTCTATTCAAATGCAGACATGCGTATATGCAAAAGAACCGTTGTATTTTCTACATTTGTATTAATGTTAGTTTTACATGCAAAGTTAAGTTCATAATTCATTGTAACTGAGGTCGCTTTTTTCTTGAAATCGGCCTGTTAATAAAATGCGTTTTTCTGACGAGGTTAGACACATTACACACTATTTGCCAATGTCGCTTGTTCATGTTTTAAATCCACATCCTTGTAGGTTAAATGCCACATTTGCAAACGGATCTTCTGCTGCGGCAAATGCCGCCAAAAACATCAATTCGAAGCACACGCCATTGCCGTAACCCAGCCGATGGAGCACCATTCAAAAATGGTTGGCCTTGGCAATGGCAATGGGGTTGAAGCGAAAACCTCAACCATCTATGTGTTCTGTCCGATCTGCGAGCAGAAGCCGCTCACGCTGCGCAAGGAGATGTACGCCGAGCTGCTGGCCCACATCGAGAGCGTGCACCTGCCGTTGCGCTGTCGCAAGTGTTTGCGCCATTACACTAAGATCGACGACTTGAAGGAGTTTAGCAAATGCGTCGACCTGAGCCAGAACTGCAGCTCAGCTAGCTCCGCGCAGAACGTGACCTGTGACACGGAAGCCTCGAAGGTAACGGTAAAAAAGGCAGCTGTGGCCGCCAACACCATATCGACCCAGACTTCGCCTCACATAACCAAAGAGCTGGACGAGACACACCAGCACTTGAATTTGACGCCCATATCGCTGTTTAATCTCCGCTGGAAGGCCAAAGGCCGCCTGACACAGGAGGAGTTCATAAGCGATAGCGTCTCATCCATACGCAATCTGTCGTCAGAGAGTGTGAACTTGTCGGGGCAACAGCGTCGCAGCATTGGACAAGTGTGCGCGCTGCCAGATAATGTGCCCGCTGATAAGGGCAAGGGGAAAGTAATACGCTCCACATCGACGCCCTTGCAGGTCTACACGATGTTCGCCAAGCCCAAAGAGCCGCTCACATTCAATGCATCCAGTGTTGGGGGCGGTCAGGTGTCGAGCATCTGCCACAGTGGCTATGCTCTGGATGAGCCCAATGCGGCGCCAGACAACAGTCACTTGCTGCCGCCGCAACATCAGCGCACTTGGAAGGTGGGTGGTCGCGCCAAGATCAGTGCTGTGACGCCCTTGCGCCAGGTGATGTCCAAGAGCATACAGAAGGCTTTCGAGGAGCATGGCGCCGTGGGCATGCTCCCTGGCCAAAGCGAGCAGCGACGCATGCGCTTTGATGTGAACGAGCCCAACAGGTCGCCAAGCGCCGCCTTGCCACTGGATCTGCGTCTGTCCCCAGTTGTGCGACGCACGCAAAGCGAAGACGCCAGCAGCAATAGCAAAAGCGGCGACAACAACAGCAATGGGCAGGGATCGAAGAGTCCAGAGTCCTACCAGATACTGCTCTCCGCTCAGAAGCTAACAAGAAAGTCTATTATCATTACCCGCACCCAGCACGCGGGGAACAGCCTCTCGCTGATTGCCTCTGCGGCTGGGACCAGCACGATGAGCACAGTGTACAACTCATGCGAGAGTGTTGAGATAATCACCTCGTCCACGTCAACTGCCGAGCTGAGCACCAACTTACGGCCGGTCATGGTGGACTGCCCAGTGGCGGCGCCTCCGATAACACCCATCACAAGTGTGCCCGGCGCCATAATCAACAAGAAGCTCATCAAGTTCGAGACGCCCCAGAAGCAAAATATGCCGGCAACTCGAGAGGCTGAGTCGACGCCGGATGACAAGGAAATCTATTATACGCCCAATCCGAGCAACAGTCCCTTGGCTGCCATTGCTGGCAGCCCGACTGCTGAGCCGTGCAGCAATGAGCGGCGTCGGCAGCAAATTGTGCCGCGCCAGCTAAGCGGCCAATTCTCTTCAGAGGTGAAGCGAGTCGAAATACCACGACCTCAAGGACCACGAGCTCGTCCGCCATTACGTGTGTGCCGCCATGAAAAATCCTTTAGCCGCGTCCAGGATATTGGCAGCGAGGAGGACGACGAGGACGAGGTGTTCCGGCCAAACAGCGCATCCACGCACAACGACAAGCGGCAAGGCCGCCTCTGGTCCCTGGTGTCATCTGTTATGCGCTTGCCACAGACTTTGCAACGGACCGACAAGGAAAACATCCCTGATACTTCCAATTCCAATCCCGGATCCCTGATCAGACGCTGTGCCTCCATTGCTGGTTCATTGGTGCGTACAATTCACTCCCATGATGACGCCGACTTGCAGAGCCTGAAACGCAAACGAACTCAAACCCTGGACAACGCCAGTTGCACGCAAATGTCGCCGTCAAATTCTTCAAAACGTGTTCGCATACAACCAAGGAAGCCTGTCGAACGCATGCGGAATACATAGTTGATTACAATAGTTACATAGTTTCAAATGTTCTGTCCCCATAGCTGTGTCTTGTCGTTATTTTATAGCATTAATTATGTGCGATTATCAATACGGAATAACTTTCTAGGAAATATTAAGCAAACAGCAAGCAATTCAACTACTACACCTAACCTTCTTTTTATATTCAGCCTTATTTTCCTCATCTGATTTAACCGTTACTTCAACAAAGACTCCAATCACTGTTAGAAGACACCAGATTATGCAAAGAGCAGTTCGGCTACTTTGATGTCAATTAACAGGAATGTTGTGAAATCACACTTCAGTTTATTGAAGGAAGCCAATGAACTACGTTGGCAATACAAACTGAGAAAACGACTTAGAAAAAGGAAAAGTAGTAAAACTATCACTCAATCGTGGGTTATGTAAAGCGGCCTGTTAAGTGGTCGCATTCATTCTCCCACTGTTAAAAGACTACTGTACAAAATTTTGATTTTCAATTAAATACTAGATGATATTTCACTATCGTGTGGGTTTGGCTGTGCTGTCATAGTATTTTTGTGTTCTCCCCAAACGGTCACACTAAACAGAAATCGTCTGTGTATAATAGTGTGTGTGCGTGCGTTTACATTTTCTTCGCCACACTTTTCATTATTCTCAATCTGCAAATATCAATTGAAAACTAAAAAACTAACAATCAACAATTCCTGATGTCGCTATCAAGTCTTCTGCCCACGCCGACTAACGCGGTATGGGACCGCGAGGACGAGCGTCGTTTGTCAGCCAAAGGTGCTCCTATGATTGGTGCTCTGGTGTCCGCCAAAATAGCAGCGCCACCTTACGGTCAGCGCAAGGACTGGATACCACGCACGGAGGCTGACTTTGGTGATGGCGGTGCATTTCCCGAGATCCACGTAGCGCAGTATCCATTAGGTAAGTTTGCAGTGAGAATCAGTAGTAGAAGTTGTGTGAACATGTGTCGTTCAGGTCTTGGGGCGCCTGCAAATGTGGGCAGGAAACCAGATGCGCTTGCCGTGCGGCTGGATGACAAAGGCAAAGTCAAATATGATGCCATTGCTCGCCAGGGTCACGGAAAAGATAAAATTGTATACTCTTCGATATCTCAGCTGCTGCCCGCCGAGGTTCTAGCTGAGGACGCTGAAGAGCTGCAACGGCCCGACGAGGAAACCATTGCCGAGACAACCGAAGAAACTCGCCTGGCCCTAGAAAAACTGACTAACCAGAAGATTACCTCAGCTCTTCCTGTGCGCCATGCCCAAAAGGCAGCACCTGCACAATACATTCGCTATACGCCATCGCAGCAGGGCGATGCTTTCAACTCTGGCGCTAAGCAACGCGTTATTCGCATGGTGGAGGCGCAGCAAGATCCCATGGAGCCTCCAAAGTTTCGCATTAACAAAAAGATACCACGCGGTCCCCCATCACCGCCAGCACCCGTTCTGCACTCGCCCTCGCGCAAGGTGACCGTCAAGGAGCAGAAGGAATGGAAAATACCACCCTGTATATCCAATTGGAAGAACGCCAAAGGTTTGATTTACCACAGACACGTCATGCTCACATTCAATTGGCTCACACGATTCATTTTCTTTACTAGGTTACACCATTCCATTAGACAAGCGGTTGGCCGCTGATGGTCGTGGCCTGCAGCAGGTGCACATTAACGAAAAGTTCGCCAAAATGGCAGAAGCCCTATACATAGCCGATCGGAAGGCACGTGAGGCCGTAGAAGCTCGCGCCCAGCTGGAGAAGAAGCTGGCGCAGAAAGAGAAGGAGAAGAAGGAGGACATGCTACGCATGATGGCCCAACGCGCACGCGAGGAACGTGCAGGCTTACGCAATCCAGAGCCAGATGCACCGGGTGGTGGTGCCGATGCCCGCGAACGTAACGACTTGCGTGCCGAACGACAGAGGGAGCGACAACGTGACCGCAATTTGCAACGAGCTGCGCCTGAGAAGCGCACCAAGTTGCAGCGCGAACGGGAGCGCGACATATCGGAACAGATAGCTTTGGGCCTGCCAGCCAAAAGCTCTGGCAATGGCGAAACACTGTTTGACCAGCGACTCTTTAATACCACAAAGGGCATGGACTCGGGCTATGGTGACGACGAGGCGTACAATGTCTATGACAAGCCGTGGCGTGATTCCAACACAATGGGCGCGCACATATATCGGCCCAGCAAGCAGGCAGACAGCGACAACTACGGAGGAGATCTGGATACCATTGTTAATACAAAACGCTTTGTCCCCGACAAGCAGTTCTCTGGAGCTGGTTCGCGTGAGACGGCAGCCGCTCAACGTAACGGCCCAGTTGAGTTCGAGAAGGAGGAGGATCCTTTCGGCCTCGACAAGTTCTTGAACATGGCCAAAAAGGCACCCAAGCGTGCTGACGAGAAGAACGATCGTGGCAGCCACTCAGATCGCAAACGTAGCCGACGTGATTAAGACTAGACTTGACTTGATGCAAATATTACTAATCTTTTTAATTAATCCCAAGAATATGGCATAAATGCATACGTACATTCATATTATAAACTACATACATATTTTTACAGTCATATTATATTCTGCATAATCCTAAGAATCGGCCCGCATTGTATCATTTATCCAAGGCACATAGAACTCAACTCTTGTGAAGATTTCGGGTAGCTGTCTATTGGAACAGTATGGCGCGCCGAGCGAGATGATGCCAATGGCGTAGTACGCGGCGCTCCCAAAGCTTGAATTGAACATTGTTAGCGCACCACCGGAGTCACCTCTGCAGCTGCCTTGCGGTGTTTGGTCACCGGCACATATCTGGCCAGTGTATAGTTTTCCACGCTTCTGTGTGCACTCGGACATGGAAATGACTTTTAGAGTTGTCTTCATCTTGATTGGGCTGCCTTTCGTGCTTGCATCGTTGGTCTTTCCCCAGCCCGCGATGTCCATGGAATACCCAGAATAAGCATCCTCATAACTCTCCACTGCGGGTGGCAGGCAAATGGGCACCACATAATCTGTGTAGTCCACAGAGCGATTGAGGCGCAGTAATGCAATATCGTTGATATATTTCATATTGGCGGAAGATGTGTATTGCTCATGTGGCCTAATGCGATCCACGTCGAAGTCTATGTGCGATGGAGCACAGACCCTATCAACGGCCATGTGCCCTTGGCAGTCCGGTATAGTCCTCGTATCCCACTCACCCAGACGCACCCGCAAATAATTGGCATGAGGATAGTAATCATCAAGGACTACGCAATGCGCCGCTGTCAGTATCCATCGATTGTTGATAAGAGAGCCCCCACACCCTGGAGTGTATTTCGTGCCTGCAGAGCGGAGGTGTTAGCAGCGAGTGCGCTTGGGGTCAAGTGGATACGTTACCGTCAGTAGAGTAAAACAGCAAAGCCGACCAACCAAATTCTTGGATGTTCACCTTTTCTCCAGAATAAACACGATATAATATGGATCCAACACCACAAACGCCTGGCTGGGGTAGCAAATCATCATTACTGGATTTTGAAGCAGGTGATGCCCTTGAACTGACATCGGTTGGTGGACGACGGCAGCATACCAGATCTTTTCGGATATTACTCGGACAGTCGCTACGGTTCGAGCTTGTTAGTTCTGCGTGCGTTTCCCAGCATAAACTCCGATGATGGCAATAACCAATATCTGCATTCACTTTACAGCGTCCGTGATGTACTATGGGAACTGCACACAAGGAAGAGTTTACTTTACACCTATAGAGGGTGCTGTTTTTCCGAATTGGCGTAAATATATCTATCACATCTTTTTGATGTCGGGTTGTCAACGCGAGTATACGTTTCGAATCTCAACTCTCTAGCCCCTAGTGAACGAGGCTATATATATACATACACACATACACACACAGACACATACACACACACGAAATTTTCATAAAAACAAGACGAGAGTACCTTAGTGGAGACTGCGTATATATGAGATCACCTGAACAATACAGCTGATATTCCAATCATTCTACGCTTCTTTAATGCGCAACAAGCAACAAACGCACCCATAAACATGTGCTCCGATCCTGATAAGAGCGTTCGCATGTGAAATTTGGGAATACACAAAACAAAATCATTCCATTTATTAGAAGGACACAGTAAATCC
Source organism: Drosophila meridionalis (assembly GCA_035045145.1). Lineage (NCBI taxonomy): Eukaryota > Metazoa > Arthropoda > Insecta > Diptera > Drosophilidae > Drosophila > Drosophila meridionalis. Next base: position 738,071 of record JAWNPG010000029.1, on the reverse strand, counting down.
GAAGTCTCCAGCTCTAATGCTAGTCCAATTACGCTAAAAAGACAATCTCATATTATCGATTATTGTCGATAATAAGGAAATTGGACCCCTTGAATACGATACACAACTATATATTACAAACTTAATGTCTCTAGCTTGTATGCCTGACGAGATCGTTTCTTTCATACGAACGGGCGGACGGACATAGCTAAATCAAGAATATAAATCTGCCTGTTACCTTAATTTTCACAAACCCATTGTACACTGATTTATTTTTTTCAATGGGTTCAGATTTTGAAATAAAACCCGAATTATATCTTACCACTGCCAGTGTAGATCGATGGAAATAGAAAACATAATACAAAAACCCGAATGATCCGAATGATCATATTGAGAATGCTGTGAAACAATGAACATCTCAAGTCAAAGAAATCTTATCTGCTTCGTCAGAGACACGGCCAATGCTTCCGATAAACTAACAGTATTTATATAAGTAGTAAAATCAGTTTTACAATGCAAATCACCTTTGCAATTTCCCATTTTGAAGAGTGCCTGTTCGCACAGTGATCAGATAAACAAAATTCGATATGAAATGTATGAATTACGTGCTTTGGGCTAGTAAATTTAAATTTCCCGCCAACCAATGCAAATTTTACATTTCAATTAAATATCGAAACCGCAGCAATTCTAGACTCGACCACTCTGTCGATAAGTGTAACGTTTCGATTGATATCGGTCTTGACAATAATATATCGATAGTCGACATGACATTGAGTTGACATTTCGGAGTATAATTTTAGCATTTCTAACGATTTAGTTCTTAATTTTCATTGCAATTCAAATAGTGGACTATTGTTATTAATTAACTAATAGCGCACGCGTCTACTATTTAAGCACAACAATAATGCGACAGTTTCTGTGCTTTGACAACGATTACAGCAGCTTCTAAGTGAAGCCAGCTGCTGTTGCTGCTGTGTGGGTGGGTGTCTGGGTGGCGGGTTGGTGGCCGTTGGGGGATAATACTGAGACATTGGCAACAATTACATACGGTTAGAACATCTCGTCGCAGACACGACAACTGACACTCTTAGAGATAATTATGTAAGTGAATGTTGTAGCAGCTATAAAAATACAAAACCTAAAACATCTACCTGCCTCAATAACAGAATATCGAGAGAAGAAGAAGAACAAAATAAACTGAGATGCGTTCTCGTAGCAATTCCGGGGTTCGCCTCGATTACTACCAGCGAATTGTCCATCGCTTAATATTGGCTCATCAGGAGCCAGTGACCGGCCTATTTCCCGCCTCGAATGTCAACTCACATGCATGGATACGGGACAATGTGTATTGCATCCTGGCTGTGTGGGGCCTGTCCATGGCCTACAAGAAGATTGCCGATCAGGACGAGGATCGCGCCAAGTGCTATGAGCTAGAGCAAAGCTGTGTGAAGTTGATGCGCGGCCTACTAATGGCCATGATGAATCAAAAAGATAAGGTCGAGAAATTCAAGATGACCCAAAGCCCCTACGACTCGCTGCATGCCAAATACTCCAGCAAGAATGGACTGCCTGTTGTCGGCGACAACGAATGGGGCCATTTGCAAATCGATGCTGTGTCTCTCTACCTGTTAATTCTGGCCCAAATGACAGCCTCCGGCCTGCAGATTGTGTTCTCATTGGACGAGGTATCGTTCATCCAAAACCTGGTATTCTATATTGAATCAGCTTATTCTATACCAGACTATGGTATTTGGGAGCGTGGTGACAAGACCAATCATGGTGAGTACTTACACCTTTTTACAGGGAGTAGACACCTTCATTGTGACTTCTTATTGGTGGCAGGTGAGCCCGAGCTGAACGCCAGTTCCATCGGCATGGCTAAGGCAGCGTTGGAGGCCATGAATGAGTTGGATTTATTCGGAGCACGCGGAGGACCCGCAAGCGTTATTCATGTTCTCGCCGACGAGGCGCACAAATGTCAAGCAGTGCTGCAGTCCATGCTGCCTCGTGAGTCCAACAGCAAGGAGCTGGACTCTGGCCTGCTGTGCGTCATTGGCTTTCCAGCTTTTGCTGTTGACGACGCCCAGCTAATACACAACACACGAGATGCAATACTGTCGCGCTTGCAGGGTAAATATGGGTGCAAACGCTTCTTGCGCGATGGGTATCGCACACCCAAGGAGGATCCCTCGCGCCTCTATTATGAGCGCTGGGAATTGCGCATGTTTGAGAACATTGAGTGCGAGTGGCCGCTCTTCTATTGCTATCTGATACTGTTCCATGCATTTCAAAATGACAAGCTCTTGGTGCAGGAATATGCGAGTCGGTTGGAGAAAATAATGGTGCGCTCCGAGGATGGTATATTGCTGATACCTGAAAGCTATGCTGTGCCGCAGGATTTGGTGGGTTTCGAATATCAAAAGCCCGGCTCTCAGGATCGCGTAGTTGTTGGCCGCTGTCCCTTCCTATGGGGCCAGTCGCTGTTTATACTGGGCCGCCTCTTACAGGAGGTGAGTTCATCTGAAAGCAGTCTTGTAAATGTTCCTTTTCCAACAGCTGCATTTTCTTTCAGGGCTTTTTGGCTGTGGGCGAGCTGGATCCGTTGAATCGTCGCCTGGGCGCCCAAAAGAAACCCGACGTTGTCGTTCAGGTGGTCATCATAGCCGAGGACAATGAGATTCGCGACAAGCTGGCCGAGCACGATTTGCACGTACAAACGATTGCCGATGTCGCACCTATAGAGGTGCAGCCGGCCCGTGTCCTCAGCCACTTGTACACGTACTTGGGCCGCAATCGCAAGCTGGGACTAAGTGGACGTAAATCGCGTGACGTTGGCATATTGAGTACCAGCAAATTGTACTCACTGAAGGATCGCATCTTTGCCTTCACTCCGCAGGTAAATGACTCGGATCACAGTGGATCAAAAGCCCCCGCCTAAACGCACTCTGTACCGCTCTGTGCGTACGCTCAGTCTATCCTATCTATATCTATCTATATCTCCTTCTTTATTCTCTGATATCGATTGATTATAATTATTATTATTTTTTTATTCTACACACATGCTCTTGTTACAACTATTATTATTTACATTATGATTATTATTATTGTATTATGTATTAGTTTGTTGACTTGTCGCGCTTCTATATCGCCTCCGATAATGAACTCATGATTGACATCCTTAAAGGCGAGATCAATTTTCTCAAGTCCGCTTGGGATCTGCTGGGTCGTCCCTTAGTAACGCTCGTGCTGAAGCGCATCCACTTAGGTCGGTCCACCTTGCTTAAATCCCAATGCGTTTTAATTTTCATTTAGTATTTAGCTGTACAATTGTTTACATTAATACCCTATATATATATATATATATATGAATGTGTGTGTGCGTGTGTATGTGTGTCCGTGTGTGTGTGTATGGCTACAGTTAATTTGCATATTAGTTTGTTTTGAAATTTGTTATTAAAATGATTTGCAAGGTTTGCCTTTATATTATTAGTATTATTTTTATTCTTGTTACAATTATGTTTATTCATTTATTCACATCACAGCACACACACACACGCATCAAGGTATAGATATTTATATATAAATATATATATATATATATATATATATATATATATATATTTCTGCACACATGTAAGCTTTAGTTTCTTAGTTTAGTTTTAGTTGATTTGGTTGTTAGATATACATACATATAACGTTTTCTTTGGTAGTGGACACCAAAAACCGGACACAGACAAACACTCATACACATACAAGCACACACTCCCCTACACTTAGATATATGTATATATAGACACGTACATTCAGCCATAGCATTGTATTATAGTATATATAAACTTCTCTATTTCTCTCTCTAACTCTCTCTCTCTCTCTCTCTCTCTCTCTCTCTCTCTCTGTATATATATATATATATATATATATATATATATATATATATATATATATATATATATATATATATATATATATATATATATATATATATATATATATATATATATATATATATATATATATATATATATATATATATATATATATATATATATATATATATATAGATTTATATTTATATATTTTAATTCAAAACTAAAGTTGCAAACCCTAAGTTCATTCCAAGCTACAAAAAGTTGCGCTTTACAACAAATACATATATTCTTATATTAAATTTGTATACATATATGTATATAGAAATACACCTTTACTTCGTGTACTTCGTGCCTAAGCTGCGGGCATAGAAATCTCAAATAGTTCAAGCTTGATAGGAGTACCAACACTGTTAGAGGACTCCAGGTTATTAAAGAGCAGTTTCATTACTTTGATGTTAATTAACGTCACATTTGTTACGTCACATTTTCAGTTTATTCAAGAAGAAACTCACGACTGTCAAAACAGCTTAGAAAACGGCTTAGAAATAAGAAAAGTAGTAAACCCCTAATATTGTCTGATTTCTGAATATATGTAGAGCTTGTAATTCGAAGCGCAGCTGGTTTTATTTTAGTTACTAGCTGTACGATAGATAACAGTGACACGCGCGTAACATTTTCCGAAAGAACGACTTCACACTGTTAGCTTAATATTCCGCTTTGCATAACTTAGTATCATTCAATCGTGGAGTACCAAGACGAAGACGTTGATAGAGTTGTCGATTGATGATAGGACTGAGATGTCCATCTTAAAACCAAACACAGAATCTGCCAACATTTTGCTTTAGTTTTATATGTAACATATTTATATAAACTTCGTATATATGTATATATACATTTCATATATACTATGATGGCCATATCAGTTAGTTAAACTTTCCGGTCTACGATTCTCTCTTTTGTATGCTTAAATCAAAACTCAGTCTGCAGCTTTTATAAATATACATAAACAAGCACAAATACATAAAATATACATATATATATATATATTTGTACACGCATTTCTAAGCACATAAGTATTTTGTTGTATATAGCTTATTTATTCAGTTTCTTCGACATCATTTATTTTCCTATGCTTTGCACTATATTCCTATCCAACAACAAATGAAAGAAAGAGATCCGATTTCCCATGTTACAAATTGGTCGCAAACGAAACAAAATTCTCTCTCCCTCTCTCTTTGTCTTTTTTTGTATAACCAAAAACAACAACAACAACAAAAATAATTCGTACACACACAGCATATCGACTATGAAGAATACTACACGACACGCGATCCCGATCTGCTCGCTAGCAATTTTACCACAAACTTAGGCTTCTTGACCAACAATTGGCGTCACATGTTGGGCAGGCCGACAATCACATTAATGGCAACGCATTATATGCTAGGTAACTACATCCCGAAACCACACAACCATAACCAAACCAAACACCCAAACTATAAACCTCCCACCCTGAACTGCAGATGCAGTCATGGACACATACACATACACACACACACACACGCACACATATATACATATAATGATGATAAAATGTTTTATATATATATATATATATATATATATATATATATATATATATATATATATATATATATATATATATATATATATATATATATATATATATATATATATATATATATATATATATATATATATATATATATATACAAAGTGATATGATCTATTCTATGCTGTGTTGGGGTTTATCTTGCGAATTCACGTGTTTCGCTGTTTTGTATTGAGCTTTGTGCGCTTTTGCCTCTTGTTCTTATTCTTGTTGCTGCACAATTTTTTCTAATTGTCTAATACATGTATATATATACGAGATCTGTTTAAAAACTATCGCTAACATTCTATTCCATCCTATTTAGTAAATCCCATTATCCCTTCAAAGTTATCTTTAAAATAATAATTATAATAATATTATACACTTATGCCAAAGGTGTTTCCAGTCCATTATTCAGTTTTTTCCCTTGCTTAACTGCGTCGTCCTTCATGTGTCTCTTTAGTTACGGGAGACAAAAAAGACGTAGGAATTCAATGTTCTGAGAAAAAGGATAGGTGATATATGGTATATGTAAAAAATAGGCAAATTCGCCAATGTGTCAAATTTGAATTCACAGTCTAAGTTTAGCTTATGAGTATATCAATTGAGGATTTTGAGTGACATAACTCTAATAAAAAAATCTTTAGAATATATAACAAAAACAAAATTGGTGATATTTTTTGAACACACCTCGTATATATATATATATCTATGTAAATTCATAAATGTAAATATACAATATTCAAGCGCAATTTTTTTTTTTTTTTTTTTTTTTTTTTTTTTTTTGCAAACAGATTTTGATCTGATCATATTTGCCTAAAGCTCCAAACAAGTATTTTTTTCATATACATATATTTTGAATTGTGTGTAGTTACTGGAAAAGAATGAACACTGAATGTGACCGCTTTAAAAAAAAAAACGATGTTTGAGTTCAGCTCGAACATTTCAGAATTGTCTAGCAAGTAGAGTTTTTACTTTGAGTACATCTATGGTGTTATCTTTAAAGATCTTCATTGGACAGTTAATGTTACTTGATTAGATCCAATTAAAGAATGGAGAAAAGTTCTTATTGAGTTTCTTTTGCATAAGCCAGGCAAACTGGACTTATTAAAATCTAAATCAGACAATAAATTTCGCATATATAATGATAAGCCAGAATAGATTGATTGGGTCAGAGTTTGAACATTACAAGAAAATCATTTTGAAGTCCCACTCAGTGTTCTGTAAATGAAATACCTTGATGATAGAGGGTTTTAATTTGACAGGGAGGGACGCTATACACCCTCAGGAATAAAGGAGTAGAGGTATATTTAGGGGATAAAAGCGTGCTCTAATGTGACAGCACTTCCACGTCTGTCGATAACTTGACCGATAACATGAATAGGGCTAATCGGGCTTCAGTTACGGATCAAGCAAGTTCAAAACTCATCTAATCTTCTTAGTTAGATCTCAACTCTGTTTGTGTGCCCTTTCCTTGCTTAACTGCATCAACCTATCCATGCAAGTCAGTAGTTGATGGCACTTAGAGTCCTGCCTAGATGCTTGAGTCGCCCCGCTCTGTCCCTTTCTAACCCCACCTCTGTTTGTGCTTCACCCCCTTGGTGCTGGTCTATGCTCATTAGCTGTCGAATGGCAAGGGCTGCTCGGAGTTGATCTTGGCGTCACTGTTGGCGGATACTGTTGTAGATTGTGATTTAATCTAGATGTAAGTGCACCATCTAACCACGCACCCATTACCTAATCCCACCAAGCATCGATCGGTCGATCGGTCGATCAGTCATCAGTCAGTCTATTAACAAGCCATTCGAAGCGATGCGAATGCAATATTTGTGTACCTGGCTAACGGTTCCTTCTCTATGCCTGCTGCAACCCGCGCACAGATCAGGACAAGATTCCGCTGGCCATGATCCAGACCATGCGAAAGCTGAAGTCGGGCTACATAAACGGCACCCGGGTCATGTTGGGAAACCTGAAGGACTTCCTGAACACCTCGGCCATCACGGACTTGAGCTTCCTGGGGAGCACCGAGGATGGCTATCCGGACCGACTGCACCCGGACGTGCAGACCTACTTGGATGAGCATCTGCTGCGCTCGTTCAGCAACCGCAGCACCATGAATCTGCGCGGCGGCCAGCTGCGTCCGCGACACCTGCGCCGACGCATGTCCTGCAAGGGCGCCATCAAGAAGACGCGCTCCATCAATGTGGACTGTAAGTGTGGGGCACCGTTGATGATCGCTAATTCGCACTCTAATCCGATGCTTCCTCCTTCCTTCCGCAGCCGACAACCTGGGCATGGAGGGTCCGACGCCGCTCACCGAGCGCCGCCTCTCATCGATCGTGCCGCCGCCCTGGTTGCAGCCTAACAAGCAGGGCCACGTCAGCACCTTTGCCACCACGCCCGAGGAGGGGATCACCTCGCCGCCGCAGCTGGGCGGCGACCTGGGTCTGCGCGAGAACATTTATCCCATGGATCCGCAGCACAGCCGCTCGGCCATCGATCGCCGCAGCGAATTCGTGCGCCAGCAAGAGAGTTAGTCCTCGATCCATTTTCCGTATTTTCCGTAGTTTGCTCAGATTTGGTTCTAATTTTGATTTCTCATTTCCTTTGTGTTCTTCTTGATTTCGGTTTGGTTTTGGTTGAACCTTTTGCGATTTGTTTTGTTTGCACCACTTGATCAACTAACTAAAGTAACCGTGCCCAAAATTCTCATCCAACGCCATCGCGTGGAAACCAACTTTGCGGACACAGAGGTAGACGAGCTGATCGCGATGCTGCGCGAAACCGAGAATCTCGAGGAGCAGGGCGACATTCTGCAATATCTGGTCGATACTCAAGGCCTAGACTTCAATACTGGTAAGTGGCCGATCCACGGACTCACGCACTCGACACACCCAACACATACCCAACATTGAGCTGTAGAGATGAGACTTGCAAACGGGTTTACTCAACCGATTCACCCGGTTCGAGGATTACTGAATCCTGAGCTGCGGTTACTCACATACACAAACACGCAGAGACATACACACGCACATACATACATACATACATACATACAACACACACACACCAACACACACACACATGTATATACAATATAGGCATAGCAACAGAAAGGAACACGTTCAAGTTTCTTCCATTTTGATGTGCTATCGGGCAAGCGTGGGTGGTACAATGGGTTTCTCAGGGAATTTCGGCGTGGCTTTACGATTTCACAATGAAGCATTCATAGTTTCTTTATAATAATTTATAAAACGATATTAAAAATGTTAAATACACAAAAAAATATAAACATAATCTAGATCTATGTATCTCAATGGATTAAATTATTCATTCCCTTTTTTGAGACTAGAAGAAAAGATTTCCACCTATTTTTTTAAGTTCTCGATCAGCTCATTGTGAAATCGATAGCGGATTGATCCTAATGTCGATATTTATCGATCTAAATCACATTTAATTGTTTTGTGCGTTCGTTCTTTGTATATGTGCTTTGTGCTCTCGTTCTTGTCCACACTTCACATTCGCATCCGCATCCGCATCCGTATCCGCATCCGCAGCGGGTCTGGGCTTAAGGCACAAAACTGATGACAATGCCGCTGGTAAGTGTTGAAACTGAATCCTTGATCCTTGGTGCATCCACCATGTGTGTTGGTCTATATGTACATATATGATGTTGTTGGTGCTATGCAACCGTGACCCAACTCACCTTTCACTTCCACTTCCACTCCCCCTCCCACTCCCACACCCAACCCCCAAACGTTGTATTCGCACATTTATTATATTTATTATCTTTGAGACGATGCGCTTCGATTCATTTAACTATTGCCCTTTCTTTCTGGTACTCTGGTAGCACAATTTCACAATTTAAGTTAGCTGTTTAACTGTTATACTCTCTCTCTCTCTTTCTCACACACATACTGTTATTCACGGCACTCTGCTCTTATACGATCTTTTGGAGACACATCGAATATTCCATGCTGGCTTTGACTTATTTAATATTGCTTTTTATTCACGCACTAATTAACCAATTTTATTTTGTATATTTTATTTTCAATGCACTCGACACACACACACACACACAAACACACACGCACGCACACACACACTCTACATGCAATCGTAACCAACAACAATTATAACAATGCGCTTCATTTGCTCTTCATGCCATTAACGTGAAATGATCTACCAAATACTTTTCTGCATCACAACTATCAACTATCAACTACCACAACTGATCCACAATGGCCCGTGAACCTAACCCCCACAAACGAATCCAACTAACCCACAACAACAAAATAATATTTTAAAAATCCACACAAAATGAGAAAAGACCTTGAGCAAGCGTTCGTGGACGATGTGATGCTCGAGTTGTCAACTGCTGGTAGTGGTGGTGGTGCTGCTGTTGGTGCTAGTGCTGACGCCGGTGCCGGTGCCGGGTCCGGTGGTGGTGGATGCAAGGTGGCTGTGCCCACAGTTATCATCGATGCCACATCTCCCACGCCCACAGCGAGCAGCGCCGCCCAGGACAAGGACAATGCTAATTCAGTTGCCGCCGCCGCCGCCGCCAATAGCAGCAGCAACAGCAACAAGAACAACAGCTTGAATAACAACGATTCTTCCCAATCTGAAGGCATGCTGGAGGAAGGACGTGTGGTGACCATTAGGGATCTGCTGAAGGGATTGTACGAGAAGGCCTGCCAGGAGAAGCTCTGGGGCCTGGTACGCCACACAGCCGGCATGCTAGGCAAGCGCGTCGAGGACCTGGGCAAGGCAGTCACCGATCTGCTGGTACGCCAGAAGCAGGTCACCGTCGGCATGCCGCCCAACAACGAGCACACCATAACGGCGCCCTTGCCGGAGGTGGAGTTGCGCCAGCTTATACACGATGTGGGTAGCCAGCGATTGCCTTCGACTGCGTCACGCGCACTAATCCCGATCAATCCCTTTTGCAGGCCTACGGCGACGACGAGAGCACAGCGATGCTGACGCAGGAGCTAATGGTCTACCTGGCCATGTTCATTCGCACCGAGCCGCAGCTGTTCCACGAGATGCTGCGCCTGCGCGTGGGGCTCATCATTCAGGTGATGGCCAAGGAGCTCTCGCGCACGCTCAACTGCGACGGCGAGGCCGCCTCGGAGCACCTACTTAATCTGTCGCCCTTCGAGATGAAAAACTTGCTCTATCACATACTCAGCGGCAAGGAGTTTGCGGTCAGCAGTGGTGAGTCCATGCCCATGTCTGGTCTTCCCCCTTTCTCATTCTCATTCTCATCCCATTCCCATTGCTTTTTCAGTGGCACATAGCAAACTGTCCATTGTCAGCTGCAAGTCGAGCCGGGTCAGCAAGAAGAGTCAGATCGGACTCGGCGATCCGGAGGGTGAGGATGCGCTAACGGGGACCATAGATGATCGCCAGGGCCAGTGGCTGCGTCGCCGGCGACTCGACGGCGCCCTCAACCGCGTGCCACGTGACTTTTACTCGCGCGTCTGGACCGTGCTGGAAAAGTGCCAGGGACTGGCTATTGAGGGTCGCGTCCTGCAGCAAAGTCTCACGCAGGAGATGACGCCGGGAGAGCTGAAGTTTGCTCTGGAAGTGGAGACGGCTCTCAACCAGATACCGCAACCGGAGTACAGGCAGCTGGTGGTGGAAGCGCTTATGGTATTGACCCTGGTTACCGAGCACAATATGGTGCCCTCGTTGGGCGACATCATCTGTGTCGAGCACTTGGTGCACAAGGCGAATCAGCTGTTCCTGGAGGATCAGCGCAAGGTGCAGGGCGACGCGACGCTCTGCTGCGCCAAGCTCAAGGATGGCAAAGAGCAGCAGCAGGCTGCCTCTGGCATGTTACTCTGCGGTGGCGCCGCCTACATTTGTCAACATCTCTACGACAGGTAAGAGTACCCGAATCACTTCACTCGCATCCAATCCAACACACTACATCAAATTCCTTATGCTCTCAGTGCACCTAGCGGCAGCTATGGAACCATGACGTACTTGTCGCGCGCCGTTGCCCTGGTACTGGACTGCGTGCCCAAGCATGGTGAAATGGAATGCGCAATCTCCTAAAGCCCATGTTCGAACGCTGCACCCGACCTGGGAACAAGCAAGGCGTCTGCAGGACGACGCTCACTTAATGCCATGTACTGTACTATCGACGACTCATGCTACTATATCTCTCGCTCTCGCTCTTGTTATCGTTATCTGCCTATCTCTCTCTCTCTCGCTCTTTGACTATCTGGCTGTAGACACACAGTCTCATACTCTCTCGCTCGCTCGCTTCGTACTTGCGTCGGTCATGTATTTAACCCAACGATATGTTAAGTCTGAGATCCGCCCGACTCGGCAATGCTGTATATATGTATTTTGTAGACCATCCGCCTACTCAGCGATTTGTTAATGTGTTTTCGTTGAAATTCTTGAGCGGCAGTCCGGGAGCCAAGCGCACCAACAATCACCCCATACTCCCAGTCGCCATCAACGTGCATGCGCCGCCGCGTACATTGAATTTGTATTATCATGACAATTGATTGATTGGCCGATCGATTTTACACGCCAATGACAATTGCAGTTTCCAGCGGGAATTCGAACGACACGTTTTAAATATGTTTTTTAGCTCCACTAAGTTGCAAGTTATTATTGTAAAACATAAAACATGAAACAAAAAAAGAATAAATATATGACAAGAGTATTTTTTGCAATGTTATTTCACGATTGTTTCATTTGGGCACGACACATTCAGAAGAGGATCGAAAACAGAGCAATAATCCTGTTTGTTAAGATTGTTATTGAAGTAATATCAACTATAGGTTTATAATAGATGACTCTGCTTAAAATTATAAATACTTTTTAGAGTAGTACTAATCTCTCTCTCTCTCTCTCCCACTGCCTCTCTATATATACTAAATATATTGTTTAAATCTTAAAGGCTTACTACAGTAAAAACAACTCTAGCTATTAGTTTTGTTAAGCATAAATATCTTTTTGTTTTATTTTTCTTTGCTGTTATAATTCGCATTAGTTTGCGCACTTAAAATGTCTACAAAAATTGTATTCATTTACCAGTCGCTTGTGTGTGTGTGTGTGTGTGTAGTTTGGTTGTTTGTTGATTTTAGACATTTTTGAAATGTGTTTTTGTTTTGTTTATTTTTTTAATTGTTTCTTGTTTGTTCCTCTATTTAGCGTTTTAAGCTGAGCTTAGTAATTCGTGTAACAAAAACAGATTTGAAATAATGTTCACAGACAATTTAGAAAAGGCAAATTGCGTACGAGTGTGCGTGTGCGTGTGTGTGTGTCTTTATGTAGTTATTTGTTTAAACAGAAATGTAAAATTAGCGATGATGTTAAACGAGAGTTCTAAGGTTTTAAAAAATCCTAGACAAAAATACTTAAGAAGAATCAATGCTTAGCAGTAGCCCCTGTCGGGCACACGACGACGCGGTGCACACTTGATGATGTCGTCCACACGGAGAATCATTTCGGCTGCCTCAGCGGCAGACATCAGCACTTGGCGCTTCACGGCGAAGGACTCTGTGATGCCCAGTTTGCGCACATCGGCTATCTTGCCCTCATTCATATCCAGACCCAGCTGATGCTTTCCCTGGGAATGGCCAGCGCGCAGCTCGGAGATCAGTTGCGCTGAATCAAAGCCAGCATTGTCGGCAATAGCTGTGGGCAAGGACATCAGTGCACCTGAGGAGACCAACAGTGAAATATGTTAATCATTTATCCAGTTTATGAACTCTTCTTTTTGACTTACGTGCAAAGGCCTCAATGGCAATAGCTTCCTTGCCGGGAGTTTCGGATGCCTTCTTCATGACGGCGTTGGCCATCAAAGCTTCAGCGCAGCCGCCGCCATAAATTATGCGCGATTCCTTGACGGTGGCAGCCAGCACACAGAGCGCGTCGTGTAGGGAGCGATCGGCCTCATCCAGGATCTGTTGTGTAGCGCCACGAATGACAACGGTGCAAGCCTCGCCCAGCTTCACGCCGCTAAAGCGCAGCAGTGTGTCCTCGCCGATCATCACCTGTTCAATGAGCTTACACTCGCCAAGCTTGACCAGAGCGGGGTTCTCGAATGTGGACACAATCTCACCGCCGGTGCAGTAGGCCAAACGCTCAATGCCATCGAAATCGGCGTGTTCAATGGCCATCACACGGGCATCAGCGAACAGCTGCTCGGGATAGTTGTAGATCAGCTGACGATTGATGAACACATTGCATTTGTGGGCCAAAATCTTGTCCACTTTCTCCTTCATCTTCTCCTTTTCGGCCATCTCCAGATCGGCAATCTTGGCCAACGAGTCGACTTTGATGCTGCTGCCGAATACTTTGATTTTATCCGTGTCCATTGGTGTGTTGGCAATCAGAATTTTAGCGTTTTCAATCTAAATAAATAGAGAATGACAAACAATCATTATAGCTATATGATATTGTTTATCTATAATTTGCACTGCTTAGATGTGATATGTATTGTATATTTGTTATTTGGATCTCTTTTTGAAATTTGAGATACTTCAGTTTACACCCAATTAGTTTTATTAAATGTAATACTCTCAAGAAGTTTATTTTGAAAACTTTAATTTCTAATACTTCTTTTCTTTCAAGCAATTCTAGTTAATAGATAGAATTGCTGATCTCAATAAAATTGTCAGGAATGCATTGCTTTAATACGATATTATAGCCCATCTAAGCAGCTGCTGTTGTTAACCGGATGCCAAAATTCCAGATTCCATAGTGTTTAATTAAAAGCAACAAATCATCGTTTAGCTGTTTGTAGTTGGAGGCCGCCACATCAAACTCGTCAAAATGGCTGTGATATGATATTCTCATAAACATAGCTCACAGTCAATTTGACGCGCAAATATGGAGCATTAACAGCAGCGTAGATCACTTACATACACACACACGTTTGTAAAGGTAGATGAGTATTATGGGTTGGCCTTTCACTTACACGCTGTGGCTGATGCACGCCGGGCTTTTTGTCCAGCAGAAAGCCATCATCGAGAAACGAATCCTCCAGGGTGCCGCCGGACTTTTTGATGATTTGAATAGACTTCAGTTCACCCGAGCCCTTGAGGCGCAGCACTGCATCGACGGCCAGATTGGCAAAGAAATCCTTATGCTGATGCAGAATCTTTGAAGACAATGTGGTGCGTGCGATGTTCAGCAAATCGGTTTTGAATTTCGCATTGTTGGCAGAGTTGTCCTGAGCGGCGGCTGTGAGTGCATCGAGAGCCACTTGGGTAGCTATACGCCAACCGGCGACAATGATCTGTGGATGGAGCTTCTGTTCAACCAGCTTCTCAGCTTCACGCAAGAGCTCCGATGCCAGCACAGTGACGGATGTGGTACCATCGCCAACTTCTTCGTCCTGTACACGTGACATGTCGACTAGGATTTTCGCTGCCGGATTGTCAACGCCAATGGCACGCAAAATGGTGGCACCATCATTGGTCACCTCCACTTGGCCAGCATTTCGGCCGGCGGACACCAATATTTTGTCCATGCCTTTTGGTCCCAGGGTGCTCTTCACAAGATCACCGATGGCAATAGCGCCAATGAACGACGACAGGCGCGCCATCTCGGCTTTCTCCTCCTGCGCCTCATTTTTGAGAATGCGCACGGGATTTAATGACAGCTCCTATAAAGCACACATATTAATCAATATTAATAAATATTAACTTGACTTTGTTTATGGGCAGGCCGTGTATATGAATGCACATCTGTTCGTGTGTGAAAAAGCTGTGCACCCATTGCATCGGACCTAACCCCAAATAGTGCGTGATTCATCGGCAGCCAAGCGCAGCACACACCCAACAACATGCATCTAGAAAATGCCTATTCATTGGTCAAAAATAATGTATAGTTTTTGCAATTGGCGAGATGTATTCCAGGCTGTTTAAATCAAATGTAAACATAATGGAAGTTTCTGGAAGCTATGCGCTCTCACGTGTGTGCGGGCTTGTCAAGTCAAATGGCTTGAGGCTGACTATGGGTTTGCAGTCGATACGTGCGGCTTTTCACACCCGGCAAATAAAAACGCAAGTTTGTGAGAAATTATCAATGAAAATATGAATATTTCACCAAACTTGCATAAAATTTGTTGTAAACTAATTATATTATTAATGCAATTTAATTTATTTTACCATTTTCAATGCTTATTCACAAGTTTTTGATCACAGAATTCAGAATACCCCACAGCGCGACAAAGCGACAAAGAAAATGGCGAATGAGTAGGTATGGTTGTTGATGTCATATCGATGTATCGATATTTTTAATTATGTCAAAATCTATCGCGATAATAATTTCATAGACAGCACCACTGTTAAAAGACACCAGGTTATGCAAAGAATTGTTCCGTTACTTTTAATGTTAACTAACAGCTCTCGGTGACGTCACAGATAACTCATGTTAAAATTTAGTATGCGCGTGTGTGGAATTTTGATGATATTACCAACTATAAATTATCAATTAATCAACCGAAAAGTTAAATATATCTTTTAATACTGTTTTGTTTAGTACATTTAAACTTTGGAAAATAAAATTTAAGTTACTTAACAAGAATGTCACGGCAGTCAACGAACATCACTCAATCGCCATGGAGTCTGTGAGCAATAACAGCTTAAAAACGGTATTCATGAATGAAAAGTAGTAGTAAAAGTAGTAACCCTTATATTGTCCGATTCTTGAATCTATATAGATCTTGTAATTAGAAGCGTTGCAAGTTTTATTTTGGCTTCTGGCTGCAAGACAGATAAAAGTGTCAAAATTGCTGGATTTTCATACAAAATTTAAACGCGCGCCAACTTTTGACATGTCTGTGACGTTTCACTGTTAAAATAACAGGGGTATTTGTGTAACCTGGTAGTCCCTCAATCGTGAGACAGCACGAATTATTCGATTTTGGGCGGAGTTTTCAAAAATTAGTGTACAAAAACTATTCTGAATTTATTGCCACAATTAAAAAGGAATTCATACAAGTATTATTTTATTTCTATTATTTTTCAAAACGTCGCATTTATTGTTTTTCCTTCTTATTAATAATAAATAGACGAACATATTTAAATCTAAATACTACACATAAAATCTTAAAAAAAAAAGAAATAAACACCCAGCATCTGCCTTCAGTACTCAACCGAAAATATTTGAATACAAGCTGTTCAGCCCATTGCTGATGGTCGAAAAGATGCCATTGTCAGTGGAAGCGGCCGCAGCGTAAGGTGGGGCGCCCGGTCGATAATGCTGCGGCACCTGCTGCATCGGCCGGTAGTACGAGGGCCCGCCCGCTCCAACTCCTTCAATGCGCTGTGAAAAGTGGGCAGAAGTGGTTTAATGCAGTGTTTCAGTTACTGGCAGCGAATGTTTTTATTATTTTTTTATTCCATATTTATTGTCCACATTAAAAAGCCAAAAACCAACATGAGACTTAACACACTAATAACAACACTTAATTATTGTTACTATGGGATTTTTTCATTTTTTCTAATGAGTGCACATTATTCTGTTATTAAGTAAATACACAATAATATATTGAGTAAATAAGCAAAAAAAAAGTTAGTTGTGCGAAGTATTTTTTTTTTTTTTTTTTTTTTTTTTTTTTTTTTTTATTAATTTGGCTAGTGTTCGAGTTTAATCATAAGCTTTTTGGTCAAGAATTCTATATCGCTATAGCGGGACTCTATAGGTCTATGCTTGGACTAGGGGATCAGTGGCAGGTCTTAAGTCTAAAGCACTCTGCGAATATTTACAGACGCGGGGATTGCCATTTCCATTACCATCGCTCCGTAGCTCCATCTCTCTTACTCATGGGGCATTTGGAGCTCATCATTCAGGAGATGGCGTTGCTTACGCTCCTTTTTGGACTTACGTGCGCCGCCATTGGCGATGGAGCCAACAATGTACTGAGCAGGGAGCGGGTTATATACATACATATAAATATATATATATATATTTATATATTTATGTATTTATATATTTTTATATGGGATAGAGAAGTTTCTGTTAGATGGATAGTCCAGCACCAGTAGTAGAGATTGAGCTGAGCTGAGCTACACTTACCTTGGAGGCCTGCAGAGTGACATTGAGCAGTGTGGGATGCTGCTCGACGATGACGAATTCCACCTCGCGGGGCGCGTAGCCCTCGGCAAAGACCTAATCAGGCAGAGAACTGGTTATAAGTGAATCCTTGCCGGCATCCGGCGTGCTCTTTGCGCCTTCCTTACCTCGGCCTTGTAGTAGCCCGGCAGCAGGATGCGCCAAAATTCACCGTACTTGGTCGTCTGGAAGCCAACGTCGCGTCCCTTGATTTTTATGGAGGCACGCTCGATGGGCATGCCCGCAGGATCGAAGACGAAGCCCTGCACGCCGCGATGGGCCTCGGCCAGGAATTTGATGAGCGACTGATCAGAGACAGACACAGAGAGGGATCAGAGATCAGAGATCAGAGATCAGAGATGAATAAGTTGCAAGTTGAGGCTTATAGTTATCCTACCAGTTGATTGTCCTCCCAATATTTCTTAAGCTCGTAGGCCGGCGGAAACTTGCAGCAGGAGATCTCCAGGGTTATCTCCATGCAGCCATACCACACGTAGTTAAAGTCCTGCATGCCCCCGGTCAGTGGGTACCAGGCGGCACCGTTGGTGATGCCATTCTCAAAGGCTGGCGTTGCCGACTTGCATGCCACGCCCCGCGACATCTTGGCATGGTTGCGGGCATAGACCAGGGACAGGTGCTTGAAGACGTCGTCGTCGGGCGTCAGTGACGGCGCTGCCGAATAGGTCTGAAACACTGTGCCCAGGGGACATGTGGTGCGACACAAAACAAATTAAAATAAACCAAAAGACAACGAGAGAGAGAGAGGGAGAGAGAGAAAGAGAGAGAGAGAGAGAGGGAGAGCGGGGAGAGAGATTTCATTAGATGAGTCAGCCAGGATCGGCGGACGTCTACTCACTGGCGCACAGGGCGGACGAGCGGCAAATCCCTTTGAGCAGCCATATTGGTGCGAAGGCAAGGATTAAAGTTCAAACAGAGAGAGTTGAGGGGAGAGATAACTTTATAAATCGGAACACCCACAGAGGCAAGGCACAGGCGCAGGCGAGATGTCCGGCCGGGTGGACTGGCGCACACTTTAGAGACTACTTACTGGAGTTGGGCGTGTTGTCGTACGGGTAGCTGGCGACGAGGGCGCCGCCGTGCAGGCTGCCGCTGAGCACGAACTGTATCTTGGAGATCCAATCCTTGACTGCGTCCGTCTCCGGCTGCCCGCGCTTGTTGTTTTGCTTGAAGTAGTCCGGGAAGTTGCGGTTCAAGTCAAAGCCGCGCGCGTTATAGCTGCAAAAAGAGAAGAGAGGAGAGAGGGGAAAGGGAAGTTGGATCAAAATCGATCCCAAGGATTGAGTAGACATCGACTCACCGTCCTTGGCCGCCGTCGCATGTGCCCTCCTTGGACACCGCATAGCCGTCGGGGTTCATGGTGGGCAGTATGTGAATCCGAGTGTTGTCCAGCAGCCACTTGACGTACTGGTCCGTGCTGTAGCTGCTCACGAAGTACTGGATCAGGTGCAGCAGCATCTCCCGGCCCACGGGCTCGTTGCCGTGTATGTTGCCCACGTACTTGACGTCCGGCTTGCCCACCATGTGCTCATACGGCGACGAGCTGACCACCATCACCCACAGATCCCGGCCCTGGATGGACTTGCCAATGGAGTAGAGCGCCGTCAGATTGGGATACCGCGCGCTAGTCGCTCTACATGGATGATTCTTTATGGATATCTTTCTCCGATGGAATTCATGTGGCACTCACCTTAGGAAGCGCGTCAGCTCCTCGTGGTCGTGGTAGACAAAGTCCAGGTTCTGGGCATCGGGCAGATAGGCGCGCGGCTCCGGCAGAGCCAGAGACATCTGCTCGCTGGTGACCGTCTTGGCGCTGGAGAGCAAGCTGTGCCGCCCATAGATCAGCAACAGCACCACCAACTGCCCAGCAACGGTGTTCCGCAGTATCATTGTGTGCGTCTGCCTGGAGATCCGCTGACGGGGACGTCAAGTCTGTAAATGTCGAAATTGGCCAGCGAGGCGCACGTTATAAGCAGATGAAGATGGATGAGCTGCAGCTGCACTGGCCTGGGCCAACAACCAGTTGTGGCTGACCAAAACGAATGGAGTGGCCGTCGACGTACGTGCTTCAATTTGCCCAGCCGTGCCGAGCTGCTGGGGACGAGTGCATTGGCCCCACAGCTCCCGACAGTTCCAGCCAGTCGGACCGCAAACGTGTTCCCCAGCCAGCTGGCCAATGCAATCAAAGTTCATTGATTTCTATTTGCTTTGCTGGGATTGCCTCTCCCTCTCCCTCTTCCCTCTTCCTCTCTCATCTCTCTCTCTCCCTCTTGATCTATCAGCTGGAATTCCATTGAAGTGGATCAGGTGCCAGCTGAGGCGCTCTGCTGCTTGTCTAATCAAATGCCAACCGGATGGGACGTATGTCATCAATGCGCAGATAAGATACAACCAATACCCAGGGCTCTATCTGGCCGTGATACCCCGCAGGGACTATAAAAGCGGAACGCCCACCGCTGATCGGGCCATTCAAGAATACGAAATGAAACTCCGTTGCGCATTTGTGACTCTGTTGCTGGGCTTCGCCATGGCTAGCGCTGGGCCCCAGGCCCGCGTGGCTGGCGGCGAGGACGCCGAGCTGGGCCAGTTGCCCTACCAGGCGGCGCTCTCCATTGGCGGCAGCTACAATTGCGGTGCAGCCATCATTGCCGAGCGCTATGCCCTGACCGCGCTCACCTGTGTCTGCTCGGCCGGCAAGGATACGCCGTAAGTAGCTCTCCCTTTCCATCTTCCTCTCCCTCTCACTGTCCATCCCTCCCTTATACCTATACCTACACTCTTCGCTCGCAGATGGCCCCCACAGCTGTTTATGGTGTCGGCTGGCACAGTGGATCTGTACAACGGCGGCCAGCGCATCCGCGTGGAGGAGATCACAGTGAACCCCAACTACAACGAGCTGAAGACGGGCATTGCTCTGCTGCGCCTCAGCGAGCCACTGGTGTTCAACCAGGATGTCAGCGCCGTGCCCTTGGCCACAGAGAACCCACCACTGGGCGCCTATGTCGACGTGTCCGGCTGGGGACGCACCAAGGCGTCGGAGACCGACATGTACCGCACTCTGCAGGTCGGCTTGGCCATCACAGAGGCGGAACGCCAGTGCCAGATGGCCGACAATGTCTTGGAGAGCAACGACCAGGTGCTCTGCCTGGGCCACCAAAGGCGCCAGGGCATCTGCGCCGGCGACATTGGCGGACCCGCTGTCTACCAGGGCACCCTCGTCGGCCTGGCCGGCGAGACTCTGGGCGAGTGCGGCGGCATGCTGCCTGAGCGCTTCATCAGCATCGCTGCCTACCGCGAATGGATCCAGCAGCAAATGGAATAACTTGTGGTCTACCACCCCAATAAAGCCATAACTCAACTGTCTACAATCAATCAACCAGTCAATCAATCTTGAAGCGGGTTAGAGCTGTAAGCTGTGGGCAAAGCACTTCATCAGTAACTTCTGCCCCAACCTCCTTCTACTTATTTGCCAAACATTATATATCCATAAATACTCATTAAGGGCCTGGATACTCGGATAAACCTACATATATCAATGATCTGCTTTAACTGTGGATATGTATTCTGCAATCGGTAGCGCCCGCCTGTAACGTTCTAGCTAATTTAATTGAAGCGCGTGGTCGAAGAAGGCATCCATTACCTACGAACCTGAAATCTGCATCGATTTTGATCGATAGCGAAGAGAGGGGGGAAATTAATATCGAGGGAAAGAAAGAGAACTCGCGTATACCTCTTACGGCTCACAGGAACTAATATCAATTCCGAAAGAAACAGAACTCACGTATACGACTCGCAGGAATGAATATCAATTTCAAATTTGAATTCTCTGAATTTCACACAGCGATGACTAGATTTACTTGCGTGGTGTCCTGATCAGGAATATTTATATTGTATAAGTACTATATGGACTCAGTCTCGCCTGCTTTTGCCTGTTCTATGCCTGGCCACAAAGAAATGAGCTGTACGTTCCCATTTTTAACGGGGTGTCTATCAGGAATCACGAATTCTTTGCAATTAGGACAACTGATCTGAGGATCTCACTCAAAATTATCATTTAAAAATGTCCTAAGAAACTTAAAGCTAATCGCGAGGAGTCAGAGCAGGCCCAACGAGCCTAAAATAATATAATATCTATATCTATATATAATATAATATAAATATATAATATCTATATATTGATAAATATGCTGGGCTTGTGCAAAATAATTATTAATTGTCAACAATCTTGGTAAAAGATTTCGTGGCCTATGAATCTTATCAATTCAGAAGAAGAAGAATAAGAAGATACCCTCTGCTTAGATAACACAATCAAATTCACTTTCATAAACCAATATATATATCTGTCCATATATATATTTATTGATACACGTATAGTTATATTGATGAAGAAGCCTCTCGGGCTTTATCTGTGCGACTTGTTTATTGTTCAATTGATATTTAATTATTTATGATTCTCATGATATTTTAGTCACGAACTGTGAAATAAAGAAGACGTCTGCAATTCTATGGAGCTAATGGAGAGGGTACTGAATCGTATCTACCGGTTCGTCTGATTTTATGCTAATTCGCTTATGCCATTTGCTCGCTCGCATTGGGAATGGAGTATATTAGTGCGAGACTATATAATATCAGTTTATATAATATATATATTTGATAGCTGTCAGATAAAAGTGACTTTTATCAAGTATATATACTATATTCCCAATGAAATTGGTAAACAACTTTCGAATTCATCACGATCCAAAATGTTATTTTTTTAGGGGAGACCGAAATTTATCCATTCTAGCTCTTAAATTGGGTAAGATATAGCTTTAACCGATTAACCACGCCCTCATGCCTAATGATATGAAAGGATATCTCTGGTGACAACCATATAGACACTGCACACTATTGAGTGATAGTAGGTTATGCAAAGCGGCCTGTTAACTTAACAGTGTGACGTCATTCTCTCGGAAAATGTTACATGCGTGTCACTGCTATCCATCTTACAACTTCTACATAGATTCAGGAATCGGATAACATAAGGGTTTTACAACTTTTCTTTTATGTAAACCGTTTTCTAAGCTGTCATTGCTCACGCAGTCCAATCACTGCCGTGAGTTTCTTGTTGAATAAACTACAAGTGCGACGTCACAACACGCCGTTACTTAACATCAAAGTAACGGAACTGCTGGTGTCTTTTAACAGTGCACACTGCACAAATCCAAAGAAATCTTCCAGCTTCACAAACGAGCTTAAGCAAATATTTCCTTTAGGATAGAATCCCCAGCTGCTGGTATTCATCAGTTCAGAATAAATGAATATTGTGCAGTCAGTTGTGCTCGACAACAGAGCTCTCTCTAGATTCCAAGCAAGATAATGATTTAGCGCGACACTTACAAATGCCAGTTTTACTATTTCAAATCTTATCAATATCCGATTTATATAGAATGTAGTTTTCTAAATTGAGAATTGTCTGCTTGAAGTAAAATTCGGGTAAGGGGTCCAAAATTGTTAATACAATTGAACAGTTTACAGATCTTATGGTATATTAAGGATAGACATCCGCTGGCACAAGCGCTCAATAATATCAGAACCATCTGGAGGGACTCAGAGGAGGGATAGGTAGGTTCACATGTTTTCCTTGATCCAGTCCAAGTAGTGGACGACATTCATGAAGCCATTGGGCAGGGAGCTGCCGCAGATGTCGACGAGGAAGCCGCCAACGGCAACGAGCTCGCCCTGATAGACTCCCGGTGCGCCAGCATCGCCTTGGCAGATGCCATCGGCGGCCGTCTCGGAGGCTGGCACCAGGCAGAGCAGGCCCTCGTTGTCGAGGTACAGCTGCTTCTGGCAGTCGGCAGCGCTGATCGTCTGGCGGCTGCCCACCTGGAGGCGTTGGCTGAGAGGGCCCTGGTTGCTGACGGCTCCCCAGCCGGTGAAGGTGATTTCGGTGCCCTCTGGAGGCGTCTGGCTGGCCAGTGGAATAGGCTGTGTGTTGGCATTCAGCGTCAGCGGCTGCTGGAGCATGATCAGCGCCAAGTCATTGAGGCCGTTGGCATACTCCTTGTGCACCACGATGCGGTCCACCTGGGCTAGCTGACCGCCAGCCAAGCGCTGAATGCTGCCCGCGCGCACCAGGAAACTGCGGGGCGGATAGCTGCTGGCAGGAGACGAATTATTAATGCTGGACCACTTGTCCGGCTGACCAGGGCGTTACCTTTCAATGCCGCCGCCGGTGACGCAATGGGCTGCAGTCAGGCAGACCTTGCTGCTGATCAGGGCACCTCCACAGATGTGGACTCCCTGCCGTTGCAGCGAGACGCTGTACGGATGGGAGCCGACGGCCGCTGGCTGGCTTTCGAGCACTCGACTAGAGGGCGATGCGGCGAAGGTTCCAGCAGCAACAAGCAGCAGCAGGAGAAGCCAACTATTCTGAACTCGGCGCATTTTCAATTCAACTCTAACTAGTTGAGGGCGGCCCCAGGCCCAAGACTTTTATACTGGCGTCAGAGTTTTATGACCGCCAATCTAATCGATGTCGACCAGGTCATTCTAAATGCTTATCGAGCAGCCGATTAGACGCAGACCGAAGTGCCAAGCAGCTAAGCCAATGATTGGCGATTTAGTTACCATTCCGACGCCATGAAAGACCAATGCGTATCGCTTGCAGCACTCTGTCTGACCCTATCCCTGGGACTAGCTGTCGCACTGCCACAGGGCCGCCTGCTTGGCGGCGAGGATGCCAAGGTGGCCGAGTTTCCGTATGTGGCGTCTCTGCGCCACAACAAGGTGCACTCATGCCAGGCCATCATCATATCAAACACCCAATTGCTGACCGCCGCACACTGCGTTTCCGATGTGGGCGCCAAGCCGTAAGTAGAGCGCGGAGCTCATCCCTAGAAAGAGCTACTTAATAGGAGCTGACATGGAGTGAACCAGTTGCAGCAACTGCTAGGACTATCGATTACAATCCAGTTGAACTTCAGCTCATCTCTAAGGAGAGCTGAGCTTACTGGTTCCTTTTTCAGTTCCGGCTCCAATTGCAATGCAGCTAAGCCTCATGACTTTCTCTGCTCTTTAACAGCGTTTTGCTCGAAAACCTAACGGTTCGCGTTGGCAGCGTCAATGTGCTAGCCGGAGGTGAACTTGTGGACGTCAGCGAGGTGCTCATTCATCCGTCGTATGGCAACTTTCTGCACGACCTGGCAATAGTGACGCTCAGCAAGGCGCTAACTTTCAGCGAAAGGATTAATAAAATCACGCTGCCCGAGCCCCTGGAGGAGGGCGAAGTCGCGGAGGTGCCAGCCAATGGCACGCCCGTCTATGTGACCGGCTGGGGCGAGCAGTCGGACGGCACCACCAACTACAAGCTCCAGAAGTCCAGCCTGAACACCCTAAGCAAACCCAATTGCGAGCTGCAGACTGGCTACGGCTACGACTCCGTGCTCTGCCTGTCCAGGGCCGAGAAGGAAGGCGTCTGCCGCGGCGACGACGGCGGGGCTGTCGTCGATGACAACCAAGTTCTGCAGGGCATAGTAAGTTTCTTCTGGGGCAACTGCGGCACCAAATACCCCGACATCTCTACACGCATCGCCTACTATCTTGACTGGATTGCAGCCAACACGAAGTAAACCTAACCCAACTTTTCGTCAATTCATTTTGTTTTATTTTTGTTTTTTTTTTTAAATTTTTTTACTGTGAGTGAAGTGTAAAAGCAGAGATAAAAGAAAAGAAAAGAAAGAAGAAACCAAAATTGAAAAATAAAAAAGGTTTACCGCGTGTTTATTTTCTATTGCTAATTTACGATGTTTTTATGGGCCCCGAGCTGGACGGGAAATACCTACGCATGCGACAGCCCAACAATCCGTTTATTACCGCCCATAAATTATAATGGGTCATATTAGAAGTTAACTAACGCCCAATTGATTGTATCGTACACATGTACTATATGGCCAAAAGATAGCGTTAGTTACTGTAAAATACAATGAACAAAGGTTCCGTATTATTGAAGCCACTCGAATTGATAGCAGCCCAAATGAACTTCAGTTCGTGGAAATCATGGGAGAACGATAAAGAAAGACACAAAATGATGTGGGGAAAGGGCAAGAGAGAGAGATAGAGCGAGAGAGAGAGAGAGAGAGAGAGACAAAGAAAAAAAGAATGGAAAAGAGAGAGAGAGAGTAAGAGAAAGCGTTATAAAGAGAAAGACAGAGACAGCGAGATATATGAAGAGAGAAAATAATATATATTAAAGAGATGTGGAAAGTGAGAGAGGTACCATGTAAGAAGGAGAAAGACGGAAATAAAGGGATAAAAAGAGAAAGATACAGTTGAAGAATAAGAAGAAACCCAGATAGACAGAGAAGATAGGGAAAGAGAGATTGAGAGAGAAGGAAATGAGAAAAAGTTCACTATATATCTATTCATCTAGAGAGAGAGAAAGAGAGAGTGAGAAAGAAAAGACTGAGAAAAAGCGAGAAAAGGATCGAGAGAAAGGAAAAAACTGACAGAAACAGAGAAAGAGAGTGGAAGAAAATTTAGAGAGAGAGAGAGAAAAAGAAAGAAACAATAAGAGAGACAAAAAAACGGCGAAGAGAGATAGAGAGAAAAAAGAAAACAAATAGATTTGCAGACCAACTGAGTGAAAGACAGAGAGCTAGAGAATACGAGGAAGAGGGAGATAAGCAGATAGACAAGCAAAGAGAGAGAGGGAGAGAAACACTGGAAAAAGTAAATAATTGAAGAAAAATTTAAAGGAAAATTCGTTTTTTTATTTTAATTAAAATTTCAAATTTAGTTTTTATACCCTGACACCATTGAAAATGGGAAATAATTTCAATTTGATCGATTTTAAACCCATTCGGAAACAAGCTATAAAATTATATCTCGTACATCTTTCTAGCTATAGCCCCCAAATTTTGCATATAGATTCATGTGTTGGAAGTATGGCCATGTACATGAGTTGGTATTTTTGTAAAATGTAAAAAATTCATAGATTCATATGCTGGAAGTTTCAGCAAATTCCGTCGAGTCAGTCACAATTTATTAAAATTATTATACGGGGCAAGGAGCGACGAGCAGCGTACAACATTTTTCCTAGCTATACATACGCATATACTGAAAATTACTACTAAATATATATTAGATGGAATGGCAATATAAAGAATATATGAAATATTCAATGTATAGAATATAAAATATAGTCTATTGCAGTTATCAGAGGGAAAGTCTCTCAGAAGCTACATTAAAGCCGCCCCATGAAAGATCTGCTCCCATCAGCATAACTGTAATGGAATTGAAATCATAGACATTGACATGTTTTATTTAATTATCATTTGAGATCAATTCTGCAGTATTTTGCAAGTGTTATTTAAGTGGAAAATCCTCAGTAGATCCGTCGTCAGTTCCAATGGAACTTTGACTCATCGTCGTCATATCTTTCGAACGAGGCTGTGGCTATTTCTATTTCAGATTCGAATTTTCCCAAACTGAAAGTCCCCGTCCGGCTGATGTGCAGTCCGTCTTTATATTGGGTAATAACGATAACAAATTTATCGCTGGCATTATAACAATAATAGTTGAAATGCGCTGCTGACCACGATAAGATTAGATTTAGCAGCCATTCAAGCGACGGAAAGTCGCCAAGCGGGCAAAGCCACCGACCTGGAAGCATTTGCGCTGCGCATTCGGAAACGAGGAGGCGATTCGCATTCAAAAGCTAGCTAGTAACTGACGCCAAGATGCATAAACTGGGAGCATTGCTGCTGCTACTCGGCGTGAGCCTGGGCGTGGCCATGCGCGAAGAGGCAGGCCCGCAGGGTCGCATATTGGGCGGCGAGGAGGCCTCGTCCACCTATGCGCCGTACGCCGTATCCCTGCGCATCGACAACGCGCACGTATGTGGCGCCAGCATCCTCTCCGAGTCGCATCTGCTAACTGCCGCCCACTGCTGCTATCGGGATGGCAAAATGTAAGTCTGGCCTGAAGCTGAAGTTCTGCTCATATGCTCAATCCCCCACTCTCCCTCTCCCTCTCTCTCTCTCTCTCTCTCTCTCTTTGACAGTGTTGATCCCAGCCGCTTGTCTGCTCGCGTGGGCAGCACCAACCAGTACGCCGGCGGTCGCATCGTGTTCGTCGCCGCGATCACAGCTCATCCCGACTATAACCAGCTCAGCAACAATCTGGCCATTATCACACTGGCCAGTCCATTGGCCCTGACGGAGCGCATCAAGATTATTGAGCTGGTGGACATGGACGAAGCGCTGCCAGAGGATGGCGCCAAGGTCAGCGTCGCCGGCTGGGGCACCACAGTGGAGGGCATCACCTCGTTCAAGCTGCGCCAGCTTGACTTGAAGATGGCCTCCAGTGCCGACTGCCTGGACGCGTACAGTGGATATGATGCGACCAAGAGTTTCTGCCTGGCGCATCCGCTCAGGGAGGGCACCTGCCACGGCGACGGTGGCAGCGCAGCCATCCACAACGGCCGGCTCATAGGCGTCAGCAACTTTGTGGTCGGCGCCTGCGGCTCACGCTATCCGGACGTCTTCGTGCGCGTGGCCGGCTACAAGGATTGGCTACTGGAGGTGCTCGGCAACTAGCTCCATGTAGCCTCATCAATCTATACCAAAATACATATATATGCTTATATTATTATTCTCCAATAAGAAACCGATTGGATTGTTAATGGATGGGCCTTGATCTCTGATCTTTGGGGCAATACAAGCCCATTATATGGGCTATGTGTAACTAACTAAGGCTATGAGGGTTCAGTTCTATTGACAAAGTCTTAGCCTTGGGCTGCATAACAATGCATACACATAACATTTCACTTTCGCTCTGATGGAATATGGGTGGAAAACGAAGAAGAGACAGGGTTGAGAAGCAATATCAGCTATACTACAGATGTATCTATGAATCAGCATTAATGTTTCTTTAATAAAAACAGCAACATTATGTGAGATACTAAGACCTCTGGCTCTGGCTATTATTTTATATATAATTATATATATTACATAATAATTATATATATTACATATTAGGTAAATACCTACAATTCTATTCTAGTTTAGATTAGGCAAAATGGGCTTTCTTGTGAAATACCATAGGGCAAAAGAATGTATGGATGACTAAGAAAGTTCAGAATATATAAATCATATTTTGCCACTGCGCTATATTTATATTTTGTTAGTCCATAAATATCACTGATCAAATCAGAAATCAAAAGCTTGTCAAAGTTTGTATATACTTGTAGACGTCAGAGTCAGGGAATTACTTTGTGGTATAGAGAGCAAAGACAAGATCTCATAATGCTGACCAGTTCGAACAGTTCGACAAGGGAGTAGAGCTCTACCACCTGTACCCCTTGATTATAAAGACTGTATACGTATCACTCTGCTCCAATAGCTTCTAGAAATGTATTGCTCGTTCAATGACATAATCAGAGATACATTATAGATAAGATATAGTTGCGGATTTGAAGTAATTAAGAATCCTTAAGCATAACAATTTCTTATCTCCTCTGCAAGTATTCAAGTATATTCCATTGGCCATATCTTGCCTGATATTAACAAACTGAAAAACATGCCAGATATTCGTTGCTAAACATATGGATATAAATATGTATTTAGTATTCTAATCTAAAATTCTATAAACAGTAACCGACGTATCACCCGACTGTATAATAGCCAGACCCCTACACATTGTTTCCGTTATAAACTTTAAAATTTTGATGTATACATGCACACACACACACACACAGCTTCTCCTTCGTACTGCCCGACCATTATATAACATTAGTTCTCGATATGCGTTGTGTATACAATTTTCAGAGTGTATTAAATATAGTCGAACAATTAGATATACCAAAATCCAAACCAATATTATAAATATATGAAACATTTCCAAATTTGGAAGTATTCATATTAGATGTATGAATTATGGAAGCACATAAATTAAAGATAGTTTCTATAGCTGGTATGGTATGGTGTGGTATCCAAGATATGCTCTAAAAATCAATTCAATATATCAATTTTGATTGATAATAAGGAAACAGAAGGAGGTATCGAAAAAAGAAAAGAATAAAGCCTAGCACAGCTCCTACACCTCCTGATAACTATAACTATATAACGTATAACCTCAAATTTCATTATTTTTCAAACTCCACTGTGAAGTTTCTACAGTCCTTGAGCTTAATTGACATCTAGAGGGACGAAAATTCAACTGGATTACGCATTCAATTATAGATTAATCTATACACTCGAGCAATCTATAATGATACGTACTTCTAAAGAATGTTTTGGTAGTATTACTACAGAAGAGAATTCTGTGTAAATCAAGATTTGATTGCAGTAATTTATTTTCGACAACTGGTTGATAATTTAATTATAATATCAATCTATAGTCCGTAATCGCATATAAGCCATTCCTACTCGTATTTTACTCTGACAGGAGAACCTTCCCCTGCAATATATCAAAAGGCTGAAAAGCCACAGTTTTATAACATTCAATTGAATGCCGTGGGCGAAGCCCTTGACGGACTAGTCACGAATCAGCAATAGACGGATAAGCGTTTGATTTCGTTATCATACTCGTTTGCGCGGCGAAAAGAGTATATTGGTTTCGGGCAAGTCTGACCATCTTTCGACGTGTCCGTATAAATCACAAAGCATTTGATTGCTTGGGTAGCAAAAGAATTGCAATGCCCCCTAGGTGTCTTCTAGTCGGATATTCCCGACCCCGATTTCTTGGTGTTTTTGGGAAAAGGTGCAGAGTCTATCGGAGAGACATATCTGACAGAGGTTTTACCCGTGGCGATAAGATATAGACCAGAAACAGTAATCCATAGATTACCGCTTAAATAGACCCGCTCTCCCACAGTCGACACCACTCGCTTGCCTTGCCATGTTGAGATCTCTGATATTTGCCTGTGCGGCTCTGGCCGTGATCTCAGCGGCGCCCCAGCCCTCACCGACGGGACGTGTGGTTGGCGGCAAGGACGCAGATGCGGCACAGTTTCCGCACCAGATCTCGCTGCGCTACAAGGGATCCCACATTTGCGGTGGCTCCATCATCAGCCGAGACTACATATTGACCGCGGCCCACTGCGTCACGGAGCAGTTGGCCAACGGCACTTTGATCGCGTGAGTGCCAGACTTGCACCTCAATAGCCCTCTAATCCTAATCCTAATCCATGATCAATTCATCTTTGCGCACAGCACGCCTGCCAGCATGCTCAGCATTCGTGCCGGCACCCTGGACCGCTTCGTCGGCGGCATGGTCAGGAATGTGGTTGATGTGCGAGTGCATGAGGAATACAGTAGCTTCTGGAACGATTTGGCGCTGCTGAAGCTGGACAGCCCGCTGATATACTCCAGTCAGATTCGCGCCATTCCACTGGCCAGCGAGGAGACGCCTGCCGGCAGTCCCGTGGTCATCTCCGGCTGGGGCAGGCTGTGGCACGAGGGTGACTTGCCGCGCCAGCTGCAGTTCAATACGCTCAGCTCCATTTCGAAGAGGGAGTGCCTCACTGCCATCGCAGTCTACAGGGATAACATGCTCTGCCTGGCGCACGCGAAGGACAACGGCGCCTGCAACGGCGACTCCGGCGGCCCGGCAGTCTACAATGGCGAGCTCGTGGGCGTTGCCGGCTTTGTGGTGACTGGCTGTGGCTCCTCCCGGCCCGACGGCTACGCCAAGGTGTTCTACCACCGCGAGTGGATCACAAAGCACGCCAAATTATAGATATTCCATAATAAATCAGCTGAATCAAATCAAATCTCAAAAGACGTGTGCACAAATTCGTTAGTTTCTTCCAGGTTCCGATTTTAGGGTATTGTAAAAGTCTTAAAAAAGATTCTTAGCCTACATCTAATACTATTAACGCGAGACACAAAAAATTAGATTGGTTAATCAACAATAAGTCAAAACTATCACTACATTCCAAAGTCACACTTCACACAGCATTAATTCAGACTATATGGAGATACTCCATTTGCTCCATTTGGGGAACAGCTGCTCCTTATCTCATAAAAAAAAAACTCCAATCCACTGAACACCGCATTATAAGACGTTTCATCGGTTCCTTTTGCCAGGAATTACGATATCATGAAAGACTTAAAACTTAAATATGTTATCAACATTATTCAAGACTCATCAATCAAACAGAACTCTAAGCACTCATCTCATCCAAATCCACTAGCACAGTCATTAACCTTTGATACTCCTTATCCTTCCACATATAGACTTAAAAGACCACAACTTGGACACCTATCAAATCGCACACTGCTATTGAGAATTCCACGTACTCATCCATAATTCACGTTCTCATTTCATAATCATTTATTCATCATAATCATTCACATTAGTTTACTCTCATATCTTTATAACATTGATCACACATACACTTTAAAAAAAAAAAATTCTATGTCAATCTATCATACAGCGGTTATAAAGTTTCATACAGAAATGAAACCCTTAATAAAATGTTATGTTGTCTTATCAAAAACAAGCCTACATCTACCCATCTACTAACAGTCTATTAAAATCAGCCCCTAAAGTTCAGCTTCTGCTCTACCAAAATTGTTTTAGACTAAAAAATTATTCTAAACTGAATGTAATTAACAAGTTGAGCAAACAACAACAAGAAGAAGAAAATGTAATCAGCCGTTTGTAATATTTACTGTAAACTAAATAAGTTAAATAGAGCAGTCTCTAGTTGGAAGTGACTGACTGACCATGCTTAAGCACACAAACAGAGACGCGAGCATGTGATTATGCAGTCGGTGGTAACAATTGGATATAACATCATTTCGATAGGTGTACTATCCTGATCCTGGCTGTTTCAGAGAGTTATAGTGACATGCCAAAGACAAAAGATCAAATCTCTATCAATTATCTATTATGTTTATTTTTATTTGTGGAAATTTAATAGTTCAGAAGGTACAAATGCATGTGAGGCATTCAGCTTTTAGTATCAATTTAAATCTCAAGTTCAACAACCAAGTCAAAATATCGATTATTATCGATAAAAGCTGAAAAGGCTCAATTGACACAAAGCTCTCACCGAATATTTGAACTGTCAAATCTTCAGCTCGACAAAGCTCTTGTTATCCTGACTTAGTGTGTAAATATTATATATCTGCCACGCCCACTTCCGCCTTTTTACATTTAAATCGCATTACCGCTGAAATCAAATGCTCAACTTAAGATTGAAGATTAGAAAATTGTCACCAACGGCATTTATATTGATAATCCCTGAACAAGACTCCGGGCCAGGGTAGATCAGAGATCTACATAAGCCCATCCATGGGTGTCATATGTGATGCAATATAATATAATTGCTTTGAGCTGTTTTTCTTTCTTTTGGGGTAATTAAGCTGCTGTCATTTGGGAGACTGATAAGCTCCATCGAAGGGACCGTTGATGATGATGATGAGAGTGCTCCGTGCAGTTGCCATATAAAAGAGGGCACCGCCAGCTCACACCCAGCCACTTGACTAGAGAAATGGAACTGCTAGGGAAACACTTGATGTCGCTGCTGCTGCTGACGCTCACAACTCGTTCGCTGGTGCGCGGCTTGGAGGAGGAGAAGGAGGCGACAACCAGTCGGCCGTTGGCGCCCATGCGTCCGCGCATTGTGGGCGGACGACGAGCCAGTGCCGGGCAGTTCGGCCACCAGGTGTCGCTGCGCTACTTCGGCAGCCACATCTGCGGCGCCTCCATCATATCGGCCAGCTACGTGCTGACCGCGGCGCACTGCGTCCAGTTCGGCCAGGATGTGTAAGTTGAATCGCTAGACTCAAGTGCCAAGTGCCGCTCGCTAACCAACTGTCCGCAGCACAGATCCGGCCCGGTTGGCGGTGCAGGCGGGCAGCCTGAAGCTCAACAGCTTTGCTGTCTTCGTGGACGTGGCAGACATCAAGGTGCATCCGCAGTACCTGAATGGAGGACAGGGCTACGACATTGCCCTGTTGCGTCTGGCCAGGCCGCTGAGCCTCAGTGCGAACATCGTCGCCATCGAGCTGGCCGAGAAGGATCCGCCAGTTGATGCGATTGTGCACATCTCCGGCTGGGGCGCCATCTACCACGGCGGACCCACTTCCACTGATCTGCTGTACGTGAAGGTGCGCCACATCGCGCGCTCCGAGTGCACCAGCCGCTTCATGAGACGTCTGCCCTTCACGACCATGTGCCTGCTTCACGGCGCCAACCTGGGCGCCTGCCACGGCGACTCCGGCGGACCAGCTGTCTATGAGGACCGCCTCGTGGGCGTCGCCAGCTTCGTGCTGGGCGCCTGCGGCCGCGAAGCACCCGATGGTTATGAGAGCATCGCTACCCTGCGCAGCTGGATAATAAGCAACTCCGACCTATGATCCGCCTGACGTCCTCCATATGAATAATAATAAATACATTTCCCGCCAAGGAATTCCTCTTGTGAGAACTGATTAACTGTTTAAGTTTAAAATATTAATTGGTATGCTTGCTTAACTGTGTAGATGATCTCGGTAAATATGTACATTTAAAATGAGCTGAAGCGTTCGAGTGGCGTACTGGCTAGATTAGTTGATAAGATTACAGGGTATACTGACTGACTCACTGATTGACTGGGTAACTTTGTTCCGTGAACATATTTTGATTTCACTCGATTTATGGTTATGAGAATTCTAGAAAATGTAGCTAAACCGAGTACAAATTCCTAAGGATGTAATGTAATATATATATATTGACTGGACAGCTACGCTCCGTACAAACATAGCATAGACTCAAAAGATAAAGCTAAAGCTAAGCATGCATCCGCGATTAATTCTATATAGTTACAGGGTATAATTAGGTGAATAATTGAAACTGAAACTAGGTGGCTTTACGCTGCGAAGACTTATTTATTGAACTGAAATATTTGTGAATATCATGTAGTTTATTGCAAAAATTCTGGAGAATTGATTTTGAAAGTTTAAAGGGTAGTGACCAGGTTACTTTGATCTGTAAATACATTTTGATTAAAATTAAGCTATTAATGCGGAAAATTGTAGAATTGTAGAATACAACTAAACCAATCACAAATTCCTGAAGAGGGTATAATTAACTGACTGACTGATTGACTAACATATTTAGAGGGTAGCAATTCTCTACACACACATTTAATCTGATCGTTTTGTCTAGTTAAAGACAGATCATATGCGAAATGATGTAAGTGGAAGACGGAATATTCCGGGAATGTTCACCTGTAACTCTAGAAACTAGATTTTGTGTCCTGTATGTCTGCTTTATGAATAAAGATTTTGTTTAAAATTGGCCTGAAAACAGTTGAAGTGACAAGTGTAAATAAAAATGCTGGACATTTTCGGAGAGCTGGGTGAATCACTCGCTTCAAACTTCCGCTAAATTGTCGGCGCAGGTTCTAATTTCCCATTTGCCGGTGCGAGTGAAGAGAGCGAAAAGAGTGAAAAGCCGCGTCTGGCTTATTAGAGCGTGGCCCCAGTCATTAACTCAGCCCCCTTTGACCGGCGGCCAAAAATCGAGAGCAGCGCATCGACGTCAACTGAGGAACAGCGACCCCGCCAGATCCATTTAGCCGCAATTTCAGCCGCCGCCAGTGAAAGTGAAAAACTTCAGACCAGATTTGCTTTGGCTTTTGGTGTTATTGTTATTCAGTAATTTTCCGTTTTTTGTTTTTGTTATTTTTGTGTTTTCGTCATGAAGTGTTCAACTATTCGTTTTGCAGGCATTAAAAACCACTTACTCTGGCGCCAATCCCCCACGGTCCCCGGTCCCAGACTTCCCACCTCTTGGCTCATAAATGTTTTCTTTTGTTTTCATGTAACTTGTCTCACACGCTTCGTCGTCGCCAGATTCACAGCTTTTTTTTGTAATTTTCCCCCACTCGCAAGCCGCATGCCTCCTCCCATAATATCCCCCTCTCCCTCCCCTTTCCCATGCTGTTCCCCTAATAGTCCCGCAATTAACGTACGTCAGTTCATCCGCATCTCAGTCAAGTGTAAAATTCGGCGTGCCAAGCGGATTGCCAAGTCATCGAACCCCAGAGGCGGGTCTAAACGCCTTATCGCCAAGTGCGATAAAGCCGAAAAGGAGCCGCCCAAATAACACTCTCCAACAGAACAAAGCAGCCCAGAGATGTCAACTGATCAAGTAACATTTCAGCAATCTTTTTTCATTTTGAAGTGAATTTGAATTTTTTACTTGATCAACTATCTAGAACTAGATCTAGATCTATAATCTTAATTTGTCATTATAGAACTATTTTATATTTAAACTGAGTTTTGGGTTGTTTTCAAACTAAATCGAACATGTTTAAACTCTGTTTCCGAAGGGAACGAGTATAAAAAAAGATATAGCTGAAATATCTAGTCCCAGTTGGGGCGTGGTAAAATCGGTTAAAACTGTATTTTCAAGCGTGAACGATCTTTAAAACTTTAAAATGAAGAGTTACTGACCTAAGCTTACTTACCTCCTACAGATATATTTTAGAATAAAGTTGAATTTTCTTAAGAAGCGAACCTTAAAAATAAACTTCATTTTTCTGTGATTTCTTTGTAAATCAGTTTTTAGCTTCTAATAAGCATCGGTATCAATTTAAATAGACTTTTCTGATACATCCCGGCCATTATCTGCCGTTCGATGGACTCTCAAAACCAAATCAATTCACAATGGCTTCTGGGCCAACCAAAATTTGGCTTTAGAATCAAATGTAGTTAATTTATGATAATGCTAGATCATTCATAATAGATAAAAAATTGATGTTCCAATTTGGTGGTTCAAAGTAGTGCATTTAAACGCAGTTTTTTTTTTTTTTTTCTAAGAAAAAAATTAAGTGGTGTTTATTATTTTCAAATATAGAGCAAGTTCATTTGAACTGTTCTTCATTTGGAACACTTCATTCATAATAGGTCAAAAATTGAATTCCAAGTTAACAGTTCAAAGTAAATGTAAATGTAAATGTACTTTATGTTCCACGAAAAAACTAGTTTTATGCTTTTTATTTTCCAAGGTTGAGCTAGTTCATTTGAAATGTTGCTCATTTTAGAAATTTTGTTTACAGTAGATGGAAAATTAAGTTTAAATTTCCCAGTATTTCTGTGTAGTTTATGTTTTCTGATTGACGTCATTCGTATGCCTAGCATATTCCAAGATAGAAAAATTTGAAGTGATAATGGTAACATCCCAAGATGGCGCTAGTTCATTTAAACTGTTGTTCATTTGGCATGATTCCGTTCAGTAATTGGTTTATGAGCTTAGATACAAACGTTTGGTATGTCGACTCTGTTCCGAGATAGAGCTGGTTCATTTGAATTCCGATTGGCAGTCGTGAATTGGTTTGGCAGTTGGAAATTCGAACTGAATAGATCCAAATGCACCTGCTCGGACTTGTTTGGCGGCTCAGCCAACCCAAATGAGCGTCTCAATTTCACCTGTGTGCCACTTTGATGACGAAAAAAATTTTTATGGATTTTGATTCGTATGTGGCGCAGGTGGAGCTGCAATTGCCATTGGTTTTTGGATTTGCTTTTGGTTTTGTTTCGGTTTATATGTCGTTTTACTCTTGTATTGCCATGGAAAGTAATCAAAATTAAAAGCGCTGTCGAGATGGGTCCAGAGCCCCTGATAGTCGCACGAATTGAAACGCAATGAGACAGTTTTATTTTCCAATATTAAATGACGAACGAGCCGAACGAGCGGGCGGGTGTAAAGTAGCTTCTAAAAGAAATCCCATGAGCGAGCGACGATCAAAGTGCACATGAACACTTGATAACGGGTTTCTGAATCCGGCCGCAGTCACCGTCGCCGTCGCCGTCGTCGTCAGCGTCAACGTCAGTGTCAACAGCAACAGAGAAAGAGTCGTTGCGCAGAGCAGACACCAGCGACCAGAGACCAGAGCGCAGACCCCCCCACAGACGAAGTTAACCCACTAACCTTGTTACTGTTTCTGTCTACCTAGCTACCCCATCTCCCGCTGGCCATGCCTCTCACTGTCGTGGTCGTCGTCGCATTGAAAGTTGCTGTCAAGTTCAATGCTGCGACTGCGGCGACGGCCATGGCGGAAGCGTCTGCGCTGGCGTCATGGCAGAGAAAGCAGCAAAAAAAAGGACATGACGCGGAGAGAGTGACGTCGGCAGAGACATGCGCAGTTGCTTACTGGGTTAGTAGTAGTAGTGTGTGTGTGTGTGTGTGTGAAAGTCTTTACATATGCATGCGTGTGTGTGTGGTGTGGTGTGTGTGGTGGGGGTGGTTGGGCTAGCAACTCTCGTTTATATAACAACAATAAACTGCATGCAGCTGCTGCCGACGTCTCTTGCATTGACCTTCACCTTGGCAGTGGAAGCAGCAGTGGCAACGTAAACCGCGCGACCTTGCCACTGCGTCTGCCTCTCCCATGGCCGTGTTGAGGATTCTTTTGGCCTTGATCTTCAGAGTGCACGTGCGGAATCATTAGCAAGGGTTAATCAATTTGGTATCGCTGCAATTACCTGATCTGTGATTCACAGTTGATTTGTTTTAATGTTGCTGCCGCTGCTGCGTCGTTGTCGTTGTCGTTGTCCTCCGAGTAGTTGGCTACAACTGCAAGAGAATTTGCATAAAATACAGTCAATTTTATTCAACGTACGCTCTTGCCGGGCTTCAATTTTTCGCACACTTTCTGTTGCCAAAAAAAAAAAATAAAAAACAACAACCACAACAAACAATGATAATAAAAAAAATACAAAAACAAAACAAACACAATGCAAATCCAAATTCTTAGGCGACAAAAAAGTTTCTCTTTGCGCCTACGCAATAAACGGTTTAATTAGCACGCACCGCACACGCACTGAGGCCATAAAGCAATGGTAACGGGAAGCGGGAGTGGGGTGGAGAAACACACAACAATAACAGTTAGTTTATGCTTTAAGGAAGCGTCTTGAACATTAGCCGTTGCTTCTTACATTCGAATTATATACGATGCGTGTTTGGCCGGAGTGAAAGAGAGCGAGAGTACCAAAGACCAAGTCAGACGCGTCCGTTAGCAAGCGCCGTTAAAGTTCGACTGGCAGGCGTTTGCTTTAAGCCGGAGGCAGTGACGCTGACGCTAACGTAGGCAGAGCAGCAACGGCGGCAGCCACAGCAGCAGAGACGACAGCTTTGGCCGCATCCGCTGCTTGTTCTGAAAACTGATGACACAGAGACTATCCATATTTTCATTACTTTTGCTTTACCTACATCTATATAAACTATATTATTCATAATTTAGCCAATTTCCACACCTTTGCTACATTAAAGTTCAATCTTTACTGTTCAAGTTCAAATTATACACTGCCCAAGCCCTTATTTGAAGTGCGCGCCGAGATTCATAGCAGGCAGCATATGCATGCAGTGTTATTGACGCAGCTAACATCGTAAATATCGATTTTTTTTATTATTATCAAGGATAAATTAAAAACACTTGGATAATTGAAAACAATTGGACACAACAACTGTCTGGGGAATTCCTATTGTCTGCTAGTCATAACATATTAATTATCTTTTTTAGGTCAACTCAAATTTCTAGAAAGTTAGAGATAAAGTTTGCTGATTGTGCATAATTAATAAGTTACATATTAACGCAATAATCGTACATATATTTTAACCAACACGAAATAATGAAGTTCATAAAATTGTTACATTTTCCTATACTTTTTTAAATTTCATTTTTAAGCGTGCTTATGGCGCAGCAGAGTTGATTTGTACGCGAATCGAAATCAACAAATAACGGGTAACAACATGTGGAAATAAGCTTTTGTATGACTGCAAGAACAACTCTGCCAGTAAGCTGTTAACAACTTGTATCGGTGTATCGATAAGCAAATATCGGTTCGGTTTACTAGCAACAACTGCAGGCAGTACGCCGCTATTCATATTTGTAGGCCAAACCTTCGACTGTGATGCAATTGTTGTTTTGGAGAAGAAAGTGAAAGTTTCACCCGAATCTTAATTGACAAACACATCAACTAAATTGTTATCAAAACAACTTTACGCGCATGTGTGTGTCTCAAGTGCTCAGTGAAGAACCAACGATAATACTTCTACTGGTGTAACGCGTTCCAAAAGG
The DNA here is from genome assembly GCA_035045145.1 of Drosophila meridionalis. Classification (NCBI taxonomy): domain Eukaryota; kingdom Metazoa; phylum Arthropoda; class Insecta; order Diptera; family Drosophilidae; genus Drosophila; species Drosophila meridionalis. The sequence continues at coordinate 698,446 of JAWNPG010000029.1, read as the reverse complement.
TCAGCGACAAGAACAGCAACAGCAACAACAACAACTCGGGCAAACAACACGCGATTCAAAGCTGGCGAGAGCGAAAGCAACGGCCCATGTGCACGCGACTTGAAAGTTGCGCGCGTAATTGGGCCAGGCCAGTTTAACCTAAAATCTCGCACAATTCCAGTCGCAAGCCCAAACTATTCCACAGTTAAGTGAGGCATGAGTCGTCCCCTGGCCACGCCTGGATGGAGCATCCTGCCCTTTCGGGTCTCCACAACGACAAAAGTAAGGATTTTCATTCAACTCAGCTAGAGTAATGGAGCGATGACCTCCCATTTCCATTGCAGGTTGTGCTCTTCTCGTTGACAGCCGGCGTAGCCCTCATGAGTGTCCTATCGCGGTTCCTGCGACGGCGAAAGCCGCCGCGTCCTGCCCGACGGCCACGCAAGTACACCGGGCGACGCACGCGGAATAGCATGCGCAGTCCCAACGACCTGACGTCGGTGGCCGGCTCAAAGGCATCGGCGCGATCAGGAAGTCCCGTTGGCTCGACGGTGGCCTACTCGGATCGCCTGTCAATGGCGTCCGGCTCCATTGGCGCCATGGCACAGAATCAGCATTTGGCGGGCGCCGTTGGCGCTGGCATCGTGCCACAGCTGACGGCCCAGCAGCTGGGCGTGATGGGCATGGAGGCACTGGATACAGTGATTAACTTTTGGGAAGATGCGCTGGCCGCGCATTATTCGCCCGGTGGAGTCCCAGCCTCGCTGACAACAGCCGAGGACTCGGAGTTTTGTCGTGAGATTCAGAATCTGCTGGAAATGTCGTACACGCTGCAAGAGCAAAGCGAGCTTCTTTTCCTTGATCAACGCTCGGTGCTCTTCCGCGAGGAACATTCCATAGACGAGGCCGAGGAGGACGGATTGGCAGCCGCCGGGGATGGCGACGACGACCGGCATTCGCGCAAGTCGGGCAGCGTACTGAGTCGCGTTGGGTCCGATCCCAACTTCGATTCCGCAGAGAGCTTCGCCTCGGCCCTGGACCAGGTGGCCGACCTGCGCGAGTTCGATGGCTTCATCGAGATGGCGTACGAGGAGTATCCGCTGTTTCAGAATGCACTGAAGCATCACGATGAATACACAGTCCCCTGCCGGACGATACGGTCCGAGCTGATGCACTGCAGCAGCGATACCGAATATCTGGCCAAGCTGCACTGCGTCCGACTCGCCTTTCAGTTTCTATTCAAGGACGCGGCCGTCGGCCAATGGATCTGCGATGCGGGCCGTCAAATACTAACCGATCTGCTGTGCCTGGGCGACAAGGACACCAAAGAGTTCCTAGTTGGCTACGAGGATATGGTCAACTACCTGCAGGAGCCCAGCAACTGGCCGAGCATCCAAATGGAGCTTGAGCAGCGCAACGTCAAGGCTATGACCTTCTACGACATTTGCCTCGACTTCATCATACTAGACTCGTTCCGGGATTTGGACGCGCCTCCAGCCAGCGTTACGGCCGTGGTCCAGAATCGCTGGCTGTCCAATGGCTTCAAGGAAACGGTATGACAATCTGAGCAAATAAACTTTCTCTACGAAGTGTCAAAGTCACATCTGTTAACTAGCTAATAGAACCACTTAACAGTTAGCAGTTAACAGTCGTGCAATACATTTACAGCACTGTACAAAAAGAGAGTAATCGATAATTATCAATTATTAAGAGAGCAAGACGGAGTCTTCCTCTCTCACTCTCGCTTTGAACTTTTCTAAGCTCTGTTTCCTCTCTCTCTCTCTCTCACACACTCTCTCGTCTAGGCCCTGACAACGGCTGTCTGGTCGGTGCTGAAGGCAAAGAAGCGCATGCTGAAATTTCAGAACGGCTTCATGGCGCACTTCTATGTGATATCGGAACAGATATCGCCGCTGATGGCTTGGGGCTTCTTCGGGCCCAACGAAAATCTGCGTGACATTTGCCACTACTTTCGGGAGCAACTGCTTGCCTTCTTGGCGGACATTTACAGCTTCCAGAAGAGTCGCTTCACCACCATCGAGGACTTCTCGCAGGATGTGCTGAAGCACATGCAGACGCGCGTCAACAACATTGGCGTTAAGTTTAGCCAATAGAGAGACAGAGACAGATGATGATGATCATGGTGATGATGATGATGATAATGATGAGGACGATGATAATATTGTTTATTTAGTTTGGGTATACGGCCAAAGCTTTTGTTTTTATTGTGATGGCAACTTCAAACCACTTCATGCCATAATCACACACATACGTTGACTAATTTTAACGCTCCCCACACTCACACACACACACGCGCACAGCACATGCACATTTATAATTAAGAATTGCATTAAAGTCGCCAAAAACATTTGTAAAATAAAACTGTTTACTGTTCACTGCCAGCAAAGTAAACCAGCTGCTCTACTCCCACCTGGGGCAGTTCCGGTTGCAACTGCACCAGCAGTGGTAGCGGCAGCGGCAGCAGGTGGATCGTGTGTCTTCCTCGGTTGCACAGTCGTTGCCGTCAACTCGCCGCGGCAAGATGTGCAAAGGTCTGGGCTTCAGCACCGGCTTTGTGGCGCTCTGCGCTTTCGTGAGTGCCTGCCCCGCCCCTGGTCTGTCCCGTGCACTCATTCCTTAATCGTTGCTGCAGATCTGCTGTTTCGGTGCGCTGCACATGCTCAACAAGATCGTGCACGTGAACCAGGACATGGCGGCGCACACCGACCACAAGCTGAAGCCGCTGGACGGCAGCGATCGGTGCCAGCGCACGTTCATCGTGGACAGTTCGGGCAGCGCCCACCTCACCTGGCTGGAGCTCTTCTACATGAAGTGGACGCTGGTGCTCACCATTTTCTATTCGTTCATTGTGATGGTCCTGATCCGTGCCCAGTACCTGAGCCACTTCGACATTAATTTTATAACCTCCAATGCGGTAAGCGCTTATCGCTGGCACACCTGTCGCATCTGTTATACCTGACTCATATGACACACCTGCAATGCACACACCTCTCCAACTCCTCCCCTCCTCCGCCTGCTCCACAGATGATGCTAGTCGGCGGCGTCCTCTCGGTGGTCCTCTTCATAGCTACGGTCATCCTCCATGAGCGCATGCCCTTCTCAGAGCTCTCTTGCAACGAGTTCATAGTGGGATTCATGTACTTCATAGCTATCAACATATGCGTCGCTGTCATCTTCTTCATGATCCATTCGTGTCAATATTATTTCCAATTGGAAGACCGCTCCTTCTGAGGCTAAAAATGGAAAAAGGACTGACCAAATTTAATTGGAAAAATTAATAATTAAATTATTATTATTTTAAAACGTATATTAAAATATTCAATATATCTGTGTATGTATTCATTTACTTATTGAATTCTTAAAGCATTGCTGATTCGTATGATTCACACATACATATATAAATATATATAATATATACATAGCAAAACATATTGAATATACAATATAAGTTATAGAAAATATTGTACATAGAAATATTACTTAATTTTATCCCATAATATATATAATTGATATATTATGATTCTATCAATAAATCTAAATTATTGATCAAATCATTTTAAAAAATTAACAATATTATTATTTAAATTCGATAATAATTTGATATTGTTAACAGTTCACGAGTTTGCTGTGAAACTTGTTCCGATAACATGCAAAACTGAATACAAATGAATTAAAATTCGATACTCGATGCCAGAGATGTGCTCACTCCACTTATTTCAGCCAGGCTTAACACTATCTGAGTTTTCAAGCAAACACATTTTGTATAAAAACATATAGACACGTTTATTCGAATGCGATATATGCTGTTTGGTACAAAGAACAGACACTGAGATAAGAGTACAACACGAATGAAATAAAAACAATAATTAAAATATAAAAGAGAAAAACAAAATTATATATATAAATATATATATATATATATGCAGGTAGTATGATTAATTACTCAATGGCGCCACAAATGAAAGTTTTTACAATCGTACAGTAGAACAGACTTCATTGTATGGCTTGTGCTGTAATTGACTATAGATTTGCGTCTATATTCATTTCTGATTCTAATTCTGTTTCTGTATCTGTTTCTGATTCTGATGAACTGTTTATGTTAGATCTCGCAAAATGCCATAGAATGCGTTTGCCGCTTAAATGCCGCGATACGAGCGATGTGCCAGGAATGCGCTTATGAAGTAGAGCACCGTGTTGACCAGGCCCAGAATAGCCGCCGTCATATAGGCGTCGTTCCTATTGTCGCGTAGCTTAATTAGCAGGCAGACGGACGAGATGAGCAACAGAATGGCGGCGACAGTGTGATAGATCAGCTCCTATAAATACATAGTCGAATTGAAATTTAAATCGATTAATTGATAATTGCAACTACAATCGAAACTCAAATCTTTTGCGCACTCACGTAGATCGTCTTGGCGATGAGTCCGCCCGTGCTCAGGGATGTGAGACACGCAAGGAATAAACAAAATGTCCCTATCATAAATGTCGTAGCCATCAAATAGTGGAACAGATACTGATGCTGCTGGCGATAGTAGACGCTCTCACTGTAATGGGTGGCCATCAGGGTGACGACAGCAATGCCAATGAGCTGTGCGCCACATGGAAAAGAAAATGAGTAATTAGGGTGGACCAGGAAGTGTGCGATAATTTACTTACCAACTGGAAGAGCTTCAAAATACCCGGAAAGGTCTTCAGGTAGCCGGTGTTCAGCACAATGTATGAGGTGTTGGTGGTGCTGGTGGTGGTGCGTGTTATGGTCACGGAGTGAGACATCTTGGCGGTGGTTACTTAGACGGTGGCTGGTTAAGGTGGGTATTTTCTGGGTCTGCAAGAGAGCAAGAGTAATAGTACAATCTAAATGAGCAACAATCAGAGAAATGTTTAAGTGAATGAACACTCATTGAGTGAAAAGGTATTACTCGTTATTATTGATCATTGATTCATTCATTTATGCAAATATGTATTCATTGATCAATTCAAAAATATTGAGAGCTTAATGTTATTTTGTATTAGCTGTAAACATTTAAAGCGATTACATTAACATTTTAAAATATTTCAATTCTAAACTCTAACTTTTTCATAAAGATGTTCATGAGAAAAGCTCCGATGTTGTTATCCCAGCTCGAACTTTTTGGTGAGCTAATCGAGCGATTTGCCACGCCCACAGTATATATGTACATACATTTTAAATTCCAATTCATTGAGCAGACAGATAGAAACAAAAAAAATATTCTTTTCAATTGTTAAAATATTGCTTTTTGTTCTTTATACCCTGAACCCTCCCCCTCCCTTCAAGCGTGTGAAAGCACAGATCTTCGAAAGTACAATAGCTAGAGACTTAAAATTTTACATAAATATTCATGTATACCATGCGCAGTATGAGTTTTTTTGCCGATTACTCACCCCATTTCTTTTTTATCGGCATTTATCGATCATTTGAATATGTTTTTTAAGCGTGGTTTATAGATCGTTGGAGCTAGAAATATCTAATTTGCTGTGTAGTTGCGAATAATACATGTGGAAATGATGTGATCTTTAGATTTGGGATGTCACGCCCAATCCGCCCCCAATAGCCCCCTATTTGTAAAAAGCGTACAGAAAATACTTGAGACTTGTGCTTTGGCAAATACACACATATATGTAAATATCATAACAAATTTTTGAAGTTTGTTAATGAAAGTCCATCTCTACACAGTTAGCAGCGCGCGTGCTTAGTGTGTGTCCATATATATGTGTGTGTATTTGTTGTTTGTATGCATGCGTAAAATTATTGGAAAATTGGCTCCTCCCAGGATTCAGGGTATCTCTTAGTCGAGCAGTATATTACTTGCTTTTTTGAAATAAAATTATATATTTTTAAAGTAGAATAAATGTTTTTTTTTACTTATTTGTTTCTGCGATTCGAATTCCATTTTGAATTCCAATATTTTTACAGTTGTTACAGATCTGCTGCCGCTACTTCCCAAGTCACGCCGCCTGGTCATGCCCAATCGCCGTGTTGTATTTTTGGCCAAAATAATTTGTTATTATTTAATTCTAAAATTAAACATTTTCGAATTTTCGGCCTCGCTGAGCGCGTCAAATGCTATTGAAAAAGCGCAGGAGAAACTAGAAATTCTATTTACTGTCATGCCTACATAGTATATGCCTCTCTCTCGCACTCGCACTCTCGCTGTTTATGTATTTGTGTTCGGATCTTTTAGCCGTAGAGTGACGTCATGGGACTTATGGCTGCTAATGCTGCTGCCTTTTGTGTTTCAGCTAAATATTTCGATGGAAAACTGAAAATTTTGTTAAATATGCGAATGTGTGTTTGTGTGTGTGTGTGTGTGTGTGTGTGTGTGTGTGTGTGTGTGTGTGTGTGTGTGTGTGTGTGTGTGTGCACGCTTTCTGTCTATAAATTTTTTGAAATGGGGGCGCGCGTAAATGTGTTGTGTGTGTGTGCCCAAATGGCAAGTGTTGAGCGAGTGGAAGCAATGGGCGATTGCCTAAAAATTGACGTGACTATATACATATGAATGAATCTCTAGTATAACAATTACATATCGGGATACACACATGAGTAGATCCTCAGATTGCGTGCCTGATACTCGAGCATCTGTCTAAACGCGTTTCATAGAGCAATTCCACTAATATCATTACTTATTTGATGCCTCGTCTCTGTCATCAAGGTCTTTATGTCATTAGTCAGGCGCGCCCAGCGCAAAAAATAAAAAAGAAACAACAATGACGCCATCCTCTACAGCATTTGCCGCCATCCAATGCGATGACGCAACGAATTACAAAACAAATAATTCGAGATTCAAGTTTCAAATTCGAACTCGAGCCGATCCCTCTGCGAAAAGCGACAACAACAACAGAAGAAGATGAAGAAGAAGAAGCCGAAGAAGCAGGCAATCAAAACAAAACGAACCACATTTTATGTTGATTAGCGAACGGATTTCCGTTACGCTCTCGAGGGCTCCGGTTCAAATACAGATACATATGTACGTAGCCATGTATGTATGTATGTGTGCTTGTTTTTTTACGTTATTTTCAAACGTGGTCAACAACTTAAAAACAATAACAATAGCTAGCAACAGGCGCTTCTTTTTTTTGAAAATGATATCATGCTCAAACCGTGTTTGTATATCAAAGACATATACATACATATGTGCTTTGCATATTGTCGAACAATAACTACAATCTTCAACAAGTTGACAAAGATCCTGCGTAGACTAAATTGATTTTCGCTGTCGAGAGAACCGTCAACAAGCGGCAGCGGCAGCAGCAGCAGCAAATGGTCCAATCAGAACTCTGATTGGCGACGGACGCAGCAAAAGAAAAAGCAAAAGCTGATAACGGTACTCTTGGCAATCAGTTATTCAGTTGCTGCATTCTCGCTGCTTGCCGTTTGTTTGCTTGCGACGTCCGCTGCGCCTTGCGAATGTCCCGCAATGAGATCATCGCTAATTGGGGTTCATTATTATTGACCCACTCAGTGAGCACGTTCCTTGGGAATTTGAAGTAGCTTCGTTATGCTAATGATGATGTGCCACGCCCCGGACTTGATCACTTGCCAATTTTGTCTATTTCGTTTTTATAAAAAAAAAAAATGATGCTGTTCTTTTACGCACACACAGAATCGAAGCCAACAAAACGTGTAAATTTTGAATTCTTAATATGCATACACACTCACACTCACACATATGTGTGCACACATATGTATGTATGCATGTGTGTAGCGTGCGCGCCTAGCGTTTGCACATAAATTTTATATGCGATCGCTTACTTTTTGGATTCACAAATTGAATTCGCAGGCGCTGGTCACACTTGTGTTTTGTATTAAAAATTCGTAGTGGGCAATACGTTTACTTTTCGAGCTGTTGCTTTTGCGTCTTGGCGCGCGAACGTTAAAAACGAAACTGAAACTGCAAAAGTATTTTCAATTTCGTTTACGCCTTTTGTCTGGCCGGCTGGCCGGATGGCTGCTCGCCTGCGCCGAGGGCAGCGGCGTCAGCGTACACGCCCGCAGTGCTAAAATACAAAAACAAGAAGCGAATAGGCAAACAAATCTACCACAAAGCACAACAAGTTGTCGTTGTTGCTTTTATTGTTTTTCTTTTTGTTGTTGTTGTTGAGTGGCAACGCGACTCATTCATATTCACTCACAAAACCAGTCAGCGAAACGATGACGACCATGACGTCATGAATCTACAAGCAACAAACAAAAAGCAATTCGCATCAATGTCGCGCGCTTTTATGGGTATTGTTTTTGTTATTATTGGTGCCCTCTGCTCGAGCACAAGAATATAGAATTGGCCGTTGTAACGGTTAATTGCTCTTTGTCTTACAATTTGTCCAATGAGTAAACGCGGCGAGAGCGGCGACTGCAGCTATGGTACTGCGAGGCTATCAGTTCTTGTGAGTCACCTGTTAGAGTGAGGGTGAGCGAGAAAGAGCAAGAAAGAGAGTGAGAGTGAGAGTGTGCGTGCTCTATGAGAATGGGGTGACTATGAGTAATGCAATAAAAAATAATATGCATGTGTGGCCATGTGTGTATGTGTGTACGTATGTGTGGGGAATGTTGGATTAACTGCGCTGCTGCTGTGACTGTCTCAAGGAGAACGCGAATTAGCTGAAACTAAAAATGCTGGACTAAGCAGTTCCACGTAAATTCGCTGAATTTCAAAATCAGTCACAAGTATGAATGCAATTCTAATAGAAGCATTTTCCACATATCATGTAATAATAAACTAGTAATTAGTAATTAAATACATAATTTTCTTTTTTTTTATTTATATTCAAGAGTGGAGCAACTCACTGTTTATTATTATTAAACCGAGCGCCTTTGTTTATAGAATTTCGTCAACAAAGTCATCATAAACTTAAGATTAACGATCTGCTTTTATTTCGGGCTCACCTTGTTTCAGGTAAATCTTCTGGCAGCACAGAGTGATTCCTTACCATTGCACATCGCATTTATACAGGGTACTTGAGTAAACTTTCATACTTACAGCTATCAATGCGATTCATCGTTATCAAGTACAACGCTACCATAATGCAGTCACTCATATTGCCTTCGGCTCATATTTAATTATCATGCAAATCGCGTTGCTGGGCGTTTCCTAATTTTGAATAATGCCAACAACAACGACGACACAATATCATCATCACATCGGACTTTTGTATTCATGTTCCAAAAATATGTACAATGTAGCAAGATATCTCGTGTGCCAATTGCATACTTTAGGGCGTCAAGGTTGTCACGAACAGCTTTCTTTCCTATGAGCAATTGTGAATGTGTATTTACATATATGAATATTGTTATGTATGTTTATATGTCAATATTACATACATGTCCCAATTTAAACTATCGATATATGTACTAACCTGTCTTTATATTTTCCAAGTGCATTGCAGAATATCCCAAAAATGTCCCATCCCAAACGATTAGTTGCCGTAATGGCACCCCCTCTAAAATATTTATATCAATTATTAGTTCAGAAATTGCACTAGCAGTGGAGAAACGCAATTTCAGCTTTTAAGGCAGACTATATATGTACATACATATACACGTATATATATACTTCCATTATGTAGCTTATTAAAGTGAGCAAAATCAAGTTGAATGCAGTTCCAATTCTCATTAATTTATTCATATCAATGATTTTTTTCGATTTGGGTGTATGAAGGATGCATGGCTCAATGAGTGAACGAGTGAATGATGTTTGACAATATGTTGGCAAAGCACAATGCGAAGACGCATCTTAAATATCGATTGGAATTTGGCAAGTGAGCCAAAGTTGGACTTAATTCGTTACGCGCGTGGGATGTGTGAATGTGAATGTGTGTGATGGCTGCTAAATGCACTTGTTTATAACAATATATATAATTCAAATCCTGCGATCAGTACAATTTATAACTTTTGTTTTTTGTATTTCAGCTGTTTACGTATATACAATATATATGTATACATATGTCCATATGTATACATATATTATGTATTACGTTCTATCATCTTCAGCATTGGGTTATAATTAAGGCTAATTGCTTAATGTGTATGCTTCGAGTGTGTGTGTGTGTGTGTATGTGTCTATGTGTTGTTGTAAATTTCAATGTGTTCATTTATTTTGCTTGTGTGGTTTTTTCTCTTATCGAGCTTTAGTTCAACTAGATATCATCGATAAATTTATACGTTATGTTAATAAGGAATCATTTGCTTTTCTTGCAGCTGTTTGTGGCAAAGAGACGCTTCGAATGCTGATGCAGCAGCAACGCTTAAGAGTCTAAACTGTGTATATCGCTTAGTTAAAGATTAGATATTCTAGTCTCTCCTCAGTTCTCAGTGTTATTATTCATGCGTGTGTGTTGTGGGTGTGTATATATGTATATATGTGTGTGTGTTGTGTTGTTTCTTTCTTTTTAATTCCTTTGCGTTTTTTTTTTTTTTTTTGGTAATTTTGTTTGTGTTAATTAACTGTTGCTGCTGCGTTCTTGCCAGCTTCGTAATGAGTCGATTAATCGAGTCCGTCGTCTACGAAGTCAGAGGACTCCTTTTTGGCTTTTGGTTCACTGTGGTTGGCTGGCTTGCCCTCCGCATCACAGAACGCAGCATTGTCGGTGTCAGCATCGCCAGAAGTTGGATCGCCAGCTGGGAAACCGGGACAGGCGCCGCCACCGGGGAAGCCGCCCGGGAATAAGTTCTTGATCAAGTTGAACATTTTCGGGTTAGACATGTATTTGGAGATATTAGCCGGATTGGCCAGTATGTCTTGCATGGCAGCCGCCACTTCTGGGTCTTTCATTTTTGACATCAGGTCGCCCATATCGAAGCCGGCGGGCATGCCGCCGCCAGCGCCTGGGAATCCGGCACCGCCGGAGAAGGGCTCAGTGCCCGGGAAGCCGCCGGCACCTGGGAAGCCGGCTCCTGCACTGCTCTGCTTGGCCTGCTCCTTGCGAGCCTTGTCTTGAGCACGCTGGCGCTCCTTGATCTTGCGCTCAGCCTGCTTGCGCTCCCGCTTGATGCGATGCTGCTCGATCTTCTTGGCATTTGGCGTCACTTCGCGCAGCCACTCGTCGGCCTCCTCATCGAAGTCCAGCTTGCAAGCCTGACGCAAGTCCTTGGCAGCCTCCTCAAACTTGCCGAGCAGACGATTGGCGCGTCCGCGGAACTTGTAGGCCGCCGCCGAGTCGCAGTTGAGCTCCAAAGCCTTGTCGCAGTCCCGTATGCATGCATTCGGCTTTTTCAGCTTCAAGAAGGCCTGACCGCGCTTGGCGTAGAATAAGGCATTACCCGGATTCAACTCAATGGCCTTGGTGTAGAGAGCGATGGCCTCGTCGAACTTCTGTTGACTGTAAGCGGCAGCTGCTTGGCCGCGCAAGTCGCCGGCCTGGTCGATTTCCTCCTCAGTGGGCACTTTGTCCGAATCGCCCATGGGCTGAGCTGATTCGTTGTCGGCTTCGATGACGCCTGCAGACAGAAATTCAAATTGAGGTTGGGAAGTTCAGTTCGATGGCAACACGTGATCTTTTTATTTTCTTTTTCTTGTCCGCGTGTTGCATTGCTCGGCTATTCAGTCTTACCTTCCATGTCTAGCTCAACATCGGACTCTGGCTCCGAAACGCTTGCATCTTCCTCGCTTTTGTCTGAATCGTCCGCAGCCGGTTCAGCCGGCTTTGCTTTGGCACCGGCGTCGCCGCCAAACGGGCATTTGCTGAACAGGCGAGAGAGAGATTTAAGCAAAACTTGCTAGGACGGACTGCCTGCATATGTAGTTAGCGTACGCTCACGCACATACACACAGACACACACTCTTACCCAGTGTCCGGCATCTTGAAATCGCCGTCAGGCACATTGCCGCCGAACTTTTCCACGAAATCTTTGACAAATTGCAGTTGGGGCATATTCAATACCGTGGGATTTGTATTGACAAAATCAATAAAGCCCTTCAGCTTAAGCAAATCTTCATGTTGCATAGGTGTAGCCATTTTCTTCAATTTGGTTAATTTTTTCGTTAATTTGCAATTAGAGATATTTATATGTATGTAAAATACGTCTCACACAAAATGCTGAAACAAAATTTTTCTCCGGTTGTCAGAGTGACCGATTGCTAGAGAACGCCTTTTGTCAAACAACTACTAGATATCGAGTATATACACTTATGAACACAAAGGCGTGAAGCTTGAAATCATGTTGACAGCACAGTTTTATATTTATTTTTATATCGATGTCACTGATATCGTTTTGAACGATATGTTCAATAAATATATCGATATGCGTCCACAATCTTGCCGATGTTATTTCACCTCAGCGGTTGATTTCATACCTACTAGAAAGTTCTAAGCGGATTGCACTAGAACTTTAATATTGATAAATACGCAAACAATTGACCGACAATGATGACACATGCAATGAATACGCTATTTTAGCTAAAAACTTAACAAATTTTTTTTTTTGAAATTGTAGTTTATTTGATTCACAATGGTTTAAGCATGCCTTTCAGTTCTAAGCAAAATTACTTTTGTATAATTTCAAAACAACTCAAATATGCACACTATAGTTGTTTTTCTTGCTATTTAACTTCAATTAAGGTCAATGAAATATTAAAAAAAAAAAAAGTCTTAAACGATACATTCTCTACAATGGTATTTCTTATCATAATCATATCGGTTCTCAATCGATATTTTGCCGAGTTCAAAAAAGCAACTGTCTATATATTTAAATTTAGTTGTCCGATTCTCATTGGAGCCGGACGTTGCGCCACGATTCTCCAAACGGTGGCGGCTGCGGATGCGGCTTCCAGTTGAGATAGTTCAAGTCGATGGTGAGCTTAGGGCGCTTAAACTGCGGCAGCTGCAGATGATCGTTGATGGTCTTGGCGGTTACGCAGATCACATTCTGGCCCTTCCAGTATTTGATCATCTTCATTGATTGCAGTGTGTAGATGATGTCGTCGTGCGTAATGCCGCTCGCCTCGCTGAGCTCCTTGATGGTCGTCTGCTCCGCCGAGCAGCGGCCCTTCATCAGCTCGAGCAGCGTGTAGGCCCAGTAGCTGCGATAGCTGAGCCTGCCCAGATCCGACAGCGGCTTCTCCGGGCTGCCGATGACGCCTTCCTTGCGTGACAGCTCGTAGCTAAAGGCAATGAGCAACTTGCCATAGCCCTTGCGCTGATGCGGCGGCAACACTAGGATGCAGGCAACATTGTTGTTGTCCATCGACTTCTTCTCCTTGGAGAAGTAGCCAACGATGTGGCTACCCCGCTTGTCCGTCTCGCACAGCACGTAGAAATAGAACGGGTCCATGTCGAAGTAGAGCACCTTGTGGTCGAGGAACAGCTTGGCCATCAAGCAGAGGAGCTGGCAGTAGAGCGGCTGCTCCTTGCCATTCACCTCGAATATGGAGATGGTGCTCTTGCGGTAGATCTCTTTGCCCGGCGGCCTGCGCACCTGGCACGTGTACAGGTGGTACCGGTAGCTCTTCTCCAGCCGCATGTACTTCAGGCAGTACTCGCAGACGTACAGCACTCGGGCCTTCCCGTACTCGCCCGGGAAAGGGCTGAAGTACCAGGTGTCTATCTCGTAGTTGCCGAACTGCAGCTTGTCGATGTACTTGATCTTTGTGATGAACTCGTGCTCCTTCTCCAGCGCCGCCTGCGAGGCGGTCAGCTCGGCGTGACTTTTCTGGACATGGTTGATCTCGTCGTAGCGCCGCTTTTGGTAGCGCGTCATCTTCCGGTCGCTATAGTCGTACCGGTTGTTCTCGCACGCCGACAGATAGTAATCCTTGTGGCCTTGCCGCTTGGGCCGCACCACGGCTGCGCTTTGCTGGCTCGCCGCGGCGTTGGCGTTGGCCAGGGCAACGGCGCTAGCGCTGGTGCTCGGCTGGTCGCAGTTCAGTGGCTCGGGCGGGGCCGGCGTGACCGTGATACCACCCAGGTCGTCCGCGTTGTCAGAGATGCGATGCCGACCCACCCACTCGTCCAGCCGCCGGTTGAGGCCCACGTAGTGCACGTAGTACTCATTAGGGCTGATGCAGTTGTCGGTGACGCGCGACTGCAGGACCTGGCCCGCATGGACGGTGCCGTCGGCGCGGCGTATGTAGTAGATCTTCTCCGGGTTGTCAGCGATGTCGATTTTATTCAGCGACGATTGATCACCGTCTCCATTGCCTTCGTCTCCACCTTCGCCATCACCATCACCATCATCACCATCATCATCATCATCATCGTCATCGTCGTCATCGTCGTCATCATCATCGTCATCACCATCCGCATCGGCATCAGCTTCGGTTGTCTCTGTTGCTGTAACCGTCTCCCCAGATGTGGTGTCGGTGTCTTGCTCTATTATCATGACATCCGAATCGTTGGAGTCGGTGTCACATTCCTCTGAGTTGTCATCAGACTCGTCATCCTCGTCCTCTTCGTCGTCGCCCACACTGTTCGCATCGTCGCTGCCGCTAGAGATGCTCTCGAACTGATCCTGTAGAATGAACGTAAGCGGCGGCCTCTGGCGAGGATCGCGTGGCGCCAAGCGCATCTGCTGCACGTGGAGCTGTTGTGTGATGGGCATACTCAGGTCGACGTGATGGTCCTGCGACTGTTGGCATCGGGTCGGCTGATCGACTCCATAGTGCGCCCGCTTATAGGGTGGCAGCAGGTCGATGGGCTCGTCGCCATCATCCGTGGGCGATGCTGGCGTCTCGGGCATTTCGGTTGGCTGTTCAGTTTCAGTTTCAGTTTCTGCTTCCATTTCCATTTCCGTATCCTGCTCCTCTTCGACCTCCGGTGCCGGGGGCGCTTCAACTACCATCGCCTCTTCCGCAGCGATTTCCACTGGCGCAGGCGATTCGACCACAGTTTCCTCTGGCGCTTGAGGAAGTGGCTCAGGTTCTGTGTCAGCAGCTGTATCCTCAGCAACTGCATCCTCAGCAGCTGGCTCCGCAACAGGCTCGGCAGCGTGCTCCGCATTGTCAGTTGTGCCACTGTTGCTGAAGTCGTCGTTGCCGGTTAAATCGCTTACATCGACCACTGTGGTGGGCGAGGGCTCGTCTTCGGTGGTATCGTCGCTGCCCTCAGTTGGGGTTGTGCTCGAGTCACTCGGGTCGCTGCTGCTTGAGCTGCTGGAGCTGCTGCTCTCCTCTCTTAAGCCCTGCTGTTCGCCTATGACTGGCGGCTCAATTTGCTCATCATCTAGGGATGTTAGAGACGTGGCAGATGTGTCCAGATCTGTTACGTTTCCCGTATGGCCCTGCTCTTGTGTGATACTGCTTTCATTCGATGGATATGAATGACTGTCATCTGGGTCCGAAGGGTTCGTAGAGCCGCTGATGTTTAAATTCTCTTTTAGTTCAACTTCCGTGTCTTCTACCGGCGAATCCTGCTGTCTGTCGAGCATCGCATAGCTTCTGTCTTCTTCAGCCACTTCCGTTCGATATATAGGTTTTTTAAAGTCCTCGGAGGACATTTTGTTTGTATATAGCTCGTGCCGTTTTGATATTTAGCAGCTCAAATGAAAATTTTCCTATTTGTTTTGCTACAGAAAAACAACACTAACAATAAGTTTTAGCGATGGAACTGTACTGCACTATATCGATATATATTGCAAGATACCGATAACACAGTCAATTGGCACCTATAAATATAATATTTCAATATTATTCCAATAATAAATGATGCAAAAAACATACAATATGAAAATATATAACAATTTACAGTTTACAAATGATGAGCTTATTGGTAACATTTTATTTGGCTTCCATCTCACCACTAGCCATACATGTGATCACATTGCAAGAACAAAGCTAGTGTTGAGCAACGCCAAGCACTTTTTGGCGCAAATTGCCATACGCTAGCGTATGTTAGCACAGTACGGAGTTTTTATACCCTGCGCCCATTGAAAATGGGAAGGGTATAATGGCTTTGTAAAAATGTATGTAACAGGCAGAAGGAGGGGTGCCACACCTCATAAAGTTGTATATATATTCTTGATCAGCGCGACAAGACGAGTCGATATAGCCCTGTCCGTCTGTCCGTCCGTCCGTCTGTCCGTCCGTCCGTGACTTGAAGTTTTACATGAATACTCGATAATTTTAGTGTGTTGTGTGTGTGTTTGAGCTAGAGACTTCAAATTTGCTGTGTAGTTGCGTGTAATGAATACGGAGATAACGTAATCTTTAGATTTTGGATGCCACGCCCCATTCGCCCTCAATAGCCCCCTATTTGTAAAATGCGCAAATCAAATACTAGAGACTGTGCTTTGGCAATTACACACATATGAAAGCCATTAATAAGTTGTGAAAGTTTGGTGCAGTTAGTCCATCGCTAAGAAAAGTTATTAAACAATTAATTTCCCAAAGTAATACCCACATTGGTGCCCAAGCGCAGTCGCTGCGTCAACTGCGCAGTTGGCAGAGCGCGCGCTTATGCGTTCGTGCATATATGTGTGTGTGTGTGTGTGCAGAGCTGTTAATTTTTCCATTTGAATGGAAATGCAAATTGGGTTTTCAAAAGGTAAAACCCATTTTGAATTTCCATTCAAATGGAAAAATTAACAGCTCTGTGTGTGTGTTGTGTTGTTTGTATGTACGCATAAAAACATCGTAGAATGATTTGATATTTGGCTCTTCGCAGGGCTCAGGGTATCCCCTAGTCGAGCAGTCTCGACTAGAGCACTCTTGTTATATTTACACTGACGATGAAAAGTATGCGTCTGATTATTGTTGGCTGTATGGATTTACTTTTATTTTAACAGGAATAACAACAGTTTTTTCATTAGACATCAGGTTGTACATTGAATTCAGATATTTTAACACAATTACGAAACAATTTCCTTAAATTAGTTCATAACTAAACCAAAACGAATAACTTCAATTTAATATAGAATTTTGGAAAGCATTTTAATAAAATCTTGGTTTTATTTTAATGAAAGCTGATATGTCGCTTTAAACGGAAACAAAATTAAATTGTTAAATAAATCAAGCCTTAAACCACTGTATTATCATATTATATATGCATGTATGAACTTAATTGACAATAAAATGTTGAATCTGGCATGGCTTGGTAGTTTAACTGCCTTGAATTTCAAATACGCGTGCTTATTAACTAAATAATCGTAGGAAAAAACAACAAAATGCATATAGTTTAGTATGTGTGTATAAGTTTGTGTAAGTTTTAAGTTGAAGCCATTTGTTGATTGTGGCTGGAGTGGAATATGTGTAAAAAAAATCAGTGCATTAAACGTTGGTTGGACTTCCCGTTAGGCTATTACTTATCCGAGCCGAACATAAGCCGTAAGCGCAATACGTATGCATATATAGTTAATAATATTGAGTGTGAATCCACAGATCATACAGTGTGTGCAGTAAACCATTAACGAGTAAAACAAAGAACAGATCAACTATATACGTATACAGCAATATATATGCATATCCATATATACATATATAGTACCTAAATGCTAAGCCATTGAGAAGAAGCACTGCTACTCGCAAGCAAATACATTTCCAAATTACAGTTAAAATAAATAGCTAACTAATTTACATTCCATATCTGCAGCTAATACATTGATATATATATATATATATATATATACGCACAGTTGGAGTTGTTAATTAGGACTGAAAGCTGGCGCCGCCTTGTCCATTGCCTCCGCCTCCAGCCACTGCATCGATACTCTCGATGCGGATGAAGCGCTGCATGAACTCGCTGCAGCGGCTGTGGTAGTCAATGGTTACGTTGCATTTGCTGCTGCGCAGCAGAATCCGGCCAAAGATCGCGGCTGCAAAGGCAGAGATAGACAAGTCAAATACACAGCTGATGCAGCATTATCATCTATACGCACCGACACAGCTAGCGTCGTAGTCCCCACGCTCAACACCCTCGCATAGGAACAGGCACAGATGCTTGAAGACGTTCCGCTTGGGCTCGCTTAGCAGGTCTATGTACCGCTCGGCGTCCGCTTTGCTGCGGCTGGCCAGCAGATCGTCCACGAACGGCTCCAGCAGCGCCTGCTCCGGCAGATCGAGCAGCAGCACCAGCGCTTCAGCTGCAGTCTGTGGCGTGCCCGCTGCAAGTGAGAGCAAACAGTCAATATACACATACACACACACACACACACACACACACACACACACACACACACACACACACACACACACACACACACAAATATATATATATATATATATATATATATATATATATATATATATATATATATATATATATATATATATATATATATATATATATATATATATATATATATATATATATATATATATATATATATATATATCCGTCTATATTTAGACAGTTTGATTGGAACTGGACTCACGGAATGTATCATTCGACCAGGTGTCCAGCCAATCTCGCACCGCATTGAACTGACTGCTCAGCGGCTGACGGCGATCGTAGCTCTGGAAGATGCCGTTCAGCTGCCCTCTTTGGTTGTGCAAGTAATCGATGAGCAGGAAGTATTCGCGTGGCATTGGGACGCGATAGGCGGGCGTCACATCTAGCATCTGCAAAGAGGAGTCCGTCAAGACAATACGTGTGCATACGTGTGTGCATCTATTACCAGTTGCTTGACTGCCTCCAGGGTGTATTCACTGACCGGCCGCTCAGTGCGACACAGCGTCTCCATCGAGAGGCCAAAGCAGCTGGGCTGATACTCGCCCGTCACGGGTATGAATATGTCTCGGCCGGATCGCACGTGGAGTATGAGTATGTCGAATTCGCGCTTGTCGGAAGTGGTGCATATCTTTTTCAGCAGACCCGTTATTGAGCTCGCGTCGACCAGCATGCGCACGCGTATGCTCCGGGCGGAGTCAATCATCAGGCTGTCCGCCCGCGGGTCCACGTTCAGCCACTTCTCGCAGATGTCGTTGGGCACATCCTTCACCTTGAATTTGAAGTCCACTTGCTGCGGGCAATTGTTGTACACATTGAAGTCCCGTACGGCCGGCTCGTTGAACCGCACCACGTCAAACTCGATGCTCGACCGATCCGTGACTATTTGGGGCTGACTGTCGTTCTCGCGCTTGTCCACCGCCTTGAGCACGTCGGCCAGGATTATCTTGTACTTGTGGTCGTCGCGCGTCTTGATCTTCACACGGAATATGGCATAGACCGGCTTATGGTCGCTTTCCCGTATCTCCATGACGCTATTGTATTCCAGCTGCTCGATGCGTTTGCCCTTCCACAAGACGCGATCGCAATACGCTGGCGCGCGCTGCTTCTCGCCCGTGTCATAGGTGTCGGTGCCCACGTCGTACTTGTAGGTGGGCGCAAACTTAATCTCGCCCTCCGTGTAGCCCTTGAAGCATCGCTCGTAGCTCATCTCTGTGCGCAGCTGATCGTACTGCAGCATCAGCTCAAACGTTTGCGCATCGCTCATGGGGCCTGGGCGCTGCTGTCCATTTGGCTCCTGTATGCGATAGTTGAGATCCCCCAGCCAGAAAATGTGGCTGTGTGTGAGAAAGAGAGAGAGAGAGAGAGAGAGAGATTAGATCTTTGTTTTTACTGCACTGCTGCTCGCCGCTCTTACTCGTGATCGCTGATTGTGCGGAGCTGCAGTCCATTCTCCTCGAATCGCATGTAATCGTCAATGGCTTTGTAGTCGTCATTCCGCTCCGCCACGTTGCCCATGTGCGCGGCCAGATGCGAGTTGACAAAACAGATGTTCGCCATGTTTAGCTGAAAGCTGACAGCCACGCCCCCCTTGTTACCCAGCGTCTTGAACACGCCACGTGCCACCGAGTTGACGCGGCACCGCACGATATGTTGACGCAAGTGTTTGCGAACGATTATTGTTAACATAATGCCAGATAAGCGCACGGACTGCAGCTCTTCGTACTCCATGTCGTCGTGCAGGTTCTCCAACATTTTTCGCCTACGATAGAAAGAAAAGAGAGGGAGAGTGAGTGAGAGAGAGTAGACATTAACTTAACATATATGTCTATATAGAAGATTGACATTTCATTTATATCAGCTGTTAACCAAGGAATCGAACTACCGAAAAATAGGTTATCTGAATTACAATATATATCTTAATATACATATTATATCATTATATCTTGTCTCTTCCAATTATACATAAGATATATGTCTTGTATAATCTTGTGTTTAAGGAACTATGAGGAATTGCATAGTTGTCTTTATAGGATTTGTATCTTAAACTATATCTATCTAACTTTAAAATCCTTGTACTTTTCTTTTTCCATATTTAGAGATCATACTATTCATTTCTTTTTCTTTTCATTTCGTATGATATGCGGGTTAATGCTTAGCGAAGTCTCCCAGCATGAATAAGTTTCTTAACAAGTTTCCCATGACTATTAAACAAAAGATTTCTTGAGCAGAAGCTTCCACTTATATGAAGGTCTTAGATCACTTACACCCACTGCGCGGCAAACATTTGCATCTGGTTGGCGTTGAGCATGGCCTTGGCCACGGTGTCCAACTCCTGCAGGCCAATGGCATAGATGTCCGGCGCCTTTTCTCCAGATGCGAGCCAAGGACGCAGTGTATTCTTGTTATCCCAGCCGGGTTTGTTGTTGACATTCCATGTGGCACAGTAGACACTGCAAAGGAGAACGGAAATTCTGAATTTATGGCCAATAGAATATGAATCTGTTCATCATACACGATGTCCTCGTAGACAATGTACTCGCTCTCACGCTTCTTCAGTTCCTGCTTCACCTCGCCGATCTCACGATAGTCGTCCAGCCAGCGGAAATTGAGGGTCGCATCCAGCGGCATCGTCTTCTTGCAGGAGTCGACTTTGGCGGAGAACTCATTAAAGTCGACCGCGGTGGGCTCTGTTCGAAGGTCCGGATGAAAGTAATACTTCGTGGGCCTGTCGTCGTCCGTGCACAGTTCGAATTGCTGCTCTATGTTGCTATCTGTAGAGCTTACAACACGTTAAATATATACTGAGCGCAGGTGCGCAGACGGGAGAGGGAGACAGTTAACACCTACCCATTGTCAATCTGAAGGATTTGTTTATCGGAAACACTTTGTTTATTTTCAGATCATTGCTGGCGGTCAATGGTGTGCGGAGCAGCGAGAAGGAGACGATCGCATATGTTCCGCCCGACTCGGAGGAGACGAGCGTCAGCAGACCCTTGATATTTTCCTGTCCCTGGATTTTAAGTGCCTCGAAAATCTGTCAAAAAGTATCACAAAATAAATCTAACTCAATTAATTGTTCAGTGATTCCACTTTTCGCAAATTGACTTCGGGCCATCTGCTGAATATTGGCTGAGTTTTCAATAATTAAACAAAGACAGCCAATAATCAAACCAAATATGTGAGAGCTACTTGGATCCAATTGGAATTCCAATTGGTATTTATTTTGATAAATGCTTTGCTCTAATACATTTCCGAGCTGCGTACTTGGCTTGGCTCGGCTGGAGTGCCCTTTTTAAATAAAGAACAGGGTCGTGCAGTGACCAGCATATCCGGTATCCGCCACCTGCCGAGCCTCAAATAACATTCTTATCAGTCGGATTACGCCTGCTCTGTGGCATGTGTGAAATCCGACGCTGTTTACAGTGGTCATCTGGCATTCTAATCGGACTTTGGATAACTCGTAGACGTCTATCGCCGTTCCAGTTCACCGAAAACTCCAGCTCATTATCACGTTTGAGTGAAATGTTGTGCTGTGTGCTCAGTAGAGGTGGGCATGGGCCGAGTTTTTTGCGCAAAATTTTATTAGCTTTCGGGTGGGGGTAAAATTATGCTCTTCGGTCCAGGGGCTGGGTCGGGTTGGCTACAAAATTTCGGCCCATGCCCACCTTTAGTTCTCAGGGTTTATTTACACACTCGCCGGAAATGTGTTGCAACAAAAAATCGATTACTCACCATTAGAACGAATCAACTTACCAGGTGAACTGTTTCGTCCGCCTTGAAGCGCTGCTGCACAATCGACAACGTTGTTTTTTCTGCCGCTGGCGCTGCAGCTGCAGCTGCGCTTGCATCAGAGCCATTGGGGTAGGAGCTCCCGTGTTCCATGGCTGAGCGGTTTTTATGTCTGCGGCTTAATTTTTTTGAGCGTCTTTCTTAAGCTTTTTTTTTTGGTATCTAGTATTTGTTTTTATGGTAAAACGTGCTAAACGTCTACAAAACGGGGCATGTGGAATACTGGCTCTACCCTAGCTGCGATACTAAGGGTTTAGTTACTCAGAGAACTTTGTGGTTTTCTGTTAGAGACTATTTTTAGTTAACGCAACCGCCGAGTGACACCAATTTTAGTTTTTGACTAATATCGAAAGCAACACAATGAAGCCTTCATATGTTTTTTTTTGTTTGTCTTCCTGAGCTAAATCGTTTGTTTGCTTCTTACTATTTTGGGACGGTGGGTGGGGCGGGTAAAGTATTATGTTTTATTATATTTTTCTCCCAGCAAAACGCACACACACATGGATGCAATCGTCGTCACTTGTTCACAGTCGCGCAGAACGTACGGCTATTGGCGATGACGATAATTGTAATTCTGCCTTTGGTGCTGTGTTAAATGGGTGTTCCTTATTTATTACATTCGAATTATATAGACACTGCACGTTAGTCATGTATGCCGGTTTCTGGAGAGTTTAATCGGAATTTGATATAAGGGAAACAATAACAAGAGCCACAAGAACAACAACAACAACAGAGAATAGTGGTATGCACAACATTAGAGCCGGAGCATCAATAAAACCGACGTCAACAGCCACTGTTAAAAAAACACTGCATCACCAGTGTTGCCAGATTTTGAGAACAAAAAATAGCAAAACTAACTCTGAAAATAGCAGAAAATAGCTAAAAATTAAAAAAGAAAATAATTGAACAATAGTAAAATTATTTATGTTTTTTTTTTTTTTTTTTATTACTTTTTTAAATTTCCAACAATGCATACATTATATTTAAAATAGCGTTCAATGTTTTTATTTGCATTCGATTTCGTAAATTTGTTTTTTTCCAAACTCTTTGGCTAAAAATTCTTTCCACCTCTACGTTTGATCATGTCAGTGAAATCAGTTCCAACACGGACCCGGCTTGAAATGCTTGAAAATTGGAACACTACAGGCTCCTGTAAATTTCAGGGTCTCCTTCCAAAACTTTGCATTATCTGAAGTGTTGTGCCTCTTTACAAGATGTATTTTCTTAAAGTGGCTTAAAATATTTTCAATATTTTGCATTGAAAATATTCAAGAATTTGCAATATACTAGGTTTATAGGCCCGCAACACACTTTTTACGTTACACACTTTTAATGTATTATTATAAATATAGCTAATAGCATAATAGAAATTTGTATAGCACATCACTTAAAAAAAACAGCTCGATTTGCTATTAAATAGCAAAAATGCAGCTGTTAGCCAACACTGTCAGCTGACAGTGCTGTTAACAGCAGCAACAAATTTAATTTCGTTGCTTTCGCAAGCAGAATTGTTTTGCGGCTCTTTTACGAATAAAGAAGAAGAAATATGTCACAATACCAAAAGGAAATAGTCCAGGCGGTGCTTATAGCAGATAATAATGTGTGGAACTTCAAACCGCTATCGGACGAGGGCTCAACGGTGCGATTTATAATTTAAATCTGTTTTATGTTACGTCTGGCCACGCACGTTGCTTTAATACATTTGTTATTTGCAGGCGCTGCTTCCCCTGGTAAATGTCAGCATGCTGGACTATGCTCTGATTGCGCTCAACCGCAGCGGCGTCGAGGAGGTATTCGTCTATGCCAGCCTTTATTTGCAAAACATCCGCGAGCACATCAAGTAAGCAGGAAATGGTGATTCCATTTCACGATGGGGCATGCCCATTTCATCAGCCAACTTGTAACGTACAGCAGTTTCAGTAACTTGCGCATCTTCTGTTTGCAGACGAGGCATTGCTACCTATGCCTCGTGGTCCTTTAAGATGGTCGTCCATGTGGTGGGCGGAGAGGGTTGCCGTTGCTTTGGCGATGCGATGCGGGATCTGGATGCGAAGGCTTTGATACGTGGCAATTTCATCCTGCTGGGCGCAGACACGGTCACCAATGCAGATCTGCGTCCAGTACTGGAACAGCACAAGCGCATGGCCAAGTTCGATAAAGGTGCGGCCGCCACGCTGGTGTTTAAGGAGTGCGCCAGCAGCCATGAACGAACCGGCAATGAGCTTCTGATCGCTGTGGACAAACAGAATACTCGGCTGCACTATCACCAGCGATTGCGCATGAATCACAAGGAGTCGCGTTACCAGATACCGCTCGACGTGTTCCTCAACAATTCGTGCGTTACGCTGCACCATAATCTGCTCGATCCACAGATAGCCATTGGCTCGCCATCGATGCTCTCACTGTTCAGCGACAACTTTGATTTCCAGACACGCGATGACTTCGTCAGGGGCTTGCTGATTAACGAGGAGCTGCTGGACAGCCGGATCTATGTGGCCTTGCTGCCGCCCGCCCAGTATGCGCACAAGGTGAACAATTGGCTCTCCTATCAGCTGGTCAGCCGGGACATCATTAGCCGCTGGGCCTACCCACTGGTGCCGGACATGGGCGTCTACAAGCTGCAGCAGCAGTATGTTTTCTACAAGGACAACATCTACAAGAGCCCCGAGGCGAACGTCTCCAAGGTGGCACTGCAGGAGAACGTGGTTATCCAAGCGGGCAGCCATGTGGATGCCGGCACCACAATCAGCTACAGCGTGATTGGCGCCAATTGCCGCATAGGCAAGAACTGCCAGCTCAACAATGTCTTCCTCATGACCAATGTGACCATCAAGGACAACTGCCAGCTGCGGCACTGCGTCATCGGCTCCGATGCGGTCATCAACGAGAACAGCGACATTAGCACCGGCTGCGTACTGGGTGCCAAGTGCGTCCTGCCCGCCAACACAAAGCTGGCCAACACGCTGGTTACCAGCTCACCCAGTACACAGCGCACCGAAGATCTGGAGCAGGGTAAGCAGGACCTTCAAGCAATTCCAAATCAATTCACGCCAATTCTCTTCTTAGTTGAGCTGGAAGCCATTGGGCCAGCTGCATACATCGTCAATGATCTGACCACTGGTGATCCAGACGACTCCGATGCGGACGACCACCTGATGCCCCAGCTGACAACCCTCTGCATACCCAAAATGTGCGAGCTGCAGAACGTGGCTCACGCGGACAGCGATTGTAGCTACTCCAGCGACGACGATGACAACGAGGATGAGTCTCGCCAGGTGACGCCGCTGCCCGACGACACGAACAGTAAGCCCTGACCACAGAATAGATACACTCAAGCAATGTATGATTTATTCCCATTCCCTGCCATTGCAGTCTTTCTCTCAGAGGTCATCGATTCGTTGACGCGTGGCTTTCGCGAGAAATCCAATCCGGACTTCCTCATACTCGAGATCAACTCCTCGCGCTATGCGTACAATATGTCCCTCAAGGAGGTCAATTTCAATGTGGTCAAAGCTGTCTTTTCCATGGAGAGTATCGTTGAGCCGGCTAGCGACAACGTCTTGGTAGCCATCAATGCAGCCTTCAAGCAACTGGGACCTGTTGTCTCCAACTACATCAAAAGCGAGGATGCCATGATGGATTGCCTCAAGGCTTTGGAGGTTTGTCAACTCCCTCTCCAGTTCCTTTTGTGGTTAACGTTGCTATTAATTCGCTCTTCTGTTCATTGCTCTCAGGACATTTGCGAAGAGAATAAACTGGTGCAGGAGAAGATCTCACAAGTAGTACACTACCTGTACGACAAAGACTTTGTCTCCGAGGATGCCATACACAAATGGTACGACCAGCTGGATACTCAAGAGCATGCGACGCTGCGGCAGAGTCTCGCTAAGCTTGTCGACTGGCTGAACCAATCGAGCGAAGACGACGATGGTGATGATGATGATGATGAGGAGTAGAATGAAATGATGATTAGCCAGCTGACTAAAAGTGTGTTCCTTTTACAAACATAAAATACAATTGATTGAAAGACGATTTGCGTGCTTTTATTAGTTACAATCTTTTTAATGCGACACTCTCAATAATATGGATTAAGTCGAAAGGGTTAAAATATTATCTGAATTGCTTACTTGCGGATAATGTCCCAATTAAAATATATATAAACAATCGAAGTTTTGTAAATTGCGGCCTACAATTGAAATATATAAAAAACTACAAGGACTTCTAATCATAATTGTCCCGAAAAAAATCAATATATAATTTGTAAATATGCGCAAACAATCTGCACAATCAATAATAATAAAAAAAAGAGGTAACGTAATTATATTTATATATATATAAATATATATATATATATATATATATATATATATATATATATATATATATATATATATATATATATATATATATATATATATATATATATATATATATATATATATATATATATATATACATATATATATACGGTCAGAGAAGCGGATGTTGCGGAGGGTGTTTAAAAAGTATCTAAGGCTTAACTGAAGTACATACAATTACGTTGCGCTGCTCGCTCCGGACTCGTTATTTTTCGAAGTGGAACTCCTCTTGCGAGTCGGACTCCTCGCAGCCAGTGCCCACTTCCTGGATGATGTCTTCGTCAACCTTATCGTCATCCTTGTCATCGTGCGACTGGGTTTCATCCTCTGACTCCTTCATCGACTCGATCGTTATTTGCGAGTCGTCGGCACAGTCGTCAGCGTTCTCGGCATCTCCTCCTTCGGAGGCTTGATCTGCAGCTGTTTTCTCTTCCGCATCCAGAGCGTCTCCCTCTGCATCCTCATTCACATTCGCATGCACATTCGCATCCGCATTTACATTCGCATTCCCATCCGCCTCCGCATCATCCTCGTCTTGGTTATTGCCCCTTTTCTCCGCCCGCTCGTCGTTCGGGTCATCCTCGATGTCACTGTCGACATCCATTGGCTCCACATCCGATTCGTCCATTAGCTTGGATTTTCCTTCCTTCTCTTTTGCTTCCTTTGCCGCCTTCTTCTCCTTGCGATCCTTGTCCACCGCTGTTCTTTTCGAGCCGCTGCTCGTCTTGTCCGACTCTGACTTGACGGACTTTGGAGATTTGGCGCACGCCTGGCTGAAGCTGCGCTCCTCAATGTTCCGGTTGATGTCCAGGGCAATGTATTCTAGCCGCAGCTGTACGCTCTTCTGGAACACCTCGCTGTTGGCGCTGGAGACGAGATTGGTGCGCACCTCCTCGATGCAGCCCTCGAGCACTTTGTTCACTTCGGCCGCCTCCCAGTCGCTCTCCAAGTTCTGGATGACAATCAGCAACGTGGTCAGATTCTTGAGCAGCGTGATCATGCGTTCGCTCCTCACCACGCCCTTGTTCAGCTCGTCGACGGTGTGGCTGGCCTTGGCCCGGCATTCCTCGCGCAGCAGCGTTGGCGATATCATCGCCTGAACATTGGGATTGCGCGTGAGGCTTTTGGACAGCTCTTGCACCCTGGTCAGCTCGTACATGAGATCCTCGTTGATGCGCTCGATCGTTATTATATTCGAGGCATAGCGACGCTGAAAGTCATCGCGCAGCTGGCGGCGACTCTGATCGGCGACGACTTCCTGCTGACCTATCATCTCGCCCATCGCCAGTTCTGCGGAGGCGTTCATTTCCGTCAACCGCTGGATTTTGGCTTCCTTCAGGGCAATGTAGTTCTGGAGCAGAACCAAATGCTCCAGCAGCTTTGGCGAATAACCATGTCGCACAAGCTGCATCCGAATCGGACTCTCGCCTATCGCATCCTGCCCCAACAGCGGATCGCTCTTATTGAGCTTCATGCTGAGCGCATTCCGTGCCGCCGCATTGTTGTTGACCAGGTGCTTTTGGGGAGTTGAGGCGCTGTTGACATTGCCAGCAGCAGCGCCGAGCGGGAGCCGCTTGCCGTGATAGCTGCTGGCCAGGTTGGTGGTGAATCCCAGGTTGGTGGTGTAGCCCATGTTGTTCGTCTGATAGATGCTCATCAGATTGGGCCGGAAGTCTTTGGTGAAGCTGTGCAGCGGCAGCATCTCGTGAAAGTTCTCCGACACAATCTCGTAGTCCGGTATCGACTGGGTGCCCAATCCCGGCCGCTCGAAGGTCACCCGGTACATGGCGTTCAGCGAGTCGTAGGCGGCCACTGTGCCGGCAAAGATGCCGTCCTGCGGCGTACGCAACCGGGCCGTCACCTTGGTGCCCAATGGCAGCGGCATTGGTATCTTCTCTGGCATGTCAGCCACCAGCAGCGTGTCCTTCAGGTCGCCGGACTTGCAGGACTGCAGCGTGCGCATCAGCTGCCGCTTCCGCTCCAGCTCGCGCCGCTCCTCGCTAAAGAACGCCGACGAGCAGCGCCTGGGGCGGCCCATGCGTCGCCTGATGTTGACCCACTCATGGCGGTTCAGCTTGCGCGTGCCGAGCCGCGGGGCCAGCTCGTTCACATTGTTCATGAAGTCGAATTTGCAGTCGAAGAGCGGCTTGTCGATGTACGAGTAGAACCACTCGGCAATGGCCCACTTGTGGGCCTTAGGCAGCTTCAAGAGATTGCGCAGCCGCAGCCCGATCGACTGGCCCATTCGCTTGTTGGCCACCACCTGCGCCTCGGCCTTCCGAGCCGCGTCCTCAGCAGCTGCCGCAGTTGCGGCAGCCACAGCGCCCTTCACCCCGCTCGAGGCACCGCGACCAGGCCGCAGATGCCCGGCTAGCTGGGGCATCTGCTGCTGATGCTGCTGCTGGTGTCCCTTGCCCCCGGCTGTCGGTGTCGTCGAACCCTGAGACTTACCCGGTGTTGACTTCTTCTGCCTGTCCGCTGCCTCCGCACCCGAGTTGGAATTCGACGTGGACGCGCTGTCATTGGAGCGCATGTAGCGCGACACGACGCCCTTGCGCTTCTTGAGCACCTTCGAGGGCGTCGTCAGCAGCTTGCTGGGACTGTCGCCGGACCCCCGGGTGGACATCTTTTTGGGCGCCAAGCTGACGCGCAGCGGTTTGTCATCGTTGATGATGTTCTCGTCGTAGAAGAGCGGGTTGCGCTTTCGTATCCGGGCGGGCATGCCACGTGCATTGAGTGGAAGTGTGGGCGGCTTCTGGGTCTTCGGCTTCGGCGGCTGCACAGTGCCCACGCGCTGCAGTCCGAGCGTGGCCAGGCTGAAGGATGGCGCCTCCACTGTCTCCTCGGCATCGCTGGCCTCGTTGCTGTCGTCGGGCACCTCGTCCTCCTCCACGCCCTCGTCCTCGTTATTGCCCAGATCCGCCGCCTCATCGACGGTGTCGCCGTCGTCCGCCGACTCCTGATCCTGTTGCTTTTGCTCCCGGCCAGCTTCATTCGACTTGAGGTACTTCCCTTGCGTTTTGCCACTCGGCTCTACTACCTCATACCCATCATTGAACGCCCGTGCGATCTTTCGCACAGCAGCGGCTGTCTTCCTAGGCCTGCCCCGCTGGCCGGTGCTTCTGGTCTCTGTTTCGGGCATGGCCGCCGTCTACTTGCTGTAAAATCGACAAAAAAAAAAAAGAAACAGTTGAGAAAACATTAAACAAATCCATCTTCCTTGTCAGATTGCATCAGGTACAATCACTTAACAAAACCTAAATAGTATTTCCTCTATCAGCCATGGAATACAATATATCTAGATGTCCTGTAAGCAAGAAAAGAAACAATATTTCAACGGATGCTTTACTATACTGTTATATTATATAATAGTATTGCAAGGCTTTGCTGATAAAGGATCCATCAGTCTCTGAAACATCAGGATAGGTCTTAGCTTAAGGAGAGCATATCTTAGAGACCTAACGCTCATTGACATAATTTTGACAGCAGTGTTCTTATTTACGCTTGTTTCCCGCCAGATCAATAACTGCGGAAGATCTGGCTATACAGAAATTCAAATTGACTATTTTCATACCCTGAGCCCATTGAAAATGGGAAATCAGGGTAAAATGGTTTTGTGAAAATGTATTTAACAGGCAGAAGGAGGCGTGCCACACCCCATAAAGTACTTGTATTCTTGGTCAGCGCGACAAGACGAGTCGATATAACCCTGTCTGTCTGACCGTCTGTCTGTTCGTTCGTCCGCCTGTCCGTCCGTGTGAACGCTGAGATAATCTAATGTACGCAACCTAGAGACTTGAAATTTTACATGAATACTGGTTTATACCATACGCTGCACAAGCTTATCAAATTTTTTGATAGCTCATCCCATTTCATTTTTATCGGCATTTATCGATAATTTTAATTCGTTTTTAACGCGTGGTTTGTACGCCGTTTGAGCTAGAGACTTCAAATTTACTATGTAGTTGCGTTTAATAAATACATAGGGCTCAGGGTATCTCACAGTCGATCAAGGTGAAGGTGGCGAGGTATCCAAAATCTAAGATTACACCATCACCGTATTCATTACACGCAGCAAATCTCTAGCTTTAACGATATACAAACCACGCTCAAAAAAATTAAAATTATCGATAAATGTCGCAAAAAAGAAAGATGAGTTATCGACAAAATTTTAATTTGTATTGCGTATGGTATACACGAATATTCAAGTAAAATTTAAAGTCTCTAGATTTTTTACTTTCGAAGATCTCGGCGTTCCCACGGACGGGCGAAAGGACAGGCGGACAGGGGGTTCGGGGTGTTATGGGGTGTGGCACAACTCCTTCTGCCTGTTACATACATTTTCACAAAACCATTTTATCTCGATTTCCAATATTCAATGGGTTCAGGGTATAATAAAACACCAATCAAACATTTGCATATTACACATAAAGGAATAATAATAAATACATCAATATTTTGGATTTTCTTCAAGCTAGAGAAAGCTTTCTATGTTCTGGAAATAGTGCGTACACTGCTGCAAAAAATCTAATAACGAATAGAAAGAAACTAGAATTGATTACTAAAACATAACTCTAAATAAACACTTAAAAACAAACTTTTGCTCTAAATAAACTCTGAAAAACTAATGTGGACAGACTCAAGGCAGACACTTATGGAAAGATTTTCGTTATAAAGGAACCAGCCTCTGTTCGTTACCAACTTCTACAGAGAGACCCTATAATACCAACAGTAGAAAGTAATCAGAAAAGAAAACCATCTGGCTATATCGATATCGAAATCGGGACACTCAATATTACCTCAAATTTTTCGTAAAAGACATATGCAAGACTAAAAAGCTATTATACAACTACCAACATTTCCATAATATACATACATATATAGAAAAGTCGTTTATTTCATGTTTGATTTTTTACTTTATTTCATGCTTGTATACATATATAAATAAATATATATATATATAGATTTCTATACATATATATTATATTTTATTTTAATTTTTTTCATTCATTATTTCATTTTGTGTAATACTTTGATTGAAGGACCTCGAATATACGCATACATACATATATATTCTCAAATATTTAGTAATTCAAATTAAGCACAAATATAACTTAATATATGTATATATCATATTCTGTAGTACATATATGTATGTGTTTATGTGTGTGTGTGTGTGTGTGTGTGTGTGCGTAGTTTAACATATACAATCATACATATATAAATACAGGTGTGTGTATGTGTGTGTGTAATATTGCTAAGCTTTCGTTTTATTTGAATATAATATTTTGCTTAAGTTTTGAATATATTTAATTAATTAATGTTTAACTTTAGAGTTCGCTAATTTCAAAAATCAACAACAACAAATTAATAGATACAGCATTTGAATTCAACTTTTATAAAAAAAAATAATATATTATGTTCTTTGTTTTTTCTTTTTTTTATATAAAGTAGCAACATTGCGCAATACAATTTTTTATAGTTGTAGATAGATAATAACAATACATTAGGTTTAACAAATATCAATATCGATAATAATAGTATTTAATATTAATAATAATGGTAATAATTAAGATAGCATAGGAAGTAATAACAGCATTCATTCTTTGTTTGTGTTGGTATGGTTTGCTTCTGTTTTTTCTTAGTTTTCAATTCCATTTGTAGTTGGATTACATTGTTTTTAAATAGTTTATATGCGCTTTTTCTTTTATCTAACAAACCAAACATTTTTATTTCACTTATCGTTTATAATTACATAAATATTCAACAGCAAAGATTTCCCATTGCGAATAACCAAAGCAATTTGTAAAAAAAAAAAAAATAAATTGGCCATTAAAATAAAAATAAAATGTATCTGTTTAGCTGCTTTTATTGTGCTTGAGGGAATTCCCTAATTGTATGTGAGTTGGTTCAATTGCTTTGGCTATCGGAAAAGTTTCGATTAGTGCTTTTCTTATTGTTTATTTTTTTTAAACAATTTTAGCCAAGAAAAAAGTTTAAAATCGCACAAAATACAATTAAAATACATATACAAATAAGTTTTTTTTTTCATATATTATACATAATAAATAACAGTTTTTCTATTTTTTTTCGCTTAGATTTTTTTTTTTCTTCTATTCTCTCATCTGTTTTTTGTTTTTATTGTTTTCTATTTATTTGTAAGCTTTGTTGTCTATTTATTGTTTTAGTTAATGATCGTGTCTCGCTCGCTTTTGAAGCCCGCGTTGTTGATTGCCTAAATAGTATGCAGCTCGGCTGCTCAGTATGTGGCCTAACGACGTTGGCTTCGTTCTATTTTGGACAATCGATTAGTGCCTATCGATAACATAATGACGAATGAAAGTTTTTCGATAAACCATTAAACCAATATGAGCATATTGATAACGATTGTTGTTTGTTTGTTGTCCTTTTTAAATGTTTTTACTTATCGATAGTCGTTTTGAATGAAGTTGTTCATCGCTCCCATTTGAATTTTAAACATTGAAACGCGTCTCCGAACCGTCGGCCAACATCAACGTCACGGTTCGATTATTAATCCAGACGAGTTTGGCCAAACGCATCGGATTCAGCCGCGAGACATCCGGTATGGGAGCCGTGGAATAGCCCTTGGTGCAGCGCGTCTGCGACTGACCCAAGCCAAACATGCCGGTGCTTGTCTGCCAGAAGGACAAGCGATTCTCAGCACACGAATAGGACACCAGGTATTTGCCATCTGGCGAGAAGGCCAACGAAGTAATCGGATGCGTATGGGCGGGAATCATCTGGCACTTATTCTGCCGCAGCTCGTATATAGCCAAGTTTCCGCTGTTGGCACCAACGGCGATGCGTCGGGTTTGGCCGCAATGCGAAATTTGATTGAATTTACATATAGCCGGACAGAGTTCGGCCAGGCCACGACTCTTTAGCTCATTGCTATCGACGCAATGAAGCGCAATGTCCATCACTTCCACCAAGAGGCCAGCAATTTCTGATTGCATTTTGTCAATCAGCATCTCAACACATTGCAATATCTCGCTCTTGGCCTTGTACAGCACCGACTGGGTTAGAGGCGTATTG
The DNA here is from genome assembly GCA_035045145.1 of Drosophila meridionalis. NCBI lineage: Eukaryota > Metazoa > Arthropoda > Insecta > Diptera > Drosophilidae > Drosophila > Drosophila meridionalis. The sequence continues at coordinate 665,129 of JAWNPG010000029.1, read as the reverse complement.
ATCGACTGGGCATTCTGTTGCATTGTATTATATCGAGCCACCTCTCTTGCCATGGTCGTAATGAACGCCGCTGGCCGTGCGGTGGCAATCAGACGCAGCGCGTGGCGGGCGGTGCGACAGGCATCGGCTTGTGGGGTCAGGGGTAATTTGTAGTTGAGATTGGGCACCGCCTTGCCCTCACAGGAGATCTCTAGCAAGCCGAGTAGCACCTTCGACACATCCAGATAGGGCTCCCAAACGGTAAAGCCACGTCCAAGCAGATCAATGGCCGCACGACGCAACGGCGTATATTGTGGCAGTTTGGGTGACGGCGGCGCATACAGCAAATGAGCCAACGCCATCGAGGTGAGCCGAGCTAGATTGTTGGCAATTCCAAAGCCTTCGACTACCGAGGATTTGCGACGTTCGGTGGTGGCATGGCCTAGGCTAATGCTGCCGCGATGGTTAGGCGAATCCTGCGAAATGTCTTGTCCGAACTCGGCACCAATCACGCCCAACAGGATGACAGCGGTGGTCTGTTTGCGCTTCAGCTCAGACAGACTGGACGGCTTGCGTATGATCTCCTCTTCCTCTTCCTCATAGTCCTCGTCCTGTTGATCGCTGGTACCACCACCGGTGCCACCAGCCGACATGCCTTGGCCGCCCGACATCGAGCTGCTTCCGTTGCCCATTGAAGAGTTTATACCTCCACCAGCACCACCAGCACCTGAACCACCAGCGCCGCCCGCCTGGTTGTTCGTCATGGCCGCCACCTGCTGAGCACCTACAATTGGCTCGGTGTGTGTGTAGAGCGGCAAATACTGTGCCCAGCTCTCCACAAGCTGCTTGCGTCCCTTTTTGCCCATGCGAGTGAGCTCGCCCAACAATATTTGCTGCGCTGCCTCGCGTATCTCGATGCAATGATGCTGCCAGCGCTTCACCATCATCTCCACCTGGGGACGCTTAAATTTCTTTGGCTCTAACGCCTCAATCTTATCGGGCAGCAAGAAGCAATGGTGAGTGGACAGCAGACTCCATCCCTGTTTGATCTGTGAAGTGTGATGGGCGATCAACTCCTCCTCAACGCTCTGCGTTGACTCCGCATACTGGGCCAAGCGCTGCAGCTTCTTATGCTTCTCGCTGTCTGGGAGAAACGAGGCAGCGCTCATGGACATCAGCGTATTGGACATGGCCACCAAGGCCAGTATATGATTCGATGTCAATGTGGTGCTCAGCTCCCAGTGCAGACGAGAAGTGAAAATGGCTGTCAAGTGCTCCAGACGCTGAAGTTCCTCAGGCAGCATACGTTTCTTGGAGCTGGAGGGCAATTGGAGCAGTCCTGGTGGTATGTCGTAGTTATTCTGCCATGTGGGCAATAGCAACGACATATAACCGGCCTTGGACAAGACACCGTATGAGATGGGAACAATGGGACGCAGCAGACCCAACTGCGATTCGCACACTTTGTCCAGATGCGGATCTAGACCCCAGGAATGCAGCAGCGACAACAGCAGCTGGGCCACTTCCATGACATGGGTGACCTCCATTTTGGATGCAATCTTGCTCTTTAGATCCTGCGGCTGGTCCTCGTGCGTCTCCACGGCCTTCTGCAGGCTCTCCACCTTGGCCTGCACCTTCTTCTCCACTATCTCCGTCTTCTCCTTGAACTTCTGCACCAGTCCATGCTTATCCTTGTCCTTCAGTATCTTCTCAACATCGACAGCCTTATTCTTGACCTTGCTAAAGAAGTCGCCAATTTTCTTACTCGCATCAATATGCATAGATTTCCCGTCTTTGGGATGCTGCAGGTGCACGCCCAACGCCTCCAACGTGGCGGGCGTCATCTGCGCATATTCCTCGCTATGCAGCTCGAATATCAGTCCCTCGATGTCAAAGAAGAGTATGTGACTCTCGGCATCCTTGGGATTGGTGCGCAAGCCCTGTATGACCAGCGGATTGCTGCGGTGCTTCATCAGAAAATCAAAGTTGCCCTGATTATGGCCCTGCAGCTGCTGCAACTGATGGATGCCGCGCTGTGTGGCATGCCGTATGGCATTCATGTTGCGCGACTTGAGTCCTCTGAAGAAATGTACTGCTGGATTGGCCATGCCCATCTCGCTGGCTGAATTGGCCGCGTTGCCAGATGAACCGCCGCCACTGCCGCCATCCTCCAACGCCTGCTCATCGCATGCCGAGAGCACCTCCTCGGCCAACATGCCGTGCAGCACACGATCCAAGTGACCGGTTTCCATTTGCCAAACATAGACGCTGCCATCGGAACAGCCAACAATGAGAAAATCATCGAGTGGACGCCATTTAATGGTCACAACCGGAAACAGATGTCGACTGGCCAACGTAACGCACTTGCGTTCCTGCAAACTGACCAAGGTAACTGAATGATCCGAGGCCACCGAGCAGATACACTTGAGTATGCGTGGACTGCAGCTCTCAGGCGGCACCAGCAGCTGTGTAATCTCTCCCGCATGCACGCAGAAACGGTGCAACAGACTGCCACTATACAAGTCCCATAGGCAGACCGCAAAATCAATGCCACCGGACAGCAAATGGGATTTCTCATAACGTGGATGTACCATCGAGGGGCACAGTAAGCAATTGACACGTCCGCGATGCCCGTAGAGTATCTGATGCGATGGCCAATCACTGAAGTTCTGCTTGATGCCGACGAGCAGTTGCATCATAACCGTCTGTGTGGCCGGCACAATGACGATGCTACCATCCTCGCGGCCAATGACCAGGCGACTCTGCTGTGGCAGATAAATGCTCGATGTGAGCTTCACCGGTGACTCGGTGATACGTGAAAGCTGATCGAGTATGCCCACGGGCGGCGGATCCATTATCGACCAGGCCTCCACTAGCGAGGTGCACACATGGGGCTTCTGTATGCGCGGTGGCATTTGCTTTGCCTGCAATATACTAATATTATCCAGTGGCACCTCAGGCACATTCCACACTGAGATGTAGCCCTCAGAATCGCCGCGCAGCAAGAAATGTGTCTGTTGACCCATTAGGAGTTTCATCGCTGGCGGACAGGAGAGCACCTTATCTCCGGCATGCTGTAGCACATAGTACAGATAGGGTGCATCGCGTACGACGCTCTTTGAATGAAACTCCTTATTGTCTGGTATGCAGTTTGCTGGCAATTTATACAGGTAGCCTTTGCCCTCGTCCGTCCACAGCATAACTCGGTCTGAGGTTATGAAATCGCCGCCCTGCCAACGCTCACGGGCAGGCGCAATAACGGAGCAGAGTACTGTAAAATCGCCAGCATCATATATCTGCCAATATTTGGTGCAGACGAGGAGCACAGTGCGCTGATTCTGGGCACAACAGTTCATGGTGATGGCATTCAGGCAGCGTATCTCCTTCGACTCGTTCTCATAGATCGGCTCCGCATGCTTGTTCTCGTTGCCCGTCAAAGTCCAGACCTTGACGGTGCCGGTGGTCGTGATGGCCAGGACGACATCGTCTTTGCGACGCATTGGACGTAGCACGTGTATGGCCGAAATCCAGTCCGGCTTCACCTTCGAGCTGAGCACATAAATGACTTCGAGACTAAACGGATCCATGACCATAATCTCTGCATAATAGCCAATGCAAAAGAGACGCACATCCTCGCTGTTGGCCGTGTGATAGCTTTGGATTTGTGTGTGCACTTGCGGCAGCTTGACAGCCTCGGTGCACTTTCCATCGATCAGATCCCAGGTGCACATCTCTCCGTTCTCCGACGAGCTAACGAGGAAGTTGTTCTCCGGCAGCAGTGAGGCACGCACCAGGCACAACACCGGCGCAGAGTGCCCAACGAGCAGGCAGCGCGGCGACATCTTCAATGTAGCTGGCTCCACTTGCCAGAGACAGATCTGTCCGTCGTAGCAGCCGGTGACCAGCGTGCATTGATCATCCGATAGAAAGACGCTCGATATGCAATGTGTCGGCGCTGTGGGACCCCATAGCACCACTGGTACCACCAGATTCGTACTGACCATGGCTATCTATGGTATAAACCGCTAACCACGACACCAATACCAATACCAACACCGACTCCTCCTCCTCCTCCACTGATGTGGCCTAGTTCGCTCTATGATGTGTGTCCTTCTCCCTAGATCCGAATGCGTGTCTTATTGAATATCTTTGCAAATATCAATTTCGACTCGTGCCGATGTTTGTTGTTGTTCTCTGTAAGAATTTATTAGTAAACATTGGCCCACCACTTTTCTGGCGGGGCTACACTTCCGTTCGTGCGTGTGTAAGCATACAGTAGGCATTCTTAATGGCGGACCAATTCAATAATTCTCAGCTCTGTTTAGCAAAAGCAATGTATTCCAATTTATAGGGTGTAATCTTATACGAAACAAGTAAGAGTGCTCTAGTCGAGACTGCTCGACTAGGGGATACCCTGAGCCCTGTGAAGAGCTAAATATCAAATCATTCTACGATTTTGTATGCATACATACAAACAACACATACACACACACACACACATATGCACGAACGCATAAGCACGCGCTCTGCCAACTGCGCAGTTGACGCAGCGACTGCGCTTGGGCTGCAATGTGAGCATTACTATGGGAACTTAATTGTTTGATAACTTTTCTTAGCGATGGACTAACAACTTCAAACTTTCACAACCTATTAATGACATTCAGATGTGTGTATGTGCCAAAGCACAAGTCTCTAGTTTTTGATTTGCGTTTTTACAAATAGGGGGCTATTGGGGGCGAATGGGGCATGGCATCCAAAATCTAAAGATTACGTAATCTCCGTATTCATTGCGCGCAACTACACTGAAAATCTCTAGCTCAAATGATGTACAAACCCCGCCTTAAAAACACATTCAAATTATCGATAAATGCTCATAAAATCGAAATGGAATAAATTATCGGAAACATTTTATAAACTTGTGCAGCGTATGGTATTATCGAGTATTCATGTAAAATTTCAAGTCTCTACGTTGCGTACTTAAAAATATCTCAGCGTTCACACGGACGGACAGACGGACAGGGCTATATCGACTCGTCTTGTCGCGCTGATCAAGAATATATATACTTTATGGGGTGTGGCACGCCTCCTTCTGCCTGTTACATACATTTTCACAATGGGCTCAGGGTATAAAAATTAGGAAAAATTTATATAGAGCTTTGCAGTAAACATTCGATGTAGCACACTTGATAGAATGTTATTTGTATTATTTGAGCCAAATGAAGTTTGAATCTGTATTTCCTTCTTTGTTTGCCTCGCATATGCAACGTATTGAATCGAGTCGCAACACAAATTTATCTGAGGCCGAAAGAATCTGATATCTAACGCACCTACGAAAATAGAATGCTAACTGATAATGCGATAACTGATAACAATGTAAGTTGTTGCGGTTAACGCTAATCTCGAGAACGGCTCGATACAGTACAAATATTTGTGTCCATTCGAACAAAAAAAAATAATAACAATACCTTCTACCGAGATAAGTTAATGCATACATTGAATGTGATAAAAATCTAAGTGGTCAGTAAAATATTTACGGAAAGAAAGGAAGAGAACATAGAGACTAGAGTTTGAGCATTACATAATCTTTAAGCACCCAGTGAAAATGTTTGCGAATACGGCGCAAAGGGAAATGCAAAATTAGCTGCATATGGCAAGTGAGTCATGTCGCCGCCCTTTAAGTCGAAATTGAAATAATGTATGTATATATTTCTCACACTCCAGCAACCCATTTATAATAACAGCGTTTTAATTAAGCCATTCATTATTTTTATCTGATATAAGCAACTGTTAGCTGTAGCTGCCTAAACATGGTTATTTTTTGTATTTTAGCTACAGTGCACCATATAGATAGATTACTGTACGAGACTAATAGAGATTGCAAACTTCAGTGTATTGAATATCAAAAGACAAACAGAGCACACACACAGCCAGATAAACAGAATTGTGTTATACAATTGAGGTGCTGGAGGCAACCTTGAGGGTTAAAAAATGCCCCCCGACCCCCTAAGGCAAACAATATGCGACCAGGATGAAAAAGAATGTAAAAAGCAAACGAACAAATAAACTACGCTTCGAGTTGATTTCTAGAAAATAAAGACAATATATATGCGAGATACATGTACATATGTGTGCTATAAGACAATAGAGTACACAAATGGCAAGTTTGCCAATTGCGCTGTGCCGGACCAACGGATGGAACAGCGAGTGGACAATGTGACATATGTGCATATTTATGTACACACCGACACACAAGTACACACATCTGTTTGTATGTACGTCAGCAGGCTCTACGCCGTGGGCAATTAGCTGCAATAACCAAAACAATATTGTCAACGCAAATGGAGCAGAGCGCTCATGAAATTCTATAATATGCTAAATTAATTGGATGACGGCGCGTGCTTATGCATTTTGAGCTTGACAAACAAAACTACATTAAGAGGCTGCCCAATTGGGCTGCAAACACATACACACGCACGCACGCACACATAGTGTAGACCCGCCAATAAATAATAATTGTAGATAAAGTAGCATTTAGCTAACATTTTGCGGTTGTTGTTGCTCCGTATTGGCTAGCGCGTGAAAAACTCCTCCCTCTACGTACGAACGATTCACTTCGATTTTACTCTTTCTTTCTCTCTATAATTTCGGGTATTTTGCTGTAAGCTATTGATCCTGATCCGTGCACTGCATTTTCAGTGTTGTGAATCAGTGTTGGTTACGCAGCACAATTATGGAATGTCGCCGTCGTTGTCGTCGCCGCCGTCTCACGATTCTAATTTGAATACACTCCGAATTTTTTTTTTTTTTTTGCTTTTTACTGCTGGGCACCGTGTGTTGCTATCGCTATCCGTTCAATTACAATACACACACACACACACACACACACACGCTAGTACAGCATACATATATACACATACACATACGCTGCTTTTGTTGCTCTTTTTGTTATTGCTATCGTTATTAGCAATTTTCTCATATGTATTTATACTATTTTGCCCATTGGGGTTTTCGCTGCTCTATTATAACACTTTCGTACAAATTGTTGTTGCACTATTTGACTCTAAGCATATACGTTCACATTAACTATCACTTGGTTTGCAATTTTTACATCCTATTTGTTTTTCTGTATATACAAATATATTTTTTTATTTTTATATTTTGGTGCACACGAAAATCTGCTGAGCAGAAAAAAAGCAATGAAGATATCGACCGTGGACTGAAATTTGTCGATTAATTAGTAGAGCTGCCACCACATCGAATAAATACGATACATTGATGCAATTTCCAAACAGATGACAACTCTACACTTTAATTTTGATATTTTGCTTAAATGTCGATGTTTTTATTGTTTTTGGTTGTCTTGAAGTAGATATCAAGCGCAGGAAATCATTTATATGTATCCTATGCGAATATTATGTACTCTTATCACCTTTATTTCCCCGATTACACGTCAATGAATGGTAATGTCGTTACCTTTTTCCAACGGACAACGCAGTTAACAAAGTACATGCGTACATGTCAAATACGATTTCAGTTATTTTGAGTATATTAACTATAAACTTAGAATTACTGTAGCATTTGTTTTTAATTGCTTTCTTAAAAGTCTACAAACATATAACAAAATATACACACATATGTAAATAAATAAACACACGCTAGTCAACATGAAGTTAGCTGTTGCTGCTGCTTTCATGCAATTGCCAACGATTAAATCACGATAGTATTGCTTACGGTAATCAAAACTGTGCACTTACCGTCTAATAGAGTTGTGTTATATGTATAGTTAACTTTTGGACCACTTTCCTTTAAACTTTTGACAAAATGCTCTTGACACACACTCTTTTGAATGGCGGCTAGAAAAGAAAATCAGCGATGAGTGTTGTGGTATAGAGTTGCTCACGGTACATACATCGATTTATCGAAAATTTTAAATCTGATAACACAATTATTAGTATACAAATATGAAACATGTTTTGCAATTTAAGAAAACGTAAATCTAAAATGTTTTAAATACTAAATATAAATGTGTTGCAGTTCTGGCAGTAAACTTATGCAGAAAGGTCAGTAGTTCATATAAATACATCGTCACCGAGTTCTGAAATGTAGTTATATACTACACTGAATGAAACATGTTGAAGCTCCAAATGATTTCACTTGGTTCGATAAACTAAGTTTTACTGTTTGTCCTCGACACCAATTAGCGTACAGCTGTCACTGTTATCGAACATGTTCTGGTCTCACAGGCTGTGCTGCCAATTTAGCTATTTTCCCACTAGATTCAGTGGGTTGCAACAAGGAAATGCGGGTTAAATTGTGAAATAGCGGCTAGCGGGAATTATAGCTATTTTGAAACATCTGGTAACTAGTGTATTTTTATGCTCTATGATGCCACATTTTCATACGAATAGTATTTTTTCGTTTAAATGGCAAAAAACATCGATAAGCCAAACGAGCATTCAATCTTATCGACGCTGTGAAGTCTACCGAATTGTGTTTTTGCCATCGTTAAGAGGGTATTTTACAAGTTTTAAAGCGCGAGCGACAAGTTAATAATGCCAAAAATTTATAAGCAAAAACCGCGTATTATATGGATGCAAGATCCTGCATTTAAAGATTGGTTGACTTTAGATGATGAGGGCAAATGAAACCTACATAAACCAAGAGTATAAAGATGAAATCATTGATGAAATCTTATAAAATATTGAAATAAACCAACAAAAAAAATTTAATATATTCTAACTTTTTTTTTAGCTACGAAGAAAGATTTCTAGCTATTTCTAGCTTTTTTCAAAGGCTGATTTACGTTTTCATGCAACGAAATGTTGGCAGCACTGCTCACAGCACAACCTTGCGGAGCAGCTCTGCAAAGTGGGGAGCAGCTCTGTTTAGTAAAAAAAAAAACAAATGCGGCGCCTGTTACAAAATAGCAATGGACAAATATTATTTGTCTCGCAATTTGTGACCAGACATGTAAGCAACAGCAGTACAACTGGCCACGCCGCCCACCGGCCACAAAAGGAGCCACGAAAGCAACAGCAGCACGCAACTAACACCATAAGCAGAGAAGATAAATTTGGTGCCAAATATTGCATGGGCCTGGTGGAGTAAGTGCATCTACACCCAAACCAACATGTGGCACGGTTTTTATTGAGTGTTCCTTTATGCTGCACAGAAAATATGACTATGAGAACTATTTGAGCACCTTGCTGCTGCCAAAGGAGTTGCGTCCCTCGGCCTTTGCTCTGCGTGCCTTCAATGTTGAGGTCTCCCGTTCAGTGGGTGCTCAGGTAGGTTGTTACCTGGATTTGTTAATTGGGGAGAGCATTAAACATTGTAAGTTAATTGCAGGTCACCGAGCCACAAATAGCTAAAATGCGCCTAAAGTTTTGGTATGACTCCATAGACAAGTGCTTTGAGACAGATGCCAGCAAGTCCTATGTGAAGGATCAGCCTGTGCTACGTGAGCTAAAGCGTACTGTGGGCAGCTCCAAGCTAAATAAGCTATACCTACGGCGGCTGGTTACCGCACGCGAACGTCCTCCCAATCAGGCGTTTGAGACGATGCGCGATCTGGAGGATTATGCGGACCAGACCTGCTCCTCACTGTTGCATCTGCTGGTGCAACTGAGCGGTGTGCAGGACATGCAGGTGGACCACGCCGCCTCGCATCTGGGCAAGGCACAGGGCATAGCCATGCTGTTGCGTTCCATACCCCATGCTGGACGACAGCAGGCGGTCTCCGTGCCGCTTGAGGTGCTCGTGCGTCATGGCGTCAGTCAGGAACGCGTCCTGCGCAGCGAGCGAGAGGACAAGGGCGTCGAGGAGTGCGTGTTCGAAGTCGCTAGCTTGGCCAACACACACTTAAAACTAACGCGTCAGCTGCTCCCCCAAATACCAAAAATTGTACGCAAAATTTTCCTGCCCGCCGTTGCAACTGATGGCTACTTGGAGCGCTTGCGGCGTGCGCACTTCCTGTAAGTGAAAGCAAGCATCAATTTTCAGTTTTTCAAATTAAACATTTCGAACTTCGCTTTATTTAAAGGTTAACGCATCCTAGCTGCGTCAAACGGGACTCCATGCTGCCGGCGCGTCTCTTCTGGAAGACGCTGTTTAACAAGTACTAAGTACTTAGATTACGAACTGTTCAAATTTGTTTATTATTAAAAGCAATTACATAAAACTGAATTATTTGAAAATGCTACCAAACGATCGATAGCAAACTCGAAAAAATATATCCAACACTGGCTCTCAATATACATATATCGATACATTGCTCTCGATTTGGATTTGTATAGTTGCCGGCTGATTCTTAAAAGTAGCTCGTTGTGATTTTTTTTAGTTTTTAGTTCAAGAGCGGAGTATCAAAATAAAGCATATGAAATGTGTCTATTTTAAAATTAACGTTCTTCATTAATGTACCCATTTGTGTTATAGCTTATTTTGCCAACGGAGCCGTGCGTTAGGCGCACATCGAGTTTTTAGCACCGTTTAGTTTAAGTGAATCCAGCAAAATATATAAATATATAGTTTGTGTAAATATAAATATTTTATGGTAAGTGCTTAATTGTACTATTTACATGATCAAGTTTACCTTTACCGTGTTTGCTTAGCTCAAACTTTTATTGTGTGCACGCCATTTTTCTGGTTCATGCTAAATACATTATACAAAAATTGCCACTCTCTATGTTGCGGTGCTTCACAAAATTAACGGAGTTTCAGTGTACCCTTTCTCTCTCTCTCTCTTTCTCTCTCTATCGCACATAGCAAGCTCAGCTCTAAGCTAATGATGGGTCACAAGAATCGCAACAAAGGATAGAAAAAAAATACGGTTACTTTTACACAGTGGTGGCCAATTCCAATAAGAACAGAGTAACCGAAAAAGAGAAAAAAGCAAATAGCGCAAAATTAACTGAATACACAAATAAACGACGTAAAGTACATGAAATTAATCCAAAGTCGTGCTTATATACATTATACACAAAATAAAAAAAAAAATAAAAAACCAAAAAATTTAAAAAATAAAAATAAAAAAGTAATAAAAAAAATATTAAAAAATTCTTAAAAAGAACAAAGTTTTAAAAAAAAATAAATTACATTAAATTAGTTTTACTTTATAAGTAAGCGACATTTGCCTTGAGTCATTTTTTATACAAAACTCTAAGCGCAGTCAACAAAAATTACCCCTGGCATTCTTTCCATGTATGCGAGCCGAACAGAAATGAAAATCTTTGCCACCAATGTTGTTGTTGCCAGCGCAGCAGAAGTGACTGTTGCTGCAACTTCAACCTCCACAGCAATGGCACAGCAACAGCAACAGCAGCGGGACTATCGCTGCGGCGCCCAGGTTAAGTACAACAAATACAACAAGGCCAACAATATGCTGCGGCAGACCAAGTACAACAGCGGCAGCGGCAACAACAGCACCAATAGCGGCAGCAGCAGCAGTGCGGACAACAAACACGCCAAGCGCCAGCAACAGCAGCAGCAGCAACAAACACAGCAACACTATAATAACAGCAACGTGCACAACTTTCCACGCAAGAAATATTTCGGCAGCAACAATTACAACTGCAACCAACAGCAGCATCAGCAACAGCAACAACATGCAACAGCAGCAGCAGCAGCAACAAAACTCAACAACAACAACAACAATGTAATGAAAAATCAAAATCTAATTGAAGAAAACGTCTGCAAGCACAACGACAGCGACAACAACAACAACAACAACAACAGCAACAGCAGCAACAACAACAATAACAACAGCAATGCTGGCTCAAAGTTGCAACCAAAATCAAACAACAACAACATTAAAAAACGCAACTCGCTTTCATCCTCAGCAGATTCGAGCAGTTCATCTGCATTTTATCACAACTGTTCCGAGTCCTCAAACACATCAGCAACGAACAGCAACCCAAACGAAGGGGAGCAGCGACAACAGCAGCAAGCAACATTGGCAACACAAACTGCATCGGCAGCAACAACAGCTGCAAAGCCACAACCAGCAGCAGCAGTAACAGCAGCAGCAGCACTGCCCCAACAATCGGACAACAGCAACAAGGTGACGCAAAGATCTAAGCAACAACCGTTGTGCTTCTGGAAGACGAGCTATCCCCAACAGCCGACGCTGCAGCAGAAGGAAGTGAGCTAGCTAACTGTTAAACTAAGCTCTAAAATAGATTAATATATGATATATGTATATAAAGTCGTAGGACAAAGCATAAAATAATCTCAAGTTAACTCAGTCTATGTCTAGATCTGCTTACGCCAGCTAGAGACTTTAAATAATAATGTATATAATGACAGAACGTCTTATATTCAGATCCGAATTATCACTCCCGTAGTGGGCATAGATATATAATTTTTCGTCGGTATTGATAGGATCTTAATAGTAACTAAGTGCCAATCTTTGGAGTTCTTGCCCTAAAACTGTAGAAGATACAGTCTCAATCGATTTGCCACTTACATAGTGGGCGGAGATACATCTGCTATATCTTTTAGATGGGGAGTATACATTCCGAATAGCACTTCTCTAGTATTTCAGACCTACCGGAAAATGTATTTTCTCTAGACACTTTATCAGGCGACGTACCGAACGCTTCGAGTATGTGCTTCAACTTTGAACACATACAACACTTTTTGAAAAATGCTGAGTATCTTCAAGTCGGATACTCCCGACTAGAGAACTCGTACTTATTCTTTATTTGTTTGAATCAAAAAATTATGTATACGTATATTTTATACTTGTAAAAGCTTCATAAAGAACATGTATATATTTATTTCAAATACTATATCGAATTCACTGTGAATTCGCACTCTTCACTTACAAATTTTATAAATAGATTATTTAAATTCTTTTGGGTTATAAATTGTAAGACTCTACGAGTTTTATATTTTAAAAAAATATTTCTTTTTAAATGCAAGAAATTCGAATTTCAAAAGCTTAGCAAGAGTTTTCGGGATCTTAGAGTTTGATTGTGAAAAAGTTTTCCATTTTCTGCTGATGTTTTTAAATAACTTTATTGAAGCGTCGACATATTTCCATTTTGAAGTCTTTGGATTACCAAAGATAACTTTGAATCTGATATTTATTGTTTTACTATTAACAATCACTCAAGTACTTCACCCGCTTGCTACAGCAGCAGTTGGAGGCGGCGCTGGCCACGCAAAAGGAAACGGAACTGGCAATTGCAGCAGCAGCAGCAGCAGCGGCAGAAGCTTCGGCAACAGCTGCAACACCAGCAACAGGAGGAGGAGGAGCAGCAGCAGCAACTGATCAACAGCCGCATTACTATCCATATTATTGCTCGCAGCCCAAGCAGCTGACGATAGCTTCATTTCTGCAGAAGGAGTTGCTGCCTGATGCGGACAAGACCAACGGCCAGCAGCAGCAGCAGCAACACACGCATCATGCACAGCACCAACATCATCATCAGCAGCAGCAGCAACACAAACAGCAACAGCAGTCGGGCGCCTATCAGCAACGTTATCGCAACGGCAGCTACAGCTACAACAACAACAACAACAACTACCATCAGCAACAGCAGACACAGCAGCAGCAGCAGCAGCAGCAACAGCAACACACTCACCATGCACAGCAGCAACATCACAATCACATGCACAACACACACTTTCGGCGCAACAACAAGAAGCTGCACTACGGCAACAACAGCTGCACACCAGCAACATCTGCTCAGAAGTCGATTGAAATTGTGAATGGCAACAACTACAACGGTGCGCATCATCGGCGCGTGCCGAATGTTGCTGTCGCTGGCAATGGCAATCATGTTGTTGGCAAAAATGGCTACTATCAGCTGCATCACCAGCAGCAGCATCATCATCACCATCATCATCATTATCATCACTCGCTAATGCCGGGCAGCAACACGCCCAACAGCGCTGATCATCAGAATTTCTATAATCTGACCTATGTGAATGTTGATTTGCCAGCACCAACAGCTGCAACAGCAACAGCAGCAACAGCAACAACAGCACCTGTTGCTGGCAGCAATATGCTGTTAAAGCCACCAGCTTCCACTGCTGAAACTCCCGCAGCAGCAGCAGCAACTGCTGCAACAGTTGGCAGCAATCACAACATATTCCTGCAGCCGCCGCCAACACTGCAGTTGGCCATGCTCGCGCCGGGCATACTATCGCCGGTAGCCCTCACGCCGGATGCTGTTGCGACGACGCCGACCAACATGATTAGTTGTGCACAATTGGACGAGGCCATCACGGCGGCAGCTGCCAGCAGCACAGGCAACAGCAACAGCAGCAACAAGAACGTAGATCTGTCCGGCGTATTGAATGTGCCCAGTCCTACGTGTGCGGCGCTGCCGCTCATGCTGCACCAACAACACCAACAGCAACAGCAGCAGCAGCAGCAGCAACAGTTGTTCCCGAACAAAACACAACAGCAACAACAGCAGCAGCAGCAGCAGCAACACATTTTCTTTAGCTTTGGCGATGGCTATAACAGCGCCGCCTGGTCGCATACCAATTCGCCCTGCTATCCCTCAGCCGTCTATGGTCCAAATCCGAGCAGTGTCTCGAGTGGTTCCGCTCACAATCACATTCCGTCGCATCGCGCCGTCTCGCCCGCCTCGTCCACGTGCTCGCTGACCAGCGAGTCGCAATGGAGCAATCGCAGTCGGTAAATGTTGCTCAGTACAGCTATTGACATACCTATGTATATATATACCATACCCTGTTAAGCGAAATATAGGGCGCATACCATATCGACCATATAAATATGTCTTATTGATAGTGCCACATACATAGGGTATATAAATATTTCTAAATACCATTCTTGCATTAATATTCCCTATCAAATGATGATAACTATATAACATAGCTTAGTTCATAGTTCATTAGAGCCATGCTGGAATGTTGAGATGAAATCTCTCTTGCATACCCTGTTAAATATTCTCATTTAAATTATCTCATTTATCATTTTCATTTCAATTCATTTTCTTTCCGTATTGTCTTTATTTGTGGATAAAACTGCCTTATACAGTTAAACAAAAATATGTATGTCCCATAGGTCAGGTAGAAAATTTTTTCTTGTTTTTTTATCGCAAAATCGATAACAATCGAAATGTAAGCTTTTTGTTATATAGCAGAGAGTATATCCCATTGATCTGCGGCCTTTTTTCATATAATCAAGTATTATTATGGCACCGATATTTATCGATTTTAAATCGATTATGAAAAAGTATTATTGCATTATCTAACAATCGATAACTGTCGATTTATAAGCTTTTTCTACCAATTACACTTATTAATGCATCTGTCTGTCTCGTCAATAATTTGATTTTGCTTTTGCATCCCGATACCGCCGTAGTCTGACGTCTGCAGAGCTGCTGTCCGTATCGCCCACGCCGCTAGCCCCAGCTGGCTCAAATGCCGGCATTCCAGCTGCAAGCCAGCAGCAGTTGTCGCCCCATGCGCTGCACGCGATGCTACCATTCGGCATGCCCCCACCGCCACCGCTGCAGTCCTCATTGGCGGCAGGAGGAACAGCACCTCCGACAGCACCACCGCCACTACCACCCACCCACAGCCTGCCATATCAGCACTACTGCACTCCCAACTGCGGCTGCGGCAGTGCATCCAACGCATCCTGGCCAGCATCTTGGTACGAGCTGATTCTTCCCCCCGATCGCTACTTGGATCATGCGCGGAACGTGGAGCTGACCGTACAGCCGGATCAGCTGCTCTGCCACTGCAAGTACGACAATCTGTCGCTGGACATCTGGAAACGATTTCGCGGCGCACAGCAAACGCACGTCAAGTTCAAGCTGAAGATGCGTCTATGGCGTCATCTGTTCCTCTGGATAAACGTGAGTAGGCTATGTGCAAAGAGAGAGAGAGAGAGAGAGAGCGACAAATGTTTAACATATTCAATCTTGCAGCAGCCCATGTTCTCGCGTTATCGCATCTGCCTGGTGGGCTCAACGATCACCGGATTTGGGACGGACTCATCGGACATCGACATGTGCCTGCTGCCGGAGCATCAGACACAGCATCAGCAGCAGCACCACTACAACAATGAGCTGCGCGCCGAGGCGCTCATGATACTGAATCTGTTCAATGCAGTTCTCAAAGAAATGGGCAAGTCTCTGGCCGAATCCTTAAGTGAGGCCTTAACTCTATCTCGCTCTTTTACAAATGAGCATTTTAGCGAGCTTACAAGTGATAAATAACTGCTTAAGCTTAAGCTCATTTTAAAGCTCTCTAAACAATCACCAACAAAAAACTATTTGTTTAGGAGGTTTCGAACCTCATCTTCTTTATGTATTAAATTTCATGTTAATTGAGATTTTTAAAGCGTTTTCACTACTTTGACTAAAAGCAACTGTTATAGACTTATAGATGTACTTGATTACAATTTCAACTTGTATTTCATATCGATGGCTAACATATTTCATTTTAGAAGTTTTCCAGGACTTCAATTTAATTGAAGCGCGTGTCCCGATCCTCCGTTTTAAAGATCGAATCAATGGCATCGAAGTCGACCTCAACTATAACAATTCAGTGGGCATAAAAAACACGTACTTATTGCAATTGTATGCGCAGTGTAAGTAATCGCAATAAACCAATATACCCCATTTTGGGGCAATTTGAATATATATTTATTATAAGTATTTTAGTATTTAATTGGCATTGTAGACAATTGGCGTATATGAGTAGAATGCTGCGAAAAGCGTATTTTAATATATGAATGTATACACAATGTATACAATATATATTTCTGATTCGCTTGATTTTGTTTGTTTGTTTTTATAGCTTAAATTATGCAGCAAAATGCGTTTGCATTTCATAAATAACAATAGCTAGGGATTAAAATTTCTAGTCGAGTAGTACAAAAATCAAATTTTTGCACAATAATTTAATAATCGATAAATATCGGTTTATAGAATATAGGTAATAAAATCATATATCAATAAAAATAAAATCGATAAATATCAAACGTGATTTATTAGCCAACTCGACTTGAATTTTGGCAAGTGAAGATTTACCATGCGTGTAAATGTCTATGTCCATTCATAAGTCATGCATCGATAATTATCGATAACTGTTTTTTAAACATACCCATAGAGAGAGAGAGGGAGAGCTCCATATAAAATTAAACTATCGAAATTTATAATACAAGCGGATCAAAGCACGCATTCAAAATCGATAAATATCGAAAGTGGTTTATCGAGCATATTCATATAAGAATAGGCAGCTGAAGAACCAGCTAAGACGTCTCTGAAACGATGTTGAAGTGATCGATAATCATTCCCTCTCTCATGCTGCATAGTGGATTGGCGCACTCGTCCGCTGGTGGTCATAGTCAAGCTGTGGGCTCAATACCACGACATCAACGATGCCAAGCGGATGACCGTGTCGAGCTACTCGCTGGTGCTGATGGTGCTGCACTATCTGCAGTGCGGCTGCGCGCCCCACGTGCTGCCCTGCCTACAGGCCCTCTATCCGGACAAGTTCAACTTGGGCCAGCAAGATTGCCTTGACCTGGACCTGATAGAGCCCATCGAGCCGTATCAGACGCACAACACGCAAACGCTCGGCGAGCATCTGCTGGGCTTCTTCAAGTACTACAGTAACTTCGAGTAAGTGTTAATTCGAACGGAAGATGAAAGATATAGATATCGCTATATTAATATATATTTGCAGCTATCGGAACAATGCGATATCCATACGCACAGGCGGCATTTTGCCGGTGACCGCCTGCCGGCTGGCCAAGAGTCCCAAGAACGACATACATCAGTGGAAGGAGCTGAACATTGAGGGTATGCCATTGCACCTCATCCAACTACCATCCGTTTCTGACAGATTCTTCTTCTTCTTCTTCTTCTGCTTGCTAGAGCCCTTCGATCTGTCCAACACGGCGCGATCGGTCTACGACCAAGCCACATTTGAGCGCGTCAAGGCGATATTTGTGGCCTCAGCACGTCGGCTGGAGCACACTCTGGATCTGGCCGCCATATTCACGCCCATCCATCATCAGAGCAATCAACGCCAAGCGGCCATAGGTCAACAGGCGCTGTTGCACCTCCAAGCGCAACCCTCCCAGATCCACAATCACATCCACCCCCCACACTCACCCAGCCACCAGGCGCATCAACAGTTGCTGCACGCGCGCCCTGGCAACCCTGGCGCAGCCTTTGCGCCGCCAGCCACGCACCTGGTCTGATTGGCGCATATCCATATCCACAGGTTAGTTGGAGCTGAGAGAGAAGCTTGAGCTTGAAGCTAGAGAAGGCATAAAAGGAGAGAGTGAGAGAGAGATAGCGATAGAGGATATATACACATATATGTATATATATCTACACTGACTGATTGATTGGCTTTAATAATAGTTAAAAAGTGACATTAAGGATCGTATTGATCATTAGTAAAACCAATGGAATTTATCTGTGATATAAACTTATATATGAACTAAATAGTAAAACTAACAAGGATAATCGAATTGTTAGTTTATTAATTCTGCTGAGTTTTATATGTGCACAGTATATATATATATATATATATATATATATATCGGGTTTGTGGAAATATAATCAGCTTCCATTATAATTTTATACAAATTATGCATTTCCTCTGTGCTATCTTCCGTCCTCTTCGTATCCATTCACTGACGTTTATAACGACCCTGTGCGAATGGCCCAGGTAGCCTAGATAGCCATCTCGTTCTCATCGAAACTATGCTCAGCAAACGACTATCGTTGTCTCTGTTTCACGTAGTAAGTGCCAATAGGAGTGCAGCACTCAGCACATTCTAATAAGACCTCTACAACAACTCTATGCAATCTCCTATCCGAACCCTAACACTACTGCAACAGTAGAAAGCAAATGCAAGAGAATGTGGGAAAGTGGGGGAAGCTTAGAAAACAGACTCTTCTAATCGTATATTCATATCCCGACATATACATATGTATATACACATGTATCTATATATGCACGCAAGTAGAAGAATCCTTTTAGAATGTGCAAGAAGTCTATAATTATAAGTAATTATACTATATATACTATACTATACTATTACTACTTTATACACATATGCATTTCTTACAGACCTCACACACTCCCACACACACAAATTTAAGTATTTGCGCTGCAAAAACTAAAATAAAAAAAATCTACAACTAAAATAAGCGCAGCAAACAAAATAAATAAATAAAAAAAATTATAAAAATTAAAAATAAATAATTAGTAAAAAAATCGTATACATAAAATTGAAATATTGTAAAAGCTCTTATGGCTACAAGTTTTCAAGTTCCAAGTGCTCTTTGTAAATTCGAGCTCAATAACTGTTGATTGTTGAGCTCGGATATGCTTGGAACCATCTCTATATATTTATATATCCTTTGTCCATGTTGTTCGCTCTTTAAATTATATCCAATCGTAGCCGTCAATGTAATTATTGTTAAGTTCACTTTTTCTGATCGCCTCACGTCACTAATTATTGTAAGCATGCCAAGAAAATAACATTCAGTTTTCCCAATTATCCCCATTTCCCATTGGCATGCATTGCTGAAGGTTGGCAAACCTCCTAGGAAAACTGTCTTAAATCAAGAACTATGAAATGTGAATTATGTCAAGCGGAAGAGCTGCAGACATCGAGCACCCCAAAATCAAGATAATATCTAAAAACACAAATAAAAATGCAACTTTCGTTTATAGTTTTTCATGTTTTGTAAAATTAAATGAAATTCTTTATTCAGAAATCGTTTTAATTCTTTTTGAAATCTGGTTGGGAAATAATCACAAATTTACGTATGTGTGAAAATAATCATTATTATAATTATCTCAGCAATAATTGAATTCATCTTGTGTATTGTGTTGGAGGGGGGAGGGGATAAAAGACCTGTTTTTGAATCTGCTTTGTTTGTGAGCATCACAAGATTTTCCAATGTTTTTCGTTCTCATTGCAAGAATTAAATATAATTAAACATATGTCTCTGAATTAATAATTGAAAGCGTTTAAAATATATTTTATCAGAGGACGCCAATTTTCTTCTCAAATAAATATATATATATACAAATAAGTATATATATATGTATATGTCTATACATATATACTTTTATTTTTTAAATAACAAATTCAAGAATTGTTTGAATGAAACAATATTAAATAATTGCGAGTTTGAATAAATGTTTCCGAAAACAATAAGAAGAGGATTTCCAAGCCATTTGAATATTTAACAGATCTCGTTTGGCCACCCGCCGCCACTAGGGGGCGCCACAAGGTTATCACAAATGCTTGGATATACAAGTGTGAGTGTGTGTTTTTGTGGAATTGTTTCTTTTTTTTTTACTTTTGGTTTTTTTTGGGTTTTTTTTTTTTTTTTTTTTTTTTTAACAGAAACAAATGCCACTCGCATACAATTAACAAAAACGTTCTGAAAATAAACAACAGTGTGGCAAAAAGTTTGATTTTAACAATGGAAAATTCCAAAACTCGACATAGTCCAGACAAAAAGAAACAAACAAAATTAAAGAAAAAAAATCGGGTGTAGAATGCATTTTTGTTTTTGATTTCTTTTTTGTAGTCCTTCTTTCTTCTCTTCTTGTGGCGCCGCGACGTTGCCTTCAACAACGACTGCGTCTGCAGGCACAGCCCGCGTATCGCGCAGTGTGGCCGTCGCCTTCCTTGCCCGCTTGCCAGCCAGGATCAGGCCGCAAGGCTGAACTGTTAACCAACAGAATGAGAGAGAGAGGGAGGCTATGCAAAAAGTGTGACCTTCTGCATTTGCATACCACATGCTTGTTTCGGGTGTGCTTATGCGTGTGGGTGTGTGTGTGTGTGTGTATTGGTATATATGGCCATGGCTGCTGCCCATCACCGATGCCGCTTTCGTGTACTCTCTAGTTGTCTCACTCACGCTCGTTCTACGTTGCTTGGCTAGCGCCTGTTCTCTTTTGTGTGGCCGAGTTAAAATGTTTCATAGACTTTTGCCTTCTTATGCTGCTGCTGTTTCCGTGTTGCCTTTATCTGCGTCTTTGTCTTACTTTTTGTTGCTTGCGTTCAAGTTGTTGTTGCTGCTGTTGTCGCCTGTCGCTGTCTCTGTTGTTTTGTTTTTGTTATTTTTTATGCGCCGCTTTCTAACTGCTGCTGCTGCTGTCGCCGTCGCTGCTGTCGCTCTTGCTGCCGCTGCAACTGCCACTGCCACTGCAGCCGCCGCCGCCGCTGCTGCTGCTGCCGCTGCTGCATGATGGCTTCAAGTTCTTACAATTTGTTTGTTGATTTAGTTTGTTGTATTTGTTGTTGTAAATTTTTGTTGCAATTATGCGCACCTCCTCGAGCATCTCAGTAAGGTTGCGAGAACTGATTCAAACTGCGTTCGCCCACCTGCAGCACGAAGCGGACGAGGAAGAGCATGAATAGAGAAAGAGTAAATGTCGTTAGCTTGAAATCATGCGGAGCTTGCGGCTTGAATTTAACCTATATTTATTTAGGATTAATTAGTGTAAAATATCAAAAAATACTCATCAATATGCAGTGATGAATGCAGCATAATATATGTATATACCACACTTTTCTAGGCCAGGAATCATGGAAGGACTTTGAGTCCACTCGTTAGTTTCTCGGAAGCCTACGCATAATATATATTGACTTAATAATATCCCACTCGTTAGTTTAAAGCAACGAATCGAACTAAGTTGAGACTAAAATGAATTACAACGAATCGAGCTTAATGACCAGAATGAAATGCTAGTTATTTGGTTCACATTATTTATGGAGAAAGATACACAGTGAATATACATATGTCTATATGTGTTTCAGTTGTTGATCTTGAGTCCCTTTTGCTTGAATCCCTAGAATATGTTGCGAACCGTCGACTGGATGGTTGATCTTTTGTGCTTGCGGTTGATGCTATAAGAACTTACCACATTGAAGGAAACATCCTGTGAGAGCAGCCCGTCCATTTGCGAGATTTGGCCAAAGTCCTGAGAGAGCTCCGGCTGCTGGGACAAGGCAAATCCACTTGGCTGTGTCATCTGCAGCGACAGAGTGGACGGCTGTTGGCTGAACGGTGTTGATCCCAGCGAGGAAGTGGCCGTGGTTGTAGCCATCGTTGTGGCTGTGGTGGACATTGCGCCCATTGCACCGCCGCCGCGCCCTTCGCCAGCACTGGCGCTGCCTCCACCAGTGCCCCCAATCCCCGAGTGGACTGGGTTCGCGTTGCTGTTGCGCATTGCCTTGGACATCTTGCTGCTCTTCTTGCCGGTCACAAGGGGAGGTGCAAATCCGGACTGATTCTGTATGGCACGATTCTGCTTGGCCGCCATGATCGCCTGCTGGTGATGGTTGTAGAAGCGCGGCGGCAGGCTGCTCATGTTCATGAACATGCCCACCGGCACGGGCATGTTGCCCAGCGCCGCCACTCCGTGATCATTCGATATGTAGCCAATGGAGTCGTGCAGATGGGTGACTGGCCAGTTGCCGGCGCCACCACCGCCGCCTCCACCTCCAGCGCCGCCAGCGCCACCGCTGCCAGCAGCGCCATAGTTGTTGTTGCCGCCAATGGAGCCGTTGCCGGAGCTGTAGATCGCATTCGACATGTTGCCACCGGCACCGCCAGCGCCCCCTCCGCCGGCAGCAGATCCATAAGAGTTTGCGGCATAATGTCCGCCGTTCAAGCTCTGATTGGAGTTTGCCGACATCTGCCGGCCGTAGCCGCTGGTGCGCTCGTAGATGGAGCCGGGCACCAACACCTCCTTGGCGTCGGCCATCATGGTGGACATGAAGTGGGCGCCAATGTTCATGTTGTTGACCAGCTTCTTGGGCTTCTGGAAGTGGATGAGCGACTCCTTTAGGTTATTCAGTGAGCCCTCGACCAGCACCTTGCGATCCTTGTAGAAGTTCAGCAAGTGGTTCCACAGTTGCTGCTTGGCCAACACCTTGGGATTGCCCACAATGATGATACCGTACTTGGCACGCGTCAAGGCCACGTTAAGGCGACGCGGGTCGTTGAGGAAGCCAATGCCCTGGCGCTCGTTGGAGCGCACGCAGGACATAATGATGATGTCCTTTTCGCGGCCCTGGAACGCATCCACACTGGCTATCTCAATCTCCTGGTAGAGGCGCGAGTGCAAGCTGCCCTGGTACTGCATATACTGGACCAAGTAGGCGCGCTGCCCCTCGTAGGGCGTGATGATTCCGATCTGCTCGGGCTTGATGCCCGCCTTGAGGAAGCGCGTTGTGATTTTCTCCACGTTGGCCGCTTCGGTGCGGTTGAGAAAAGATGTGCCCGAGCCTGCGATTTCCTCCTGGCCCTGGGTCACCAAAAAGAACATCGGACGCTCTGGCTGCGGCCAGGGGAAGTCCAGTTTCAGGCGGCGATCCTCTGCACAGACGCCGTTCTGCAGCGAGCCCTCATAGAAGAAGTTGGACGGAAACTGAGACAGTTCCGGATGCATGCGATATTGCACTTCCAGGCGGAACGGGCGTATGCCCAGCACCACCAGGCGCTCGAACAGGCTCTGGGAGAGACCAGCGCGTGCTGCCTTCTTGCACATGACCACCGGACCCAGCTGACAGTGGTCGCCGACTAGAATCAATTGCTTCGCGCCTAGCACGACGGGCACCATGCACTCCGGCTCCGTCGACTGCATGGACTCATCAATCAGGATCGAGGTGAACTTGATGCGCGACAGGCGCACATCTCCGGCTCCCACACAGGTGCAGCAGATGACGTCGGCCGCTTCCAGCAGTTGGTTCTCGGCGCCACGCTTCAGGCTGCGATAGCGTTTCTCGTCGGCGGAGCTGAGCTCGCCGGTTTCATCCTTGAGTTGCTGCAGCTTCTTCAGCTCCGAGTTGGTTTCCATGTTTCGAATTTGGTTGTGCAGCGCCAAGAAGCTGACCGGGCTGTCGATGGCCTCGCGACTCTTGGCACAGACGCGCACCACCTTCAGGTTGGTGCGATGGATCTTCTCGGTTAACTGGTCTACAGCCGTGTTGCTGGGCGCGCATACAAGAACCGTGCCGCCGTGTTGCTTCACCAGCTGATAGACGATTGTGGCCGAGGTGACAGTTTTGCCCGTGCCCGGCGGCCCTTGGATGAGGCTCAGTGGGCGTTGCAGCGCATGCTTCACTGCATATACCTGCGAGCGATTGAGGTCCGGCAAGTGAGGAGCACTGTACAGCTTGGGCTGCGGCCCGCGGAATAGCACCTCGTCACTGCCATCAGCGCGTCCATGGCCAAGGAGACGCGAGTATATGTAATTCGATACGGAATTGCGGTCCATTGCAAAGTTGCGTAGGGCCCGTGTCATTCGGTCGAACGAAGTGCACTTCCAGATGAAGTCCACGCTAAAGTTGCTGGTGCATTTGAGGGGGGCACTTGAGGAGCACTTGAGTTCCAAACCGACATCGTCGCCAAAGTTATCGGGCACCTTGATGACATGGCCAATCTCGCTCCACGGATTATACAGCTCGCCCACATAACGTAGACGCAGCTCATCGCCATGCATGAGCTTCATGTCCGAGTCGGTCTTGGCAAGGGTAAAATAGGCGATGGTCTTTTTGTTCAATCCCACATCCCAGCGCACCTCGATGTTCTCCTGTGTGGCAGACTCCTTCAATTTCTTGTCGTAGTCGGCCTCCAGGCGAACCAACGGCCCAAAGGTTTTCTCGTATTGATACCCATCCTCATAGCGCAACAGCACATGAGCTGGTTCCGAGTCAATACCGGGCTTTTCCAAATCCTGCAATTATATCGTATTTATAATATATATCGATAGCTAATGAGTAAAATACCAAAAATAAACTAGCGGATGAAACAATTGCACACAATCCCACGAAAAATATCGATACACAGCCAACGACAAGTTAGCAAACCAAAAATACCAAAGCGCTGAGAATCAAGGCTACGTTATTCTTGTATTCGGATGATATTGGTATTTACGACATAACAAAAAGAACTAGTCATCTAGTAGCAATTGTCGAAATAGCCAATTAATATATATCGATACATATCGCTGCAATATACTTCATAGAATCAATATGAAGAATTGTTATGCGAACAAACATTCGCAAATAAATAAATATCATTTCAATGGCAAAGATAAATCACACCTAATGATGCACATTTATGATATTAGTCGAACGTCATATAATATATATTTAGTGCTCACCTGAAATGTTGCCTCAATATTGTCCTTCCATAGTTCCTCCAGCTTGTTAATCTGTGCGGCAGAAATCTGACGAGCGCGCAGCTGTCCCTGCTCGCTGGGCTGCTTCACCAGCCAGTGCAAGAAGCAGCGATCCGATATGAGCGGCTTCCACTGCTCCTGGTCCCAGTTCATGTCCTTCAGCGAGTTCTGTGCGGCGCACGGCTGACGGCAGAGCAGCACGACCACCGAATCCGCCTTGGCGGGAATGAAGCCCAGTACGAACACATTGCGCACTCCGCACGAGTAGCACTCGAGTATGGTCTCGCCCAGCGGGCCGTCGCCGTGCAGCGTCACCTCGCGATGCTTGGCACGCACGAGGTGATTGATAATGTGCGAGCCGGAGGTGCTGCCGCGTCCATTGCAGAACCACTTCTTGCAGTTGTTGCACATGACCACTGTGGCGGGATCGTGTATACCACAGTACTTGCAGGCATGTGCCGGCAGTTCCTTAACATATGCCAAGTTGCTACCGCCGCCGTTCTCATCATCCTCCTCCTCAAATTGCAAGTCGGCCAAGTCGTTGGTGATGGATGCCAACCTTGGGTGAATCTCGTGCACGCTTACGCGGCGCGGCTGCAATTGACAATTGGCAAATGTTGACCAAATCTCATCACATTTGACTGACAAACACACACACACACACACACACACACACACACACACACACACACACACACACACACACACACACACACACACACACACACACACACACACACACACACACACACACACACACACACACACACACACACACACACACACACACACACACACACACACACACACACACACACACACACACACACACACACACACACACACACACACACACACACACACACACACACACACACACACACAGAGAGAGAGTCACACACTCACACATACACACGTGGCCAGACAGCTCACCTGTAAGTCCAGCTGATCGGCCTGGGTCTGGCTCTGCGATGTGGACGGCATGGTGAAGTCACGGTAATCGTATTGCGTTGGCTGCGTGTCAGCGCCGCGCAGCAGCTCGTTGTCGTCCATGTCCAGGAAGGACAACGCCGAGCTCGGCGCATACGTGTCCACGCTCATTGTCTCAAGTATTTGTTTGTTTGTGGTGTTAATGCAGCCACAGCTACTAAGTACTGTTACAAAATGAGAAGCGCAGGTGTTTTATTTGCTATTAGGCTTTGGTAACACTGTATTTTATTTTAACTAATGTGTTTTAATTTTCTTGCTTTTTGCTAGTTCTGTTTCTACTTTTTTCTTTTCTTTTTTGCAGCACTCACCTCGCCTTCCGACTTGCTTCCCGGACTGTCAGAGCTGTCAGTGGGAAATTATTTGATTTGTTCCTTGTCGCGTGTCTCAAGTTCCTTGTGTAAATGTTGGTATATTGCTTTGTACGATGCCACAGTTGAGTTGAGGCACGTTCACTGAATGTGCAATGTCTATTGCAGCACTTTTAGTTTTTGCGCGTGAAATGAGTTCCGATGTTCGATGTGAAATGCAATAGACTCGCTTAGCACGTTGCTCTCCTTACGGAATCTCAATGAAGACTGTCACTTGATCGAAAACAAAAAAAGCTAACAAAAAATGCAAAGCCCTGCAGCTTATAACATTTAGTTGTCTGTCTGTTATTATTGCAGCGCCTGCTAGTTCACTGCATTGCCATTTGTCAACTACATATGTTCGATTAGGATTTTACGACAAAAAAAAAAGAAGAAAAAATACCAACATACAATTATATCGACGGCCGCGCGCAATTCTCTTTGCCTTGCTGATATAGCAAGTTGTTCTATGCTGTTTACATGTGTGCAAGATTGAGCTAGTGTGCGCGTGAGCTAAAACAAGTTGTTCACTGAACTAGTCGGTTTCCCTTGCTCTGTCAAGTTGACGATAGGCAAATGGTTTTTAAAGCATTTCATTTGAAACAAATCCTTGAAGTCGGTAGACGGCGTAGAATAGCAATTTTCTAACTAAAAATTAAATTGCAAAAAAATTGTTACCAAGCCCATTGAAAATCTTCTTCGCTCACAATTTCGTTTACAATCATCATATCGGCAGCATGGCAAGGTATTTGGTATTTTTATTAAGACTGGTTCAAATCTGGTATTTCTTGAATTTTGAACATTCACAGAGATATCTATTATGATTCACGCGATTTTCAAAGTTTGGTAACTTTAATGTTGTTGGTCGCAATCGACAGATCGATACAGTTGTATCATCCCTAGCACCGATTGCAAAACCGACAACTCGCAACTAGCTTGTTAAATTTTCGCATTGAAAAAAGTGCTTTAATTAGTAAAAGTGTTTTGAAAATTGTGCGAAAATTAAGGTAAGTTCGTAGGCAAAACAAATGAAGCGATAAGCAAAATGCAGCTTAACCGCCAGCGTTGTCAAGTCAAGTGCAAAAATCATCTAATACGGTGTGTGACCGTGTGCGTTTGTGTCTGTGTGTCGTGCCGCTTACACCAAGCGCGCTGTTGCTTAAGGCCCAGTTGGAACAAGTACAACGCGTTTATAATCAATTTCGTGAATAACGATCAGTATTTTTTTTCTGGTCATTTAAAAAATTACACTTGCCACCGTAAATGTAAAAAAAAAGAACAACCAAGTTGATATGTGTTATCAACAGGAATGCATACTGTGAACGTGCAAACAGTGAGTGCTTAATTTCCACACGGGCATACGAATTTCACTGCTTACTCGGTCTCTCTTTTTTCTGAATTTCTTCGCTGCCGCTGCCGCTGCCGCAGTCGTCGCTGCTACTGCTGCTTCATGTGTGTGCTTCTTCTTCATGCTCGGCACATTTTGTATGAACGCTTGTCAAAATACGCGTACAAATTTCCGTTCAATCGTGTGTGCGTTGGAAATAAGCGAACAAGAAATACATGCATATAAATAGTTGCTTTAATGCATCGCGGGCCCTAGCAGCAAACTTGTAACTGTAACGCAAATCACATATTTTCTCTCAACTAATCATAATAATCTTCAATCGAGACGCGCTCCAAAAACTCGTGGACAAATTCGATTCGTTTACTTTTCGCTGTGTGCGTGTGTATATACATATACGTATATGTATATATATAGTATATAACTGTGATATATATATTTATATGTATTTATGTATTTGTGTTGTTACATACATACGTTTCTTGACGTTGGTTGTCCCTTCGTTTTGGTTACTCCTCCACACCCATCTTTGTACCACTACCACTAAGGGAACGCCAACTTCTATGGTTATTTTCAACAACAGATAATTCCGTCAATCTTCGCAAAATAATTCCTTTAATGTAGGTTACGCAGAGGCGGTGGGAGAGGAGCGCTTACGCTAACGCCCCCGCATGTCCACCCAAGATGAAAATCTTTTCCATGTGAATGAAATATTTATTGAACCTCTCTTCTCTTCCCTCTCGATGTCTCCTTCACAGCAAAATGAGCAGCTCCGAGGAAGTCTCCTGGGTCACCTGGTTCTGCGGGCTTCGCGGCAATGAGTTCTTCTGCGAGGTAAGCACTCCCCATATTACTGCAGGAGACTCAGACATGTGCACACGTATTTGGGAACTATCCATCTGGTATTCCCATGCGTTTCCTTGTTCCATGTTGTTACCTAAGAGCGCGCGCGCTCAGTCACAGCCGAGATATCTCGCGCCGCCAATCATACATTATATGTGCATCGCTCGTTTATAGTGGACGCACGCTAAGGTGTATTGATTGAAAGGAATCTCTGTCTAGAAAAGCAAACACTACATATATACGGCTCTGTCGATATAATTGAATTCTACCGCTTCCCGCTTTCCGTCTACAAAGTACAGTCTTCATTAATATTATTGCATTAGTATGCGCACACGACTCTGCAGTAATTCAAGCCAGCTCTCACGGGGTATATCTAGTTATTTTCAGTGAAGTAAACAACAGAGCCAGGTTTGTGTGCTTTTCTGAGGGAACAGAACAAAGTATCTTTGTTTGTGCGAAGATCAATCTAAGCGGATTCCCGAAGACTTCAAGTATTATTTGTTTCTATGATTCTAATTCGAATACCATAAAATTATGTTGCAGGTTGATGAGGATTACATACAGGACAAGTTCAATTTAACTGGCTTAAATGAGCAGGTGCCTAATTATCGTCAGGCCTTGGACATGATTTTGGATCTGGAGCCGGGTAAGACCGATCAGCGTTAGCTCGCTTTCCCACTCTGTCGTAGATATGATCAAATATTCATCTGCATTTTTAGAGGATGAACTTGAAGATAATCAACTGCAGTCGGATATGACCGAGCAAGCAGCTGAAATGTTATACGGGCTCATACACGCTAGATATATATTAACAAATCGTGGCATCGCTCAAATGATTGAGAAATATCAAACTGGCGACTTCGGACACTGCCCACGTGTCTACTGCGAGAGTCAGCCCATGTTGCCTTTGGGTGCGTACATTCGACTGGATATTAATCGGACATATCAACTCGATTTGCATACTATATATATGTTTACTCTTTGCATATTGTGCAGGACTGTCGGACATTCCCGGCGAGGCAATGGTGAAAACCTATTGTCCCAAGTGCATTGATGTTTATACACCAAAATCGTCGCGTCATCATCACACTGATGGCGCCTATTTCGGCACTGGTTTTCCACATATGCTCTTCATGGTGCATCCCGAGTATCGTCCCAAGCGTCCTACTAATCAATTTGTTCCACGGTAAGCAGAAATACCTATACGAAGCGATAAAGAAATACCCAAATGAATTCATGGATATATTGAAGAATTTCTTAGTACATTAAAGAATCAGCCTAGAATTAGCCTTAAACAATGAATTAATGGTGGATATCAGCCTAAAATTAGCCGCAAACAATAGAATTATTCAGATACAGTTAGTCATAGAAGTACTAGTACATTCGATTTTGTTGTTCTCATATTTCCTAATATATAAAGAGTTGTTCTTTTGGGACACATTTGAATATATGGTTAGTTATATAATACCTAATTCCCAATTCACGACTATTTATCTTTATTAACTTATTCGAAGGTCAATTATCTTTAACTCCAATTATCTTTTTTTTATTGACAAAATACAAAATAACAATAAGTATGTATTTTAAAAAGAATAATATATATATATATAATTATGTATTTTGTATCATTTAATTGTAATCTCTGAAAATCTAGCTCCTGTATGCTAGATTTTCAGAGATTACAATGAAATGATACAAAATACATAATTAGAGAGAGAGAGAGATAGAGAGAGTTTGTCATTTCACATAGTGTAGTGTAGCCCTTAAACGTTTTAGGGGCTGTTGCAATTCGATATCCTCTACGAGGTCTGTGGTAATTGTGTATTCTTAGATCGATGAAATATGCTAATTGCCCTCTCTTTCTATTCCATGTGCCCATGATCGATGCCCACCTGTCGACTATGAATCAACCTACAATGCAGTCTGTACGGCTTTAAAATTCACAGCTTAGCTTATCAAATTCAGCTGCAGGCAGCAGCCAATTTCAAAATGCCACTACGAGCGGTAAATTTAAAATGAAATTTCTTATTAATATTTTTTTTTATTGACTAAAAGCAAAAACAAACAAAAAAATACATTAAATTCACTTGAAAACATGCAACAACATATAAAAGAACCTTCAACTAAGCCTATATACATATATATACATATATATATATATATATATCTATATATTTTTTTTATTTGTTTCTCTCCCCACACATACAACCACCAACCACCAACAAACCAACAACACAAAACCCTAATGGTCATCTATCTGAACGACAACCAATACCAAATCTAACTTGTATCTGAACCGTATTCGATGCCTATATATATATATATATATATATATATATATGTATATGTATGCATTTTCACATTATGCGTGTGTGTATGTGTGTATGCGTATATGTGTTTATGTGTGTGTGTGCGACTGTATCTGTGTTATGCTTTGCTAATAATATATATGATCCGATGTGCTATTTGTCTATCGATATCCAACCCTTTATTGTTATCGAAATATCAATATCCTTTGCCTTATTCCCTTCCCCATACAAAAACATTGTGTATAGAAAAACTAATAAATAAAAAACAAAACACACACATGCATACACACATACATAACAAATCCAACACATTGCATATATATATATATATATATATATATATATATATATATATATATATATATATATATATATATATATATATATATATATATATATATATATATATATATATATATATATATATATATATATATATATATATATATATATATATATGATTGATTATAAAGAAACGAGAGACATAGTTTCAACTGAAGAGAACCGACAGCTACAGACCCTAACAACTGCGAAGGTTTTGAGCGCCAGAAGCAAAAATCATTTATACAAAATAAAAGTAAAAACACAAAATAAAATGCGTTTGTATTTAAAGATTAATAATAATAATTATAAACAAAAAGCAACTATAAACAGAAAAACAAAATATAATAAAAAACTAAATTCGTAGTGAAGTGGACAAACTAGTAAAAAATGTATTTAAAGAAAATCAATTTAACTGAAAAAGAATAAAATATAATAAAAACATGAAAGCAAAAAACAACATGAAATATGCTAGAGTACGGAAAAAGAATTCTTAAGCAAGACCCACACCCACACCAACACACAGACACGCACACCACCCATATGGCCATATAATAATTGATCGATATTGATATCGATATTGAACACGTCGCATTCATACAAAAGTTCATCAGGACGAACATAACGAATTTTTGTCGCTGACACAATCAACCATGTGCATATATATATATATATATATATATATATATATATATATATATATATATATATATATATATATATATATATATTTATGTTAGCATTTAGTAATATAAGTAAACGAAAAGCGCATCAGCAGAATGCAGCAAATACAACATCAACACACACACACACACAGACACACATTGCCTAGAGAAATGTTCATTAAATTTTTTGCGCTTGTGTTTTGCTGCTCGTATGTTTCTCCTTGTTTTGCACACACACATGCATACATGTACTCCACACACGCATATTCAAAAACACAAATACATGTACACTCGTTTTTAACCTAGTATGTATTAGTCAATAATTATGTTAAAAGAAATATATACACATATAAATAATTTGTCTTTAGTTTTTAGTCCTAAAAAACATTTATATATATATATATATATATATATATATATATAATTACATCTACATAACGTCATAACTCATGTTGTACAACAAAACACAATAGGTGGCAACACTAGACCAAAACACAGTTAGAAAATGGAGCGTAAAAAGAATTCAATTATCAATGAGTCAAGAAATGATAAAGACAATGCGAAAGAGAATGAGTAATTGAGAAAGTGAGAGGAGGGGGAGAGTGAGAGAGTAACATTTTCTTAGCCCAGATATATACATATACAACGATTCAAGCAACCAAGTACTTCCAAACAAACAAAAGAAATTAACAACAGCCACAATACTGCTTCAATTATATATACTCAAATATTTAGTAACATAATTATATGAATGCAACATTTTATAATTTATATAGTAATGTATTAATAACAAAAATGCTGATCCACAGAACACCGAATCGATATCAGATTCCAACTTAGAAAGCAATAAACTTTGAATGCAACAATCAATCTTATGAAAGGCAAATAAAAAAAAAAAAACATTAAATGAATCAAACATAACAAATATATTACAAAAATGCAAGTGAAACTTATGCAATTCGATGTGCAAACAGAAGATAAAGAAGCAGAAATAATAATTTATACACATTTACACACTGAAATACACACACACACAAAAGCAAGCATACATAAAGCAACCATGAAACGAATTATTCGCAAGGAGTTTCAAAATGAAGACAACGGGCAGAGGAAAGCGACAGCAGCAACTCCAAAACATGTAAACTGATCAAGGTAGAGCGAGACGCAAGGCACAGCAAGCTACAGAAGCAACGGGAGCAAGCGAGCGACATGCAGTTGGGCGGAAAAGAAACTGCAAACTGCAGGCACCCACACAAACACACAGACCCAAAAGGATTTAACTATAACAAGACGCACACATAAAGGAGTGAGAAAAGCAAATATGAAATTGTATGCACGCACACACACACACACACACAAGACACAGACGCGCCTCTGCCCCTGCTTAAACCATTCGCAAAGCAATAGCAGCGCACGAAATTTTCATATTGATTTTTGCCTATGAATTAATAAAATGAAAAGAGAAGATAACAGTAGTTACAGATTATATACATATATTTATATCATAGTGTGCAAATGAGCATGCACTCACCCTCGATCCCACTCTGAGCAAGATCGTTTTGCGTTGAGTCTTTTGCGTTTTGCTCTTTGCGCGAGCATCGCCTCGGGATTGAAACATTTTTCCGTCGCGCAATGTTGCTCAGCATGTGATGGAAAATTTGTTGATCATTTGAAATGATCTTTGGAGTGTGAGCAAGAGCGCAATAGATCGCTCTTTGCATATTTTGGAGCTTGAGCAAGAGCGCAATAGATTTGCTAGCGAAAACAACCTCGAATGTATGTCCATGCATGCATACACAAAAGATTTTTTGTTGCCGCGACTGCGTCATAAAAATCCCGACCGGACAGAGACGATAAAAACCCAACAAAAAATGGTTTCAGTCTGAGCGAGAGCAAAATCCCTGAGTGATCGCGACAGACGATCACTCGCGGACTTTTTTTCGAAAGAGTCAGCGAAAGAAGATCTTTTGCTGACTTTTTTCGAAAGGGTTCAGCGAAAGATCTTGCGCTGACTTTTTCGGAACGGGTGATGCTCATTTGCACACTCTGATTTATATACATACATATATGTCAAATTTAAAACAGCCGCATGTTTAGCTTAAGCCAGCAGTCAATAGAAAGCGAAAATGAAAACAAAGTTAATTCAAGTTCGGCTAGCTGACTTTTGAATACCCTTGCAGAACGCTCATTAAATTGTATTTAATTATATTTATTTTGCTTGTATATTGACTGAAAATTAAGTAAATTAATTTATTGAACAAGAATAGTCACATACCCTAGGTTCTGCAAGTGTATTCAGTTTGTGTGTGTGTTTGAGTTTTTTTTTTATATTCGATTAGACGCAAATATATGAAAACCTATTTTGCAATATTAAAAAAAAAAAAAAAAAAAGATATGTGTATTTAGATATGTATATTATTTTTCATTGAAATAAATATGTGACAAATTGTTTATTATTCGTAGATTTTCTTTTGTCAATTTTGTTTTTTAAGAGATTTACATACCCAAGTAAGAAAAAGCAAAAGACAGGAAAATAATAATAATGAAGTCGAGCAAACATTTTTAAAACAGATTAGCATTAAAAATATATACATATATATGTGTTGTTTATGTAGAAATCGATACAAAGGCCAAGTGCGTAAGGAACGTTGAAAGGTTGACGAGTTGCATACAGAAAGAAAGAGAAGGAAATGAAAACTGTTTACAATTAATTAAAAGAAATACAAAAACGAAAAAAGAAAAATAAAATGAATTGAACAAGAAGAGTAATAATAACAATAACTAAAATAAAAACAAAACTGATATTTAATACAATCCTCGCAGTCTATCATTTCTATAATCGAAATACCCCGTAATATGCCAATGTACAGACTAGGCCAGACACACCAACGATCATCGATCATCGATCATCGATCACCGATCACAGCTCACTCTTTATGTTTGCCAAACGCCATTTATACAGATATATGTCTATATAATACATATTGTATGTTATGTATTATTTACTCTCATTCATGTTTCATGTGATTGGATGTGCGCGCTCTTTTGGCTACTTGAATGTTCAGTGTTTAATGGGCTAATATTGCTATTAAATTTTATTTTGTTTTGTTTTTATTTTTATTATCGATTATCTCTCCTCTCTGGCTATGCTATACATTTTATATACATACAATATATATGTATATATATATATTGTATTTATATATACCGTAACTAAATCTAGGACTACATTGCGCTCTGTCAGGAGATCTTGAGTCGTCCCGATCCCGAGGCCGAGGCAGAGGCTGAGTAGTTTGCCAATTAATGCTGCTGTGCTCTTCTCACTGACATTTCTAGCAAAATGACGATCTGCTACTACTAATGCCATTTCACTCTAATCATCACGCTAAGCAAGTGCTTAACGAACAAAAGCTAGCTGCTATCTCATGCGTTTGTCTCAGATTTGGTTTAACTTACATTTTGTATGCTTTCTCTACATATATACTTACTTTGCTACTCTCTTCTTCTCTTTCATTGAAAGCTCTTTAAATATTTTGTTTGCGAATGTAAAAGATAACTTTGATAAAAAAAAAACGGAGAAATCTTAATAAAATTGCCTTTTTTATTGTAAGATACACAATACGTTCCTTGGCTGGGCTTGCATTAAATACAAATTAAATACACACACATGCACTTAACTCTTAACGTAAAAAGCCCTCACACACACACATTCGTTCTCACGCACACATGCCCCTCGTCAACTGCACTGCATTCACGCACACACACACAGCCTGAGTGTGTCAATTTACACTGACAGACATACATACATAATTATGTAGCTCTCTATAGTACAGTTTGGATTGATTACGTAAGGTCGACGGCCATATATACACACACACGCCTACACACCTACTCACATTACGAAGTGCCGTTCCTTAAGATCCTCACGATTTCATTGCGAATTGGCATCAAAACAAAAACTGAAAAAGAAAAAAACTGCAAATGCCACATTTTATATGCAAGACAAAGACAACAGAATACGTTCTCATATGCACATACATACATACATAAGACGTGTACATAATGTCCGATATTTATTTTCCTCCCAATTCACAATTTCGATATGATAATATATAGATATGTATATACATATATACATACATAGTTCTCATTTCTTCTGCTTTCTTGATTACTTTCGTTTTACGTTTTATTTTCTCTCTTTCATTGTGTCTTCCTTTCTTTGTATCTTTGTTCTTGTTACGCGCAAATTGGTGACAAAACTCTGGCAACTCTTCGCAATACCGATTCGAACTCAATCTTTAACAAATGGGGGCCGCGCGCGCGCATTGCTCTATCTATCTGTCTCTCTCTCTGTCGTATTGAAATTGGTGCCAGCAGCAGCGCGGCCAGCCACCAAAGGACGAAGAGCCTGAAAACAATGCCATCGATACGATTCCAAAGCGCATCTAAAAGTGCAGCACTGCAGCGGCCGTTACAAGAGAACTCCTACAAAAACACATACACATATATACACTGACCACAGCAAATACACACATACACACACACATAGACACACGCAGAAGCAACAGCTATAACAACGCCGTTGAGGAATGTCGCCCCTGCCCGCCAATCTAAGAAAGGACCAACTATACATCCGTGGCTTGTGCGAAATACTGAAGTTTCGATATCGAAAATGCAACAACAACACACATACTCGCACACAGAGACTGGGACACACATACACACACACACACACACACACACACAGAGATATACACGATTTAAAGAAGCTTTGGCAGCCCTTGTACGTGCGTGTATCGGGCACATTCGATTCAATTTTATTCTTTGCATTTTATTTACTAAGTGAGCGGCTAAAGTTTAGCGTAGATTTAAATATTAAGTCAAGTGCCCAATTGATCCCTATTTGCCTACCAACACACATCTACAAACACACAAGCAGCCCCTATTAGCAGAGCGCAATGGCAGATTATTGAGCAATTGAGACGTTAGGCGCGTTTGCTCTTGTTTGTGTCGTTAAGTTAAGTTTGATGCGCTTGTTAAATGAAACAACCGTTAAATGTAAATGGCGAGAGAGCTGCCAGGTTGCTATGCGACGCGCGACAGATTGATGTGATTGATCGATAAGTCTATTAGGCAGTTCATTAATTTATCGAGCGGCCTTCCCGAGAGCTGCTGCCAGCCGGCCGAAGTGACGTTGCCATTGCTTTTCATTTAATTTCAAAACTTGTTAGCTTGAGCAGAATCATTAGAAAATGTGCCTAAAAGAGAACCGCAGAGCCAGAAACCGTTACAGTAACAACCCAACAGCAACAACAACTAAGTGAAAAGTCGAAGTCGAATTCGAATTCTGATTCAATGTCGATGTCGTTCTCGCATTTCGATATCTGAGAGTGCATACGTATATAAGTATATAGAGAAATACATACATATGTGTACACAATAAAAACAAAACAACAAATATAAATATACCGTTAGCTTATTTATATACAATTTAAAGAATTAAAACAAAACAAATATTTTATGTATTTTTTTAATGTATTTAAGATAATTAAGATTACTCGTAATGCAGTAACTGACAACTGAATCGTACTAAATATATATGTACATATGCAAACAAAAACACACACATATATATAAATATATATTTATATATATATATGCGAATCGGTGGTAAAGTGCAATGCGAAGTGCTCCCAAAAAAAAAAAACAGAAATAAAAACTATAAGAAAGTAAAGCCTGAACAAACTGAAATCTGAATGCGGAAGGAATATGAAATACGCAAAACAAAAACGAGAGCAGAAAATAAAAATAAATACTTAAGAATAAAGTTAAAATTAGCGATAATTATTGAAGGGAATATGAGGATTTTCTTACAGCTGAAATAAACGGTCAACATTTGACTGCGTGGAAATGAAAAAGTTTGTATAAATATAGTTTTTGTCTTTATTTTTATTTTTAAATAAATTATAAGGTTCTTCTTAAAATCGAAGAATCCATTATTAATATTATTTTTGTTTTTATGTTTTCTTGTATTTATCTTGTTTTCCATTACTCTTGCGCCTGTATTTCATTTGAATCTTTTATCATCTCTTCACATTTATCTCTTCCAACTACCCCGCAGCTCTCTCTCTCTCTCACTCTCTCACTCCCTCTGCCGCCAGCTCTACTCACGCACTCTTATACATATAACACTCTCATATTTGTATTAATTTGTATTCTTTTTTTTCTCTTTTCCTTCTTTTTTTTAGTTCTTAATAAGATTATTTATAACTCGTAGGCTAACCTATTGATTTGTGATTCCTCTTTATCAAAAAATATACAGTTATGTATGTGTGTGTGTTTGTATTTTTGTTTATATTTAAATTGGTTTCCTTTCTACTGTTTATTATCGGTTATTGGCCTTATTCTCGGGCTTCGCAACACCCCTGGCTTCTTCCCTTTCTAGACGAACTCTTTTCGCCCGTCTCTCTCGCTCTCTCTTAGGTGCTTTGCCTGGGCCGAAATGAATACTTAAAAAGCACAATTTAAAAAAAAAAAAAAAAAAAAACTAATAAAATTTTGGGCTACTAGGAATTTAGCGTGAGGTTAAAGAAATAGCGAGTAAAAACTAGTTCCATATTTCTATTTCTCCTTCTTCTTCAACTTGATCTCCGTCCGTTTCCATTTGTTGCTTTGGGGTTTGTTTGCATTTGTGGGTTTCTTCTATTGTTGTTGTTGCTGTGCTGTGCTGTGGCTTGCGATTAAGTTCTCGTTTTAATTGTTTAATCAGTCTGATTTACTTCTACTGCCAAAACTATTTATATATAATCCATTCCGGACCAGTTGCTCGAGTGGGTGACGAGGAGGCGCCTTACAGCTCGTCCTTGAGATCGTCGCCAGCCTCGCCGCCCTCTGGTGGGGGAGCACCGCCTGTGCCCTGGTAGAGCTTGGCGATCACCGGCTGCACGATGGCCTCGAGGTCCTTCTTCTGCTTCTTGTACTCCTCGGGATCGGCGTCTGGGTTCTGCTCGAGCCACTTGATCGACTCGTCGATGGCCGACTCCAGCTTGGTCTTCTCGTCGTCGCTGAGTTTGGCGCCCAGTTTCTCCTTGTCGCCGATCTGGTTCTTCAGACTGTAAGCATACGATTCCAGCTCGTTGCGCGACTCGACGCGCTCCTTCAGCTTCTTGTCCTCGTCGGCGAACTTCTCGGCGTCGTGGATCATGCGATCGATGTCCTCGGGCGTCAGGCGGTTCTGGTCGTTGGTGATCACGATCTTCTCCTTGTTGCCGGTGCCCTTGTCCTCGGCGCTCACCTGCAGAATACCGTTGGCGTCGATCTCGAAGGACACCTCG
Source organism: Drosophila meridionalis (assembly GCA_035045145.1). Taxonomy (NCBI): domain Eukaryota; kingdom Metazoa; phylum Arthropoda; class Insecta; order Diptera; family Drosophilidae; genus Drosophila; species Drosophila meridionalis. The sequence continues at coordinate 625,835 of JAWNPG010000029.1, read as the reverse complement.
ATCTGGGGAATGCCACGTGGTGCTGGCGGGATGCCGGTCAAGTCGAACTTGCCCAGCAGATGGTTGTCCTTGGTCATGGGGCGCTCGCCCTCGTACACCTGGATGGTGACGGTGTGCTGGTTGTCGGAGGCCGTGGAGAACACCTGCGACTTCTTGGTGGGGATGACTGTGTTGCGAGGGATCAGCTTGGTCATCACGCCGCCGACGGTCTCAATGCCCATGGTCAGGGGATTGACATCGAGCAGAACGATGGCGTCGGTGTCCTGTTCGCCGGAGAGAACGCCAGCCTGGACGGCGGCTCCATAGGCAACGGCCTCATCAGGGTTGATGCCGCGGGATGGTTCCTTGCCGCCGAAGAAGTCCTTGACGAGCTGCTGGACCTTGGGGATGCGAGTGGAGCCGCCAACGAGCACAATTTCGTGCACGTCCTTCTTGTTCATGTCCGCGTCCTCCAGCACCTTCTGGACGGGCTTCAGGGTCGAGCGGAACAGGTCCAAGTTAAGCTCCTCGAACTTGGCACGGGTCAGCGTCTCGGAGAAGTCGTCGCCCTCGAAGAACGATTCGATCTCAATGCGCACTTGATGGGAGCCTGAGAGGGCACGCTTCGCCTTCTCAACCTCGCGACGCAGCTTCTGGACGGCACGGTTGTCCTTGCGGATGTCCTTGCCCTTCTTCTTCTTGTAGAGCTTGATGAAGTGGTCCATGACACGCTGGTCGAAGTCCTCGCCACCCAAGTGAGTGTCGCCATTGGTGGCCACCACCTCGAAGACGCCGTTGTCGATGGTCAGCAGGGAGACATCGAAGGTGCCGCCGCCCAAATCGAACACCAGCACGTTCTTCTCGCCCTCCTTCTTGTCCAAGCCGTACGCAATGGCGGCCGCCGTCGGCTCGTTGATGATACGCATCACCTGCAGGCCGGCAATGACGCCAGCATCCTTTGTCGCTTGTCGCTGGGCATCGTTGAAGTAGGCGGGCACCGTGACCACAGCGTGGGTGACCTTCTTGCCCAGGTAGGCCTCGGCCGTTTCCTTCATCTTGCCGAGGACCATGGCGGAGATCTCCTCAGGAGCGAAGACCTTGGCGCCCTGGGATGTGTCGACGCTGATATGGGGCTTGGAGTTCTTCTCGACCACCTTGAATGGGAAGAACTTGATGTCGTGCTGCACGTTCGTGTCCGACCACTCGCGGCCGATCAAACGCTTCGCATCGAAGACGGTGTTCTCTGGATTCGTGGTCAACTGATTCTTGGCGGCATCGCCGATCAGACGCTCGCCGTCAGCCGTGAAGGCCACATAGGAAGGCGTAATGCGATTACCCTGATCGTTGGCAATGATCTCAACGCGGCCGTTTTTGTAAACGCCAACGCTGCAAACGAAAAAGAACTTCATTAATATCGAATCTATATGGATGGAGGGCTGGACAATATAGTGGAATCACAGAAGATGAAATTGAATTCCAATACTCGTCGAATTAGACGGTACAATATAATCCAATAAGAACAGGCTTTTATTTGTAAGTCCAACTATATTGGCGCCCGATCTGGCAACGCCCAAACTTACCATGAGTATGTGGTGCCCAGATCAATGCCAATAACGGTGCCCAGTTCCTTGTCCTTCTCCTTCTTCTCCTCGCCGAGCGAGAGGCCAACAAAGGCCACAACGGCCAGTAATATGCACAACTTCATTGCGGCAATTGTCTTCCAGTATTTGATTAAAGATGATTTGATTAACTAGCTTTGATGCCGTCTTTCACACCAAACAAAAAAACTGCAACGAGAGACAGAGGAGAAATGATACATTAAGGCAAGGGCACACAAGCTTAGCTTAAGTTTTTTATTTTTGTACACGTCAACACAGGCGTCAAGCGACGGGCGGAAGAGAGAAAGTGGAATGAAAGAGAGCGCGTAGGCCGAACAAAAGAAACGCTGACGTTCACGTTGGCAACAGGTAACAGGTGTGCTACTTCTGATAGCCATTGAAGTGCTGGCCCTAAAGAATTTATGGCAGTGGCCCCAAAAGATTTCACGTGTGCCTTAAATGAAGGTAAATCAAGATTCACACACACGCGTACCCAAAAATGACTGGAGATACCAGCTGCGGACACAGCACGTCTAGCTCGGTAGATAACCGTTTAACAACTGTGAAATGCTGCCCGGCGCGGCGCGGCGCGGCTCAGCTCAGCTCGGCTCGGCTCAACTCAGTGGTATTAGCCGACGGACGCCACGACTCTCTCTGCCAACGTTGCGATAGAATTTTTGTATACGTGGTAACATTTTTCTGGTTCTTTCTGCTGCCATAAGCACAAACTCTCTCCCTCTCTATTACGCACGCACTCTCTCAGTTGCCGGCTACACTCGGATGTGTGCAAGAGCAAAACAGTAAATATAACTGGTTTTCTATGGCTGAACTCTTTTCTATTGTAAAAGTTTCTTATTCAGTCATCTTTGTCGAGTTCTGCATACGCAATACGTGCGCAACAATAACAAGAAAATCCAATTGCAATCGTATAGCAACCCAAACAATCCACACACACGCACGCACGCTCACGCCCCGTGCGGTGAAAGTTGGGGCGGTTGCTGGCGACTTGTGCCGGCAGCAAGCGCTATTAATTTGCACAGCTGAGTTAATTTGGCTCACTTTACTCACGTTTCTATTCCCTTACCCGAAAAAACTACGTTTAAACCAACTCAGTAATCGGCCTCTGTGCTCTTCTGACGACGTGTACTTTCGTCAGCTATGGAATTGAATAACGTAATAACGTATGTAGCTTGGGGATCTGTGTTTCTTTTAAATGACGTGTACAAAGCTGATTGAATGAATGCCAGAGCTGCCAGAGTGCACAGACGCCTGGCAGCAGTAGCCGCCGATAAGTCAGCGCCGGCGCATATTTGCGTATATTACTGCTGTTGTCTGTGTGCGTGTCTGTTTTAAATTGAGTTTACGTATGCGTTTTATTATTTTGATATTGCAATTATTTGTTATCACATTGATTTAAATCAAGTGTTGCCATGTCAGCAACGGAAGCAGCAGTCAGATAATGCAGCACGGTGGCAACGCAAAAAGCTGACAGCTGTGTGGCCAGGCGCTAGAAATTGAAAATATTCCTAATATACACTTGTTTTATATTTATGCACATGCCAATATATCGCAGCCGGCCGGTCCAATGTGAATGAACTTTGTTACTAATTGGCAAATGAATTATGCTATGCTAATTTCTTGCTGTGGCCCATTGAACAAAATATGTTAATTATGCACGCCTTGACTCCGGCTGGTGCTTCGCGTTGCACGTCGCTCGAGGGGACGTGAAGGGGAACCGGGGGCTGGCCACACTCTTTGTGACTAACACTAAAAATATTAATATTAAACGCAATCTCGCACGCATGCATTGCGCCACTACACGTGCTTCGGCTATGCACTTGTATTTTATGCCTCAAAATCGGACAATATTGGAGCCACATTGCCAACATGGCGATGTCACGCACAACCCTACATCTGGATTAGCTTTACTTACGGCTATGCCTTTAAATATCGTTTTTGTTCATTTACTTGAGATGAGTAAGAAAATTATTGATGTAGAATTGAATCAAATGTCTGGGGATCAATTTAATTTAACACTTAGAACTTGACTTATTGAAAGCTTACTTTTTCCTCTCCTTTAATTTTCTCTCTTGACGCTTGAAACAGAACTGAAAGAATAATGCTGAATACTTTCGGCCGGCGCTTTCTACACGGTCGCGCGCACACACACACACACATGCGACGCTGAGCAGAGTACACGTCAGTGTTAACTTTACCACAGCGTTGCGTTTTGACCACTTAGAATGTTATCGATTTTTAGTTTACAAACTGATTTTTAAATACTTACTTTTTCTAACTTAAACTAGCTTTGAGCACTTAATTAAAAAAAAAAAAAAACTTATTTAGATATAAGTATTTTGTCACTTTGATGCTTTGTCTTTCTTTTTGGCTTCGATTATTAATTACTTTTGTACACGGTTTCACAGTCACAGTATTTGTTTATAATATAAGAATATTAAAAAAAAATGTATATTCCTTTTATTGTTGCTCGTACGTAGCGTGTTTGTTTATGTAGATATATTCCAACGGAATGCACTTTCTATGTGCCAACTTGTTACTTCTTTGCTATCTGTTTGGAAACTGTTGGCCGCTCTCTGCAGCGCTGGGCTATTTATTCATCCGCTTTGTTTACGCTCTGACGTGTCGACCACGTCAGTGGTTGGTGCAATTCTGATTGGCTTTTCGTATTGCTGACCGGCAATCTCTGATTGGCCCACGCTGAGAGAGAGAGAGTGTGCTTTGCTTTAAGGTTTTGTTTGTTGCGCTCGCAAAGACATTTTCGTCACTATCAAGGCTGATGACACTGACTGAGCGCGCGGCCCTCTCTCCCTCTCCCTCTCACTCTCTCTCACTCCCTATGTTGGTCTCCCATTGTGCTTTAAAATTCATGTTTCTTTGGTGAAAACAAATATGATTTTTTTTCTTTTTCTTTTTTTGGCAAACAGTTACGTGTACCTGGCGCACTGGTTCGAATCAGAGCTCTTTCTAGCATATGCTCGCATGCATTCTGAAACATTGTCAAGTACCGTTAGTCGAGGCGAATCTCGAAGCTTCGTGATGCAGATAAGCGAATAAAACGCCCATATATTATGTTTGGTTTAGTTTTATGAATTTGTAATGACACACAATCGATATCAATATATTTTCCATTTTGTTTTGGTTTTTTATATCTCTTTATAATTATTTTTTCTTTTTTTTTTTTCATAACAATAATAGCTTTTAATAATCGGCCAACATACAATTGAGTTTTCCCAAAAGTTGAATTCAACTCTTCGTGCTATTTGTCAATTGAGTTGAATATTAACAATTTGTTTATACTGGCTAAATGGGGTGGAGGGTTTTGGGTAAAAGTTTGCCAAGCTTCTGAGATGGAGCTCATCTGTTTAGATTCGGCCTGGACCCAATCGATTCTTTAGCTTGCGATATCTTTATACATACATACATATATACACACACATACATATATATCCATACATACATATATATGTATATATAAAGGCAACTAGGCAAAAATGTGGCAATATTTATACTTTGCATTAAAAAATGGGTTGCGAAACAATCTTATATGGCATAGAGATATTATTCATAAATATTCAGAAACATAAAAAACATTTCAGCTCCTTTGGCTGTATAAATATTTAAATATTACAATTGTTGCTTCTTCTTCTCTGCTCTCTTCTCTCTTCTACTTCTTCTTCCTTTTTGTAAAAGATAAATTTTGGTCAAAAAACTGAGTTAGTCTCATTTCAAAGTGCAGTTAAATCAAGGGGAATGAGAGAGAAGCAAATAACAAGCCAGAAAAGCATATCGAAAAAACAGTTAGACGAGTACAGTTACTGCTAAAAGTTAACAGCTAACCGTTTGACAGTTTTACAATTTGAGTTCAGTGCATAAAATTTGTTTGTTTGTTTTTTTTTTTTTTTTTTTTTTTGTTCTGGTTACTTTCTTCTTCTTCTTTGTCTCACACTTTTAATTTGAGTTTTGTTTTGTTTTTTCTTTCTTGCGGTAAATTGTTAAGGTATAAGATTGGTGTTTTTCTTTTAGTATTTTGAAACACTTTCAGTTGCCATAAAATTGTTGCAGTTGTTGGTCCGAAACAATTGGTAAATAACTAGATTCTCATTGACTGGCTTCGCATTTGTAAATAGTTGTAGTAAATATATATATATATATATATATATATATATATATATATATATATATATATATATATATATATATATATATATATATATATATATATATATATATATATATATATATATATATATATATATATATATATAGTTTATAAGACATACAGGCTAGTTAACAATATCAACAAATGGGCGTGCCAACGCCTGCATTCTTAGTTTAGCATTCTTTGCGTGTGTGTGTGTGTGTGTGTGTGTGTGTATTGGGTGTGTTGGTGTGTGTGTGTGCGTGTGTGCATGTATCTGTGTGTGCGTGCTTGCTTTAAACTTCCTCTATCTCTATCTCGCTCTATATCTCTCCCACTCTCTTTCTCTCTCGGCGTCTCCCTCTCCTCACTCGTGCCGTACTCCGCATATGGACAGGAACGTACTGAAATTGTGGAGGCTGCACGCCGGCAGCACCGTATACACGACTGTCGCCATCTCGTGGCACTTGAGCCGGAAGTCGTGCAGCGCCTGCAGCAGCAGATCCGTGGGCGGGGCGGCGTTCACCTGGTAGAAGAGCTTCAGGTGTATCGCTGGCAATGTGGATGCAGCTGCTGTTGCTGATGCCGCCTGCTGGTCTCCGGCGCCGACGGGCTGCTGTGGCAGTGACGTTGGCTCGGTGGGCGTGGCACTGCTGAGCGCTGCCTGCTCCTGCTGCAGCAGCAGCTGCTGCTGCTGTTGTCGCTTGGCCAACGGATAGTCCTTAAGCAGCCGATTCACAATGTAGCTGAGTATCTCGTCCAGGTGCTCCGCACTGAGGCTCTGGGCCAGGCGGCAATGGTTGCCCAGCACATCGTCGCTCAGCTGCGTCAACTGCGTGGTGGACGAGGCCAGGCCAGTTGCCACATAGCAAACGATTGCCGCACAATTGTTCTCATAGTTCCAGCGACGACGGATCGAGATGGTATAGTCGCTAACCGAACAGCCAGTCTCCTCGTCTGCAAGAGTAACCGAAAGACAATTAAATTGGAGCTGGGATCATGAACAATCAAACATTCCATAAAACACAATTCAGGCTGCAGTCCCCATAATACTAGAGTTTCTTCCTGGCCTGTGATATCTGTCTGTAATACAAATATAATATGTATTGCATATTATGCATAGATATATCGTGATATAATTGTTTAGAATTACGTTTCAGATTTGATCTTCTTTAAAACTAATTGAAATTGAAGACATAAATTATATACATCATCGATAGACTCTTTATCTGGACTCTAAGAATATAAGTTTCGTACCTATATAAATGATGAGACTATTATATGGATATATACACATACATGGTATATGTCTTCTATCATAATTACTATGATTATTGCAAACAAAATTTTTAATTCTTTAGGTCTGTGCTCAAGCTTAAATCAAATTCAATTTGAAAATATATACAAGATATATACATGTGTATATACGTAATCGATACACACTCTATATAAAGTTTCAATTTCACAGTATTACTATGACAAGGGTGGATTGTATTCACATATGAAATACGTTAATCTATTATCATATAATATTGCATATCATAGGCTCTGACATAATTGGTTTATATATGCATATATAATATTATCATATATAACTATGATATGGCTATGGTTCAATAACATATATAATAGATTATCATATCTGAACTACATTTCCGGTCTCAGACTATCTCCAAGACTAGTTTATATAAGCCTATATTATGTATAATCTATTATTATATATATCAACTATTTCCAATCTACAACAAACAACTATTTCCGAATCTGCCTATGCGCTAGATCCATACAAATTGCATTGCCTATGACATGGTAATGGCATTATATACGAATACAATATATCCAATCATTTATATAAATTACATTTATAGTTATGCCTATGCTCCAGATCCATACATGGAGTGCAATACCTATGACATGGCAATGGTAAAGGAATACAAATATAATATGTATAATCTGTTATCAAACTACATAGTTCTACCCATGCTTCAGCTTAATACAATTTGCAATGCCAGTGGCATGGTAATGGATTTATATACTAATAAATGTATAATCTTCTATCATATATAAACTACATAGTTCTACCCATGCTCCATCTGCATACAAATTGCAATGCCTATGATATGGTAATGGCTTTGTATACAAATATAATATGTACAATCCTTTATCATATATATAAATTACATCTGCTCCGGGCTCCGTGCTCCAACTCCATACAAATCGCAATGCCTATCACATGGCTTTATATACAAATATAATGTATCCAATCTTTTATCATATATATAAACTACTCCGTTCTGCCTATGCTGCAGGATAGTGTAAATTGGAATGCCGTTCCTTAGACTCTGCTTGTGGCACTTACAGTCGAAGCGATCGTTATGGGTGTGCGCCCACACCTGCCACTCGACGAGGGCGTCGCGCGGCAGCGCCGGCAACACGATGTAGTCCATGATGGCGTTCGTGGTGCGACGCTCCCATTGTCGGCGCGCCTCGCCAATGAATGCGGGATGGGTGACGAAGCAGATGCCATGGACGACGTCGCGCAACTGGCCCTGGGCATTCATTGCCTTGGCAATGCGACTGATGTGGCGCAAGGTGAGTTTGCACTGAGGCCGGATGCCGCCCTCAATGATTGTCATGCTGCCCGGCACGAGGGCAATCTGACCCGAGATGTAGGTGATGTCGCCAACCTGCACATGCAACAGAATGGAATCAAATCATCTCTCTCCTTGGGTGACTCTGTGGGACTCACCCGTGTCGACTGACTGTAGGGGCCGATGTTGGCTGGCGCCCAATGGGAGATGCCCTGGACGTGCATCGTGTTGCGGCGGCCGTTCAGCAGCAGCTGCGTCTCCTCGCTGTCGTCGCCGTTGTGGACGGCGGGTGCGCGGTACGCAATGGCCTCCATGACCACGTGGCAGTCGTCCGGAAGCGGGCACTCGACGCAGACCCGCGTCGGCGGATTGTGAAAGCCAAAGGACTGCAAGTAGATGCTGTTGAGGACTGGGTACTCGGCTATGGATCTCACGTAGAGCGTGGTGAAGCACAAGTCCTGCAGCTCGTAGCCGTTGCTGGAGCACAGCTCGCGCAGCGTAGCCAGTGCCTGTTGCATGCCCAGCTCCATGCTGGCGGCGCAGCCTGCGGGAGACAACGACAGAGAAAGAGAGAGAGAGGGGAGAGAGAGAGAGAGAAAGAGACAAACGCACATGAGTGAAGGCGGCATTGGGATGGCGGATATCTAAAGTTTGTTAGAGGCTGCATCCGCTGCATGTGCTGATTACCCTGTATGCCCGCCAGCCACATCCAGCCCTTGGCATTGATGGCGGCCTTGGCCTGGTTGGCCAGTGGACGAAACTCCCGCTCGTACTTCATCGGACTCGGCGGCTGGGTGAGGCCCGTTGGCATCGTCGTCGTCGCCGCGTTATTGTTGCACTGCGTGGTGCTCAGCCCAAGCGAGGAGATGGCCAGCGACAGCGAGCCGCACACGGCGGCCGTGCTGCTACCCAATGGATGGGAGCTGCCGAAGCCGCAGCAGCTGTTCGCCTGCAGTGCGCCCGCGCCAGTGGCGCCCAGGGCCAGGGCGGACGCGGAGGTCGCCTGGGTCGCGCTCGCATTCGCATTCCCGAGCAGCAGCAGCGAGGCGCTGCCCGCGATGCAGCTGGCCGTCGGCATGGGCTCGTCGACGCTGGCGCTCTTCGTTACAATGGGTATCGGCGAGGACGATGATGTGGCCAGGTGTCGGCCGAACGAGTTGCTGCGCGATATCAGCTCGTTCTGGCTGAGCGATTCGCGCAGCCGCGTCTCCTTCTCGATCAGCTCCAGCTCCGTTTCGCTGAAGTCCGGGTCGCTCAGATCGCTGTACGTAGACTCGTTGAGATCGGTTATGTAGTCCAGTGACTTCTTCACGAAGACCACGTCGCCGCCGGCGTTCGGCTCCTTCGGCTGCAGCGTCAGCTTCGTGAAGTTGATGTAGCCCACGGGGCAGATGGGATCCGCGCTGCTAATTATCGTCTGGATGTCCTCGACCACGATGCGCTGCTTGAACAGCGGACAGTCCAGCGTGAACGTCTCGTACTCCCCGCCCTCGCCACACACGTTCAGTCCGTACTTGTCCCGCATCTTCAGCAGATGCGTCTGCATCTCGCGCAACGACTTGCCCAAGTGACGGTCCGGCACCAGGCCCAAGGCGGCCACCTGCAGGAAACGGCAAAGCGTTTTCAATGGCCTAAGTTGCATGACGTGGCCTGGGCGCGCACTCACCTTTATGATAATGGCGTGCACCTGACAGTCAATCATCTCCTGCAGCAGTTCAGTCTGATCTCTCCTCCACAAATAGGCCAAGGATATCAGGCTCAGCCGGCTGCACACGTTCTCCACGCGCACCCGCTGATAGTCCGACAATATGGCACCAACAGCAACCGCCTCCACATTTAGTTCGTGCTGTCGAAGGAAACGCAACACGGAATATCTCGATAAATTGATGGATAACGCTAATACCAGATATCACTTCACAACAAAATGTGATATATGTATGTAGATATTGTGTTGCATTACATGGATTTATCTATAACAAATATAATACCTACGTACATCACAATTCTGATCTTTGTTAAATTTCCATTATTATGTTTTATTATGCATAAAAATGTATCAGTTCTCTATTGTTTTCTTCAATAATCCAAGAGAATATCGCATACTTAATTTCGTTAAAATGCATTCAATAGTTTTCGAATTACGGTACTAAAAATCTGAAACTGAATTCTTAGAGATCTCGTAAACTACAAAAGCTACAAGCTTGAAACTTTTCATGCATACTCGTGGGTACTATACCCACTACGAGACTATCATATGTTTTCGATTTCTCATACGGTTTCTTTTTTTTTAATAAGCTAAACCCATCGGAATGGGGAAATCACGGTATAATGGTTTTGTGAAGCTGTATGTAACAGTCAGAAGGAGGCGCTTGCTCAGCGCGACAAGACTAGTCGATATAGCACGTCCGCTCGTGTAAATGCTGAGATCTTTGTTGCTTTTCTAACAAAAGCTAGATAGCTGAAATTTTACATGAATACTTGTGTATATCATATGCAATAGATGTTTAACATAATTCTTTTTTATCGGCAAATGTCGATAATTTGAATTTATTTTTTAAATAAAATAAAATATATAATCTTAACATTTTCTTTAGATACAGGAAAATATTCTATTCCTTCTGCTCCTTATCTATATCTTTTCTTTTCCTTTAATTCAAATTTTAATATATTATATATTTGACATTTTATCATTATTTAATCAATTTACCCTTTCAACCATTTATTATGTAGTCACAGAGCAAGTTTCTCTAACAGCTTCGTTGTTACGCCCCTGAGGCAATCGAGTGGAAACAATTCAAAGTGCAAGGCTCTATAAGCGGAATGAAATTAGGTTTCTATTTGCTTGAACTTCCACTTCCACTTCCGCTTCTTTTTGGCCACAAATATTCGTTGCAATGAGTCAAATAGTTATCCGATTTATGACCCACTTGGCTGTGGCGCAGCTTTAAAGTTCAAGTACTTTGTCATCGAGCATCACACACACACACACACATATATATATATATATATATATATATATATATATATATATATATATATATATATATATATATATATATATTATGTATTTATATGTATATATGCAGAGCTAACCCTACATAGTTCACGTGCTTGGCGGCATTTTTGATAAGATTTAACGATTCGCCCACAGTATAACTAATTTCCGCAATTATATTTTATATTTGAATTGTTTGACGGGGCGTAAACCCGTTCAAGGACATTTTTACAGACAATCAACAACGGTTGGCTTAAGCCCACAAACAACTGCACTAGCAGATACCCTGTAAAAAGTTAGCTTGAGTGAATGATACATCCCAATTTATTTACTATATATGTATGCATATGTTTCTGTAGGATCCATACGCTATATGAACTCATAGAATTTCCTGAATTCTCTTGGGATGTTTTCTAATATTAATTGATATTATGGAATTTCTAGATATTCTATCGGTTTAGGATCTATATATGCAAACAATCTATAGTTTCTTTTGGAATGCTTGAATAGGATCTTTACATTATATGAAACTGTGAAATATCTTGAGATTATCTAGGAATATTGTTTACTTTACTTTCTTTTCTGAATGCTTCTATAGGATCTATACTCTATGTGAGGTACTAGAACTTCATGAGTTTCTCTTGGAATATACTTATCTATACCTTATAGGACACTATGCCATTTCTTGCGATTTTAGAATTTTTCTTTATTTTATATGAATCTTCCTATAGGATCTATTCTTTATATGAAACTATTGAATTTCTTGCGCTGCTTTTGGAATGTTTTTTTTTTATTATCTAATGACAGTTTACGGTGTTTTGTCTACTTCTTTTATGCTTATCTTACTAGATCATCCTCGTATATATGTAGCGCTAATATATGTCCTATGCTAATATGCCCTACAGCACGCTGCACTGCAGGGTATAAAGGTGAGCGTCATCACTAGCGTCATTCGTCAGCTATTTGCATCGATAATCAGCTATCTCTAGCCCAATCTCTCCAACTCACACACACAATCGCATATCTATATATGTATATACTGACTGTATTGCCGTTCTCTCATTCCTTGTGGCCTTAGCTCACCTTGCACGTCTCCAGCAAACTATAGAGATCCTCGACTTCATCGTCATCGGTGGGCACGTATTGTTTGCCGGTCTGTAAACTCTTGCCCTTGGTTTCGCGCCTATACAGAGGCAGGCCCATGGCACTGGCGAGTATCTCAATGCCCATGTGGCCGACTGTTTGATACATAAAGCTGTCCAGCTCATCTAGATTGGCGAAAAGTGCGAATTAATAATAGATAGAGATGTCTGTATGTGTGCGCAACGGCCTTTACCTCTGTCCTTGGGATGCAAATTGGCAAGTGCGACAATTTCGTGACCCTCGGCGACGCACTGCATCATGTTGTAGCAGCTATCCTTGCCGCCACTCACCATTGCCACCACGCGCATTTTGGCGAGTTATCTGTGTGCGTGTGTGTGTCTGTGTGTGTGGGTGTGTGTTGTGTTTGGTTATTTGGTTTGAGCTGCTCGGTTTAGCTGGAGTTTGCGCTCATTTGGTCTGATTGTTGACTAGACTTGTTTACAATAAAGAACGTGGCGTCTTCTATTAACACAGAGCGGCTGTTATTGATGTTGTTGTTGTTATCGTGTTGTTGGCGTTGTCAACTATAAAGAGGCAAAGCATATCTAGAATTCATTAGTGTGTGCGCTTGTTGCTGCTGCTGCTGCTGCTGCCCTGCTAAAAGCTCTCTCAGGTGGCTGTGGAATCTAATTAAGTCGGCACATAATCAAATGCCAAAGTGTTGCCACTTAATGTGCTTCGGCAGCAACTGCAGCTGGCAGCGCTCTGGCTACGATGGACGGTGGACTGGTTGTCTGACCAGGATGCCCTGCTCTGTTACTTTCTTTATAATTGGCAAAAGTCGGCCAAGCTAAATAATTGCGCGAAGGTCACACTCTCACACTCACACTACATTCACACACACACACACACAAGCACACTCCCGCAGCCACATATGTATATTTGCATGCATAGTGGAACACATATGTAAGAAATATACATGCTTACATATACACATATGTAATTCGCACATAGACACACACTTGTCACGCACTGCTCATGTACTGTAGGCGCTGCCAGAAGCGGCGCTGACATAAATATACAATTTTTTATGCTGCTCGGCGTTTACATATACAAGAACGTTGATATTGTTTAATATTTACCCGACCCGTATGTGGCCGTGCACGACTTTATGGAATTCGCACACTTGTGTATTATGTTATGCGCTAGTGGTGTGCGATAGTTTTGCGCAAATAGCGTGTCGCGGCGATATTTCACACAATTTGCAAGCGACGTACCTCATAAAATAGATAAATTAAAACAATATTACTCTAATAATATAGTGTCTCTTCCATGTTTGGAGTGTATTTAGAATGCTTTTGATCATGTTTACAAATCACTCGATTATCTCGAATTCTGCTGGTAACAAAACTTTGGGATACTTCAGCAGTCCAAAAAACCATAACTGCCGATATTTGTAATTTAAGCTCAACAGTGAGCTGCGTAGTATTGCACATCTCTAATGTTAGCCAGCTGTTACGCAAAAATGCGCACTGAATTTTCAGTTAACGCAAAATAATTGTAACGCATAGAAACGATAACATCCTATGGAAAATGTTGGCACTGCTTGCTTCATACGTTACTCATTTTTGCACTTACGCGACTCACTTTGCGCTTACGCATCTGTTAAATTTAACATAGAATTCCAACGTTACGTTGTGCTTGCTACGATTAACACACTCATCTGTTTATAAAAAGAAACCAAAAAACATCATTTCGCAATTTCGTCTTCAAAATTAGGGGCCTGAAATCTCTTGGTACCAAATTCTTTGGTGTAGTCATCAAAATTCTAATGACTGACAAGAACATTTTAAGTCATAAAACCAGGAAGAAGCAAGCGTTTACATAAAGAGTTTGGTACCACAGTGTGAACAAATTCAGAAGACGAAAATACAAATCAAGCAAAAAATAAACAAAACAAGAAGTAAATAAAAAATAAAATAATTAAATAAACCACATAAAATTGAAATATCTGACAACCATGAACGCCGTACCTCAAAGTAAACAATATAATATAACGCATTTTCAACAACGCTTCAACTGGGATTGCGGGGTGACCTGCATTTTAATGATATTGTCCTCAGCGCAACGTAAACAGTTCCTAAATAATTTCGAGAGCATCTGCAAGGACGAGGGCTTCGGCGTCAGCACCTGGACCATCGATCTCTGTTACCTGCTGCTGCGCTACCACGTGCGCCACGAATACTACACGCAGACAATTGGCATTGATCCAGGCTACAAGAAGCATTCCTACTATTCGCATATATTGGACAAGGACGAGAAACGGGTGATGCGCCGGTTCAAGGACGCGTCCGCCAAAGGCTTGCGCATCCAGCAGCGCACGGTGAACATGCACGGCATTGTCATGCACTTGGCGCGCCATGGACCAATTATATTGTTGACAAATGCCTCGCAGCTCATTTGCGAAGTCTGCCGTCGCACGATTCGTGAAAAGTTTGGGTAGGTAATCGTAACGTAGCGGCTTTATTACGTATGTACGTATGTGCGTAACAAATGCAATTCACGAATGCACAACAAAGACACGAGCATCTCAGTAATGAACAGAGAACGCGCCAAGGTCAGGGCCATTTGCCAATGACGGAATGAATTGGATAATAATTCCAATCAGAGTCATTTGTCGCGGCACTGCCACTTGCGCAATTAACATATGAAAGCGGATCTCAGATATCGATAGCACTGTTATCGGAACGTGAGCGGGCGCCTGTCTTGGTTTTACATCCTTTCAGAGTTTTAATTGGCTTGATTAACAAACTTTAACAACTTTACTTATTATCAAGTTTTCATCTCTTCTGTTTTGCCCAAAATACGAACACAAGTTTTGCTGGACACTATGTGGTGCTGTGTGGCTACGATGCCGAATCACATAAGATATTTTATAACAATCCAGAAACTCGAGACGGCCGTAAGTGCAATGCAATTCTGTTTATCGATGATTCACAGGCAATTGACTATCGATTGCAGATACTTGCCGCTGCTCGCCGGCTTCCATGGACACAGCCCGCACGGCCTTCGGCACCGACCAGGATATCATATTTATTTTCGAGAAGTCGAAACGTAAAAAGTAAACTCCATGGCGGCGACGAAGCCGACGTCGTCATAGTATCTGGCCAGCAGTTGCCACAGTTGTTGTTGTTAAAGGGACCTGCACGCTTATGTGATATTTACTTGTATTAGGACTGCGATCTGATCGTACTAGGCTTGGCCTCTCACCTAACGTACCTGGCTATATGTACCGTTAGTTTTGAATATCTAATTATGTTGTCAATATATACTTGCTTACTTTATTTATTATTTAATACTGCATGCCCACGTGTATATATATGTATGTATATATATGTGTGTGTATACATACATATGTATATATCTATATATGCATGCATGGATATTTTTGTTGAACAAGACGAAGCTTAGCATTTGTGTTGTATAGTTGTAGCATTTATTTAAGATAACAGTTGGTCCCCATTTGAAAATCGAAAACAAAAATCTAAATCAAAATCGACACAAAAGAACAACAACAACGAGTTATATTATATTATATAATAATCCCTTGTAGAGCAAGACAAGTATTTCTGAACTTTTTCGAATACAAAAAAATAGTCTTAGAAACAATACAACAGTATTCCAACTTACATATGTATATATATGTGCATATGTACATATATACTCGTATATAATAATCAAAAAAATGCCTAAAAAAGAGTTTTTGTAGTTTCTACTGATCCTTGTTGAGCTGTTTGGTGAGCAGCTGCAGCTTGATGTGAGGCGCCTCCACGGGCAGGAGAATCTCGCCCGCGTCGTTTGTGTACTTGGCGTAGAGCTGCTCGGAGAACGGCTGAAAGCCCTGCGAGCACAGGATCTTCTGCGAAAAGATGCCGGTGGCATCGGCTTTGAGCAGCTGGAAGCCGGACTTGCGCGCCACCTGCTCCGCCCGACGCACCAGCTCCTTGGCGATGCCCTGGCCGCGATAGCGTGCGTCCACGGAGAGAATGCGCACGTCGAAGATGTGCTCGACGTTATAGCGCACAAAGAGATCCACCTGCAGGCTGTGGCCGTAGAGCAGCTCGAATATCTTCTTGTAGTTGGCGTCGGTGCTCTGCTGCAGCTTCTCCAGCGCCTGTTCCGTGTCGCCTGGACGGAGGATGCCATTGAGTATGACGCCGGCGATTTGGCCGTAATTGCTGCTCTCCTTACGGCCGTCAACCGCCATGATGCTTAGCTGATCCTGCAGCGTTGCCAGACTGTGGTGCTCCAACTCGGCGTTGCCACCCCCGTGCTGGCAGAGGCCCGCCGCACGGTTCAGCGGCTCGTCGGAAAAAAAGTTGCCACGCAAATGCTCGATCACTCGCTCGAAGTGGTCCGCAGTGATCAGTTTGTACTCCATTTCCTTAAATGACTATATCTACGCGTGCTCGGGAATATATGCTATATAAAGAAGCGTTGAGAATGTGTAGCATACTTATTAGATGCGCTTTTAAGTCGAATATCATCTGTGATCTTTTGCTATATGTAAAACTAGATCCAGATTAAATGTAGCAGAAAAACAAAATGAAAACAGCTATCTCTAGGAGATACGCTGAACACTGTGATGAGCTAATATTCCAACCATTCTATTCTTCATATTCTTCTTCTTTTATGCTTCTTTTATGCATGCATGCGAAATTAAGGTTTTGTTTTTGTTTATTTAATTTTTAAAAATTCTAGGTTAAAGTTTTTTAAAAAAATTATTTTTTTAAATATCCCATTCCACTTAGGTAATTGTTGTTTCATATAAAAACCTTTTAAAAAGACAAAAAATTGCTGTAAAGTTTAAAAAGCTTGTTGTGCCAATAATTTAGTTCGTCACTGTATGTGTATTTTCCAAAGCAGAAGTCTCTAATATTTCAAATACGCTGTGGGCGGAGGGGCGTGGTATCCAAAATCTAAAAATCACGTAATCTTCGTATTCAATATACGCAACTACACAGCAAATTTTATATCTCTAGTTCAAACGATGTGCAAACCAAGCCTAAAAACGAGTACAGATTATCGATAAATACCGATAAAAAAGAAATGGGATGAGGTATCAACAAAATATGATAAACTCGTACTACGATTGGTATATAATAGTATACATGTAAAATTTCAGCTCTCTAGCAGAAGCTAGTACAGAAGTACTAACGACGATCTCTGCGCTCACGTACGGACGAACGGACAGACAGACGGACAGGACTATATCGACTCGTGATGTCGCGCTGATCAAGAATATGTATACTTTGGGGGGTGTGACACGTCTCCTTCTGCCTGTTTCACAAAGCCATCAGATATATACAAATTTGTATAGAAACGAAAACAAAATAATTGAAACTTCACTGCATAAGCAAATATATGCGCTTCGTATACATGCAATGATCACTGTTTATGCTCGTGAATATGTCACATACAAGTGCTCCGATTAATGCACGCATCTATATATACACGCACAATCACACACGCACACATACATAAAAAAAGGCAGCTCTCAGTGGCGTTTTTGCTTCCACAACTCAATTAGAGAGCAAGCATAACACTCTCTCGCGCGCTCACAGACGCATTCCAGCACACACACATGAAAACTCGCTCTCTTTTCCTTTGTTGTTGTTTGTTGTGGCTGCTGTAGCTGTTGCTGGTATTACTGGGATTACAATCGCATTATATCAACAATTTTCGACGCCTAAGCGACATAGTATGCACTCATCTAACCCCACCTCCTACCTCGCCTCTTCATATATGCACATCAATCTGCACTCTGCGACATTTGCCTTGAGTGAATTTCATTTATATTCTTCGCACATGAATTTCTTCATTAGTTTAATTATTTACTTACTGGTGTTTAGTGGTTAATCGCACAATTTAGCTTGGTAAATCGGGAGAGCGACTAAAATGTGTAACCTACTTGCGGGCGCTGCGAAATGCGAACTGCGGCCGCAGCAGCAGCATCCTAGCTGAGCCTCTGTTCCTCTGCGTTGTGCGAGAAAAATGTATGTCCAGTGGTGTACGTGCTGGGAGCGCTGTTCAACAAGTCGTCTGGCAGCATGAACCCCCGCGCAATGCACGACTATGAAACATACTGTTAACAACTAACAGGATGAGTGCGTCCGTGTGCGTGTGTCTGTGCGTGTGTGTGTGTGTGTGTGTGTGTGTACAAGTGAGCGAGGGAGTCGTTAAGTGAGTCAGTGTGCCTGTTCGTGACTTGCCAAATGACAATAAAAATTCGAGCTGGAGCGCAAAAGAGAGGCGCAAAAGCATTTTTTTGTTCCTTTTGCCTAGCTCCTTCTTCCACTCTCTAACATTTAGCCCAATACGAATTAGACAGGAGCAACAACGACGCCAACTGTTGATTCACTTTGTTCCTGGTGTGCGTGTGTGTGTACGTGTGTGTCACGTCAATTGTGGCGGTGGGTGAGAGTATGTATGCGTATGGGAGTGTGTACACATATGTAAATACATACGAATTTTGACTTTTATATGACTTACTCAAGGACTTGAGCCCCCAATGGGGGATGTCACCTGCATAGCACATACTCGACAATTGCGATTGATGAGCACAGTAATTTTCTTAATTGAATCTTAAGCAGCGCATGCACAAAGCACTGCTATTAAAGATAGTATATGTATTAACTTTAGTTTAACATAAAATACGAAGCTGCGAGAGCAAGATATGGCATCTATTTGAGCATTACGTAGGTTGGTAATTGCAGACGTCTGGTTGGGCAATTGATTCAACATTGGATGTTGGATACGGTCTCGCTCAGGCCCAACCACGCCCTACAACAGTCGTCGCTAGGCCTAGGCCTCGAGCTAGACTGTGACCCCAGCAATGCCCAGTTGCCCATGCAATATTTTGTATTTTAATAAATATTATTAACCAACCTAAGGCGCACACGAGTACGCCCAAATTTGTTGTTGTGTTCTGTTTTTATTTTCACATTGTGTTTAATTTACTTCGTTTTGTTTTTTTGACACATGACGGCACAAGACGCATATTCAAATTGCGTGACTCGGGCAACCTCTGTGCCAGCCCACCCCCCCTTATGCCGAGCTTCATTCGCCATTGTCAGGTCATGCCGAAAGACGATGACAATGGAAGCGACGGCGTCTGTGTGTGTGTGTGTGTGTGACTGTGAGTGTGTGTGGGCTCTGGCATTTCTTTGTTTTTAGTGACTGACGACCTGACTGAGTGTTGTGCGTACTGTTAGCAATCAGCATCAATTTAACTCAATTCGGTCTAACGGTCAACGCAGCGATTTGGCAGCACTGGCTTAGAGTAGTATGTGCTGCCGAGTAGTGCGAGTGAGACAGAGAACATTTTGCTTTGCTATCAAACTCAGCATTTGCTCTAAAGTAACTCATACGACTCATAGGAAATCTTATTGTTGTCAAATTTGAACTGAAATACAAATACATATACACGTTCCATGAAAGCCAAATCTGCGCCATTCGATCGACACTCACGCGTTCATCTCTAGGTGGTCGTGCTCCTCGCTGACTGTTGCTGTGAGGGCATCAGCTGAGCGCTCGGCCCAATGGACGCGCTTCACTTTTATCCATACGTCACGTTGGACGATGTCGACGTCGGCGTCGGCACCTGCGTCGCCGTTGACGTTGACGCTAGCGTCGAAGACCGTTGCGCTATTTGTCGTTTATCCCATTTCGTTGTCGTGTGCTTTGCTTTGCGGTTCTCGTTCTTTTCGCTCGGTGCTCGTCCGTTTATTTTTGTATATTTGTCGCATATATTTCTTTGGTTAATATTTTGTTGTTCTTATTTTTAGTTTACAGTTTATGCTTTGTTATTGTTGCTTCAGTTGTCGTTGTTGTTGTTGTTGATCTTATTATTGTCGCTAAAGTAAAGTTGTGCACAACACAAAATTCTATTCGAATTTGTCATCCGTTGGCAGAGGAAGCAGCGCAGCAGCAGTTGGACTGTAACGGTAACAGACACGGTAAATTTGTGGGCTTGATTAACCAAAGCAACGCGAATCATGGCCGCCAAAGATCGTCTCCCCATATTTCCATCGCGCGGGTAAGTGCTCCCCCTCCCCCTCTCTCTCTCCCTCTCTCTCTCTCTCTCTCTCTCGCTTCAACAATTTCACGCATTCCGTCACGCAGAGCACAAACGTTGATGAAATCGCGTCTGGCGGGCGCCACGAAGGGCCATGGCCTACTTAAGAAGAAGGCAGATGCTCTGCAGATGCGCTTCCGTTTGATTCTGGGCAAGATCATTGAGGTAGGTTGGTGATTTGGCCATCTCGCCATCCCTGAGTGGTCCCTCTCTTTCGCAGACCAAGATGCTGATGGGGCAGGTGATGAAGGAGGCGGCCTTCTCGCTGGCGGAGGTCAAGTTCACCACGGGCGACATCAACCAGATCGTGCTGCAGAACGTGACCAAGGCGCAGATCAAGATACGCACCAAAAAGGACAACGTCGCCGGCGTGACTTTGCCCCTGTTCGAGCCCTACCAGGACGGCGTCGACACCTACGAGTTGGCCGGACTGGCGCGCGGCGGCCAGCAGCTGGCCAAGCTCAAGAAGAACTATCAGAGCGCGGTGCGTCTGCTCGTCGAGCTGGCGTCGCTGCAGACGTCCTTCGTGACGCTGGACGACGTCATCAAGGTGACCAACAGGCGCGTCAATGCCATCGAGCATGGTTAGTTCCAAATATATACATATATACATATATACATATATACATATATACATATATACATATATACATGATGCGTGAATCCTTGCAGTTATAATACCGCGCATCAATCGCACCATTGAGTACATCATCAGCGAGCTGGACGAGCTGGAGCGCGAGGAGTTCTATCGCTTGAAGAAGATCCAGGACAAGAAGCGCGAGGCGCGCAAGTGCGCGGACCGCAGGCGCGAGGAGCTGCGCCGCCAGGGCTACAACGTGCTCTGCAGCGAACAGGCGCAGAACATACTCGAAAACGACGGCGACGAGGACCTGCTCTTCTAGCTACAGTTAGAAGACTCGCTTGCCGGCCAATCAGCGCGCACACGCACGCAAACAGACAGACACACACACACACACACACATACGCACACACACACGCACACTCAACCCACTTCAGGCTTCGAGAATGTGACGCCTTTGCGAGTCTTAATTCAATTGTGCTGCAGCCACTGTTTCGTTGTTGTCGCTGTATTCGCTAGCTCGCTATCTTTGTCATTGTTGTTGTTGTTGTTGCTGCCGTGGCTGCTGTTGCTGCTGTTGCTGTTGCTTGTTGTTGTCGCTGTCGCTGTTGCTGTTGCTGTGGCTGCTCTTCTTCTCGTATGTATTGTACGCGTATGTACTTGACTCTGTATTTGTATAACTGTTGTTACTATTATTACTGTTATTACTATTATTACTATTCTCATGATTGGCTTTGTGTCTGTTTTTTGGTTAATTTGACTAATTTCGTCGACTTTTAATTGTGCTCAGAAAAAGAAACTAGATAAAGAAACTGAAAAAAAGAAAAAACATTTGATGGCCCATTAAATCGTCTCGTTTAGCCGCTTTGGCATTCGCAGTTATCGATATGGATATGGTTGGCCCCATGGCTTCCCCACCACACGACACGTGCCGAACCGCAAGTCAATAACAGAATCGCGTCGTATATAGACATGAATATGCATATATCGAACGACCCCCGCGCATAGATTATCTTTCAAGCGAGCTCTTGATTGTGTTCTCGTGCTCATTGCGCCAGATCTGGAGCTCCCCAATTCAAATAAAAATAGGCGATATTTTTTGATACATATATATAAAATCAAGTTTATTCATATACATATTATGTTTGCTTATACACGTAATAGTTTGACATTGACCACTTTTTTTTTTTTTTTTTCTTTGTATTGAATGTTTCTCACAGTTCTGTTTTTAAGTAGTTAGCTTTCATTTTCCGTTTTCCTATTTTGTGTATGTGTGTGTGTTTTCTCTTTAAATTCGGCTTGCTTTCATCGAGTTCTTAGCTTAAGAAAAAAATTGCTGTTGCACGACATCGAGGGGCAAAAAAAAAAGCGTTAAAAAATATGTTCGAATTGGCATTTACCGGTGTGAATGGTTCTTAAGCTTGCAAAAAATGCGCATGATTTCATTTAGATAGATATATCTCTATATATATGTATGTATATGTGTGTACGTAGGAGTATGTTAGGAGATTGTATACCAAGTACTATGAATGCATTTTGTACTTCTCGAATATATATATGCATCATATATATTTCATCTATTTGTTTATAGGCATTTTGTATATGGGCTCAAAAATGTCTTAAATGAATTAACCCGAAATGAAAAAATATTTGGTAAAAAAGAGAGAGAGAGAGAGAGATGTAGCTCTCACTATAATGAGATACTTTTTCATGTACCGTATTGGCTTTGTATGATTCGCCCTGCTGATGACTTGTTGAGCTGTTCCTAGGAACCATTTCGCTGTTATTGAAGCAAGAGCGAACACATTTTAGAATATTTTATGAAAGTATCAACCAGATCTACACACAAATGGTTCACAGTTAACAGTTCAGATTTAACAGTTCATAGAACTTAAGAGTTGGCTATTTACAGTTCATAGTTAGCTGTTCACAGTTAACAGTTATCAGTTCCCAGTTTTGAGCATGAACCATTCAAACTTCTACTTGAATTTTTTTCTAGATTGAGTAGAAAATGTAGATCTATGAAAAAGTGACAAATCGGCTAAGACTATAAATGTCACAAATTTAGAATTAAAATGTTTTAGTCTTGCACTTGGTTCACTGTGGGCAAGTAAGCCTTGCACATAAAAGATGATATTCTGAAGTCATCAGATATGATATCTGTTGATCTAGGTAAGTTTTACGAACAGTTCTGTTAAGCACTGAGTGAATTTAGAAATTGTTATAGAATATGAGGGAATTTAATAAAACTAAAATTGATCTTTGGGTAAGTATATGGAAACTAGTTTTTGTAACGTAAACCCGTGAATGAAACTTTAGCATATATACGTATGTATATATATATATATATATATATATATACATATATGTATATATGTATATCAATTTAAAAATGTTCAGGTAGCTTGGTATACCGTTATATTGATATAGTATGACATAATGTGTAAATAGATATATGTATATGTATATGTATATATGTGAATTTAATTGAATATATATATATATATATATATATATAATATATGAATTGAATGTAATTGGTATGTATATAAATATGTAGCTATGTTTGTTGTATATGAATAATATGTATATATATATAAATATAAATATATATATATATATATATATATATATATATATATATATATATATATATATATATATATATATATATATATATATATATATATATATATATATAATACATGTGTATATTCTTTTAGTAGTTTGCCGCCTTACATTAAATATATATTAAAAAAAAAACACTTTTTACTTAAATATTATTTTTCACACACAAATATAGCCAAAAGGAGAAAAAAACACACATCGAATTCGAAATTCGCAATTTGAGATTCTCATGCGGTTTTTCTCTCAGTTATATTATATATATATATATATATATATATATATATATATATATATATATATATATATATATATAACTTATATATACATATATTTGTATATGTATGTATGTATGTATACATGTATGCACACGTACATATATCAAATAATTGTTATTAATCTATTTATAAAAGTGCACACATTTCAGTTGAGTTGAGTTGAGTTGAGTTTTTTCCCTTAGTATATGTGGGGCTGCGCGCTTAGAAGCTAAGCTGAAACGTGCGCAAGGACAACGGATAAAGCGACATCGAGAGCGAGAGCGAGAGTGAGATAGCGCGAGTGTATGCGTGTGTTTGTGTGAGTGTGCTCGCGTTAAGCTGTAGGCGTTTAACAGTTCTTAAAGTTTACAGTTAGTTTTTGTTTGCTTTTGCGATATTTTTACGACTGATGCTGTAGCTGCGGCTATTCAGCTTGCTGTTGTTGTTGTTATGGTTGCAATTGCAGCTGTTGTTGTTGTTGCAGTAGTTGCAGCAGTCGCTGTCGGCGTCGCCATTGCTGTCGTCGTGGACAATTGTGACGTCATAAACTTTTGCTGAGATACTTGAGCGCGAGGCATCACACATTTGTTCTGCAAATGACACAAGCAGAAAGACAGACAAGAAGCGAAGGAACAAGGGCGGGAGAGGCGGAGCGAAAGAGAGAAAGAGAGCGCACGAAGCACGCCAAAAATTAGATGCAAAATCCGCAAACCAAAAAATATGAAATTAAATCAAATCATTTGTATGCATTTTGTGGTGGCAAACATTAAAGAAAGAGATAGAGTGAGGGAGAGAGAGAGAGAGAGAGAGAGAGAGAGAGAGAGAGAGAGAGAGAGAGAGAGAGAGAGAGAGAGAAAAGCACATAGACATTAAGTTTGATTGCTTTTGATGTTGTTTTTCTTTCAATTATAAAAAATATTATAAAAATAATTGCAAGTCTGGTGCTTTTGGTTGCAAACAAAGCGCTGCAAAAAAAACTCAGTGAGCAGATTAATTATTAGTAAAATTATTTATGGATAAACTGTAGTTGCAATCATAAAAATTAGTTAAGTTTAAAGAGGAGAGTTAAACATAGTATATGCACGAAAAAGAGGCGGAAGTAATTGTGGGCAGTTGGCAAACGCTTTAGCTAATCAGTGTGACCGAATTCTAGTGATGAGTGAACCAAAATAAATGAGAGTGCTCGACTAGCGACTACCCTTTATATATTATGATTAATAATAATATTGCATTTTTTAAATGTATTTTTAGATCTTTCGGGGAGAAATTGAAGGGAAAAATTGCATCAGCAACTTAAAATACAACAATTATTTTCTAGGAATTTGTTTCTATATAAAAATCAAGGAATATTTTCTCATCGAAAACCTATTTATGTTTCTCTCCTAATTTCCTTTCTGTTCGATTACGTATAAACTTAATTTATTTTCCTTCCTTTTTAAAATTTTTACTTATAAAGTTATTTGTAAGAGTTATCCGTTGCAAAAATTTATAGCACGTGTACTACTATCTTCATATTATTGTTACAAACATTATAAAATTCTTCTTATAAATTTTCTAAAATTTTCCTTGAAAATGGGAAATCAGGGTATATTGGTTTTGTTAAATGTATGTAACACGCAGAAGGAGGCGTGTCAGACCCAGACCCCTGTCCGTCTGCCCGTCTGTCCGTATGTTTGAACTTGTCGATCTTAGAAACAATGAGAGCTAGAGACCTGAATTTTGTAGGTCTGTGTATAGCTAACGCAGATCAAGTTTGTTCAATAATTGTTTCTTTTATAAATACGAAGTGGATGTGCTCGTTGAGATTATTCGCTTTAATGATACATATGTATGTATGAAGTATATGCTGGTTCGAGTCCAGGTGTTGTCCATTTTTCTCTTTTCTTTACTTTGTTTAATTATTTACTTATTTAATTATTTATTTATTTATGAACGAAAAACATGCTATTTGACTATGAAAATAAAAGCTCAAAAATATGATTATATAAATATAATTTTATGTTATATGCAAGCTATGAAGTATATTTAAAAATGCAGATCGGATAAGGGGTTCAGGGGATCCCTAGTCGCGCAGACCCGACTTGAGCTTTCTATCATCTTTAATTTCCTTAATTTCGATATCAGCTTATTTTAAACTTTCATTAAAATTTTTCTAAAATGGCACTTGCTTTCGGCAATAAATCAATTTTTTTGATTACCATTGCTTTTGAGAAGTTTTTGAGCTTTGGTATAACTTATGGATTAGATTTATAGTTCTATGATAAGCCACATAAAAGAAGAATGAATTTTTAAATATGAATATTCTATTCTAATATCATAGGAAAATTTCTATTATCATTCCAGAACTCAAATACACTAACTAACATTTAGATTTGATGGAAATGTACAGTTGAACATATCTTTATACATACATATATACACGAGTTTAACTACAAATTCGATTATAACAGATGTTACTTCGGTCACACTGATTTCTATTTTAAAAGATATAGTTATTTGTAATGAACAATTTATGGATTTTTTAGTTTAATCGACATGCTACCCAAGATCCTAAGCATAATTATGGGATCTGATTAGAATGTGATATAATACAATAAGTTCATGGGACCTGTTGATGCTGGCGATCTTGAGAATTTTGTCGGGTGAACAGACCGGAGTCAAGCATATGAGTGTGTGAAGTATAAGTGTGTGCGTATGTGATAGCTAGTTTACAGTGAACTCTCGCTGGGACAGCCTCAACTCGAGCTACATAGTCGCGAACAGCGTGATTCGTGTGTAATTCGTGGGGGAAACTATTGTAGTTCAGCTAGGCAATTTGTACAGCAATCAAAAGTTTACAACGCCTAGAGATGGGAGCACATTGAAG
The DNA here is from genome assembly GCA_035045145.1 of Drosophila meridionalis. Taxonomy (NCBI): domain Eukaryota; kingdom Metazoa; phylum Arthropoda; class Insecta; order Diptera; family Drosophilidae; genus Drosophila; species Drosophila meridionalis. Next base: position 598,965 of record JAWNPG010000029.1, on the reverse strand, counting down.
CATTAGAGCACGATAATGCGTATCAGGCCCGACAACTAATACTAGATATCAGGGCAATCGCCTATTGATCCAGGATTAGATCGTGTCAGAACTGCTTAGTCGTGCTAGTGATGGACTCATTCGTGCATATCGTGCGCCCATCTCTAACAGAGTTCGGGTGGATGTTTTGTGGCTTGCGCGGTGCATGTAAGCTGGAAGGTTGTTAGGTTAAGCTAAGAGTTTTCGACCAAGGTAGAGGCTAGACTCTAAGCTAAATGGGGGTGTGCTACGGGGTTGCTAAGTTTCTATATATATAAAGTTGGCTAGAACTACTTTTGGCCTACTGCTCTGACAACTCAAATACAACTGACTCGGGTGGTACGGATGACGCTGGCGGTACTCTCAGTACCTTTTGGCCGTGAAAGCAGAGGCTAAACATCCAATTGCCACTGTTGCGACCCTCCGGCGTTTCCTTGCTTCTGATCCGCTGCGCAGCCCTGGCCGTGCCGCTCGCCGGCTCGTCCTTGCCTTGGTTCCCATTTGCCGTGTTGTTGTTGTTGCGCTGCTGGACCGCTCGCTGGCGTTGCGGCTCGTTGGCGATGACGATGATCACGCTGCTGGCCTTGCGGCAGTTGAGTCGCCTGCTCTGCGGTGAGATCCTAGTACCGAATGTCACACACTGTATTAGGGGTCGTATGCGCCTGGAAGTGACCGTATAGCTTACCGTATGTTCGAGGACAACGCCTCTACCGACTGCTGTGCCGGTGGCTCCGTATCCGGCGCCGTGTTGTAGGCTGCCGAGTACATGGACGCACGCTTGGGGACCCACTCCGGATGCCCGCGTACCGACATCCAGACGGCCAGACTCTTTAGCAGCACAGCGCGCACCTGTTAACGGGATCGAATGTATTAGCCGGAAACAATGAAGCGGAAATACATAGGTAAACATATACCTCGCCGTTCAGGAAACAATAGATGAGCGCTATGAAGAAGCCCTGAAAGGAGGTCAGGAAGTGGGTCACATAGCTCCAAATGGCGAATTTCCAAGCCGTCTTCAGTGCCGGCACCAGATGCAATAGGTTCGTAATCCCCAACAAAGGTAGCAGCACGATGGCCGCCCGGACTGCCTTACGGGTCTGCTCGATGTCGCTAGCCTGCGACTGCCGCAACTTCACCACCAGCACTCGGATGATGTTGACCAGAAAGAAGAAGTTTAGCTGGAGATTGGGTAGATAGACATATAGATAGAGTGGGCAACTTCCTGTGTGGGCTGCTCGGCCAGCTCACCAGGATGACGGCCAGGCGCGGTCCCTCCAGAATCCAGTAGTAGGGCGTCAGGTTGTAGTTCCACATGCAGTCGCCGAGGGCCGTGTCCATGAAGATGGCCGTGCACTGCACCCACACAAAGGTCATCACCACGGGCATGCCCCAGCCCAGCAGCGAGAAGAAGATCAGCGGAAAGCTACCCTGGAATACAGCCACGGTGACCATGTTATGCAGGTAGAGACCCTCAATGAACATCCACATGAACATGGCGGTGCGCGCGTACTCGAGCAGGACGTAGGATGCCTCGCAGAGGTATGGCTGCAATCGATAACAAATCGACGGGAAGAGATAGAAAACAGCTTTAATAATAAATGGCAGTAATAAATATCGATAAGAAATATGCTAGTAAGTAAAGGAAGGATGACCGATAACCGAAACAGGGTCAAAGGAATGATGATTAGTGTCGATTGAACACCACCACAGTCAGCATATTCACCCATGGTCCGTCGAGTCGGATCCGCAAATTTACTAAATGTTTGTGGAAAGTACCTTAAAATGTTTTTTGCCCAACATAAAAGAAGACGTTCCATAGTGCCCGAAATCGAAGCTTTCTCATTTTTATGGAAGTCAAAAATCAAAAAGTTCGATGACTGCTCGACGACAATTCGAAAATTGTTTGATAGTTGTTAAATACCAGTTTAATGTCTATTCGATACTTGTTTGATAGTCATGCGATAGCGATTTGGCAACTCTTCGATAATACTTCTTTAACAATTCGATAACATTTCGAAAAGGAGCTTTCTTAATGCATAAGATACTAACATTAAATGGGAGTTATGAGTATTTAGGTATTTAAGATACGATAGAGTATTTAAGTTGTCGCCAGCTCTAAGTTCCTAGCAATGCTTTCAGTGAGTCCCTTAATCAAACATCTGTGATATGGTATTATTTAAGAAATATCATAATGCACGAAAGTTTTCTATCAATTACTTTAAGTATTATCGATTTCCAAACAATCTTCGAATATGTATTTTCGTTCAAAGATAAGATAAGCAGACATATCAAGCTGCTGCTCTTTCCATTTGCCTACTTGCTTTGGCCTATGAGCACTTTTCGTTTATCGATTTCATATCGCTAGCTTACTTACCGTATTCTCGATAGCCGATAGACTGGTATTGTATTGTATGCCACGCCGAAACTGATCCAGGTAGAGGGTCAGTCGGACAATCACCTGCAACACCATCGCAATGAACAGGTTCTTGTGTATTTTGGTGCGATTGTTACGCAGCGATCGAAACGCGCAGAATATCACCAGAGATATGACGAGGGCGAGCAGGGACAGGCACAGTCCAATGATCTCCAGTGTCCGTGTCCGTTGTGCAATGTCAATGTAGAGCTGTCCGGAGCAAATAACAATTAGAGCACGTCGAGTCGAGCTGGCTCCAGCATTCGCACTTACATTCACATCCTTGATTTCCTGCATCAAGCGTATGACCTCCGGCTTGTAGCAAGGCCCGTAGTCCGTCCAGCCGGCAAAGTTCGGTTCCGTTTCGTTGGGTCGTCCGCCCCAGTGGCCGTCCAGCTCGCATTTCCGATTCGCGAACTCTGTTTCAATGCAATTAAAATGCCAGCAATTACAATTATGTGTGTCAGGGTTCCCGTTCCTTTGTTCCCGGTCCCCGTTCCCTACTCTACTCGTTGCTTTCTTTACAATGCTCTCTCTAGCAGGTTAATAAATAATTTACGGCTGTCAATCCAAAGGCCACAACATATAAATGGCATTGATATGGCTTACGTTGAGCCAAGGATTTTCGTATTTTGCTGTTAAGTCAGCTACTCAAATTTATTTTGCATTTTGCAGGCGTGTTGCAAGCTGTGCTTACAGTTGCGCACGACCTGCATAGGGGGCAAAGGGTATTTGTGGACTCGTGACATTTTGTGTTAGAAATAGTCGCTTCCATCCAATCACGTTCCATTGTTGTTCCCCATCGCTTTTTCACTGCTGACCTTATTAATACCCAGTAGCCAGGGAGCTGCTGGAGAGCGGGCATGATGACACGGGCGGTAGCTGCATTGAGAGTAGCTCTTTAAGTGCTTAGACTTAATTTGTACAGAGTCAAATCTGATAAGTCTTTAGAGTTACGCCTAACTCTCAGGATATATATGGAAATAATCTAAGATATATCAATAATATCGATGAGAAATGGGTGGCTTGAAATAAAATTTAGAGAAGCAACAGCTCTAAATATGAAGACAATTTGCCAGGGTATTTGTTGGTCGAGTATCTGTAGTTTTTCCGTTTGCTTTAACTAGAGGTTCGTCAACATTGTCCCTTTTGCTGTAATTATGTCTATCGAATCGAACCGAATCGAATCGAATCGAAATGTGTGTGTTTCTGCGCTTGTTCTGTGTCCCGTTGTGTGATATGTACAGGTGTGCATTGCTGTGATACCTGGGCGACAAACGAGGACAGCTGGAATTATGGCCCGTCTTTCATTAAATATCGAGAAGCTTGCATTTCGACCTGCGCAAAAGCTTCAAATTTCCCAACTTTAACCCATGGCAACGCGCCAGCCATGCTGCTCATTATCATCAAAGGCTTTGACCAGCAATACATATGCGCCTCTCCCACACACCCGTCCACACACCCGCCCGCACACTTCCGTACAGTCCCACCTCCCACACCCTCCCACATATATTTGTCACTTCCGGCGTATAATGCGGCCCAGTGCAGAAATCGAAAAGAAGAGTATATAAAGAGGATCCCTCAGCTATAGGCACAACCTTGTCAACGGACATCAGTATACGGGAGCTGGATGAAGGGCATGACCAAGAGATACTCGGAAATACTGGTATGCAATAAAATATTGTCTATATATAGTTTCTATATATAGTTCGCTATAAATACATCCTTCACACCCTGGGACGTATTGCAGTCCTCAAAGCGCTTTGAATGGTCTTGGCTTTTGGTATTTTATGTTTGTCTGCTCAATCGAGCCGCAGCGATGTCTCCGGAATGAGTACGTGAGTTAGGCAAGTCACGCAGGAATCAGGTGCACACAGTGGTTCTACAACTATGTTTGTTCTCCCAATAATGCCCTTAGAACCAATCGAGTGACAGCATCCACTATTTAGAGGAATCTTTTAAATATGATAACTTTATCATTAAGATCTTTGATTGGTAATCGATTTCTAGATTCTATTGTCGTATTGCTCATTATTGCCATCAATTTGTTTTTAAATAATCAATTCATACATATATATTTAATATTGGGATATCTATTTAATATAACCTAAAAATATTTTCACACATGAAGAGTATACAAGAATCATGTGCGGTGTGCTTTACATAAATAGTTTTCATAAATTATCCAGCCATACGAGTAACTGTATACATATGTAGTATGAATCAATTAATTTGCAAGTAATTTCGTGTAAATTATAGTGCACAGCGCCAGGTGTCGAATGCACAGGACAAGACTATAATGGGTCAGGTCTTGGCCCAGTTTAAGCACTAAGTAATTACCTATTTATAGAAGCGAACCCATCGTTAAACTGATATTAGTCCTCTAAATTATTCACTATAAATACCCATCTATTTATATACATATAGCAATAAAGATATATATATATTTATATATATATATATATATATATATATATATATATATATATATATATATATATATATATATATATATATATATATATATATATATATCTTTACACGGTAGATAAATTCCTGACAAAATAGTGTTATGCGAAAAAAAAAATGTTTATATGAAAAAATCGTGTAAAGCGAAAAAGAGTGCAAATAAGATTTTATGCCATTTATTGAACTTAAAGCGTAGCTTTATTTAGTTAATAAGATGTAAAAGAATCATTTAAGTCTTAAAAAATATAGAAATAGGTTTAAGAAAATTGTTCCATTAAAAAAATATATGTACTTCATTATAATCAAGTAAGAGTGGTCTAGTCGAGACTGCTCGACTAGGGGATACCCTGAGTCCTGTGAAGAGCCAAATATCAAATCATTTTACGCATCTTTTATGCATGCATATAAACAACACATGCACGCACGCATAAGCGCGCGCTCTGCCAACTGCGCAGTTGACGCAGCGACTGCGCTTGGGCATCAATGTGGGCATTACTATGGGAACTTATTTGTTTAATAACTTTTCTTAGCGCTGGACTAAGTGCATCAACTTAGTAATGGCATTCATATGTATGTATTTGCCAAAGCACAAGTCTCTAGTATTTGATTTGCGCATTTTACAAATAGGGGGCTATTGGGGACGAATGGGGCGCGGCATCCAAAATCTAAAGATTACATAATCTCCGTATTCATTACACGCAATAACACAGCAAATTTGAAGTCTCTAGCTCACACGATGTACAAACTACGCCTTAAAAACGTATTTTCGATAAGCATTAAAATCGATAACATTACAACAAAAATAGTTATCGTTTATGCGAAGTAAACTTGACCTGCGTGTCCTATACACGGACCCAACAAAAAAAATTCAAGTCTCTAGCTTGCCTAGATGCTTCAATCGACGCGTTCAAACATACGGACAGACGGATAGACGGACGGACGGACAGTGCTAAATCGACTCAGCTCGTCGCCCTGATCAAGAATATATATACTTTGTGGGGTTTGACACGCCCCCTTCTGCCTGTTACATACATTTAACAAATCCATTATACCCCGATTTCCCATTTTCAATGGGCTCAGGGTATAAAAAGCGTAGAATGTTTTTAAATTTGGGTCTTCACTGGGTTCAGGGTTTCTCCTAGTCGAGGAGTCTCGACTAGAGCACTCTTTCTTGTTTAATTGTAAATTTTTGCTTTTTCCATAGTAAAACTTTTTTGCTTTTGAATTTAATGGTAAATTCCCTCTTTGTTAAAATATGACAGAATACCATGTAGTATTGCCAGATCTATGTACATTATCAATGTACTATGACAGAATGGTATTGCCAGATTTCAAGTAATGTAAAAATAATTTAAATTAAAGTAAATAATAAAATTTTTCTTTGATTTTGAAAACAGTGTTAGGACGAATCCGTGTAAAGCGATGTATATGTACGAGTATGTATATATACCTCTCTTTACACGAATATATAAATATATTTATATATATTATATAAATCTATATTTATTGCATATCTGCAGCTTTTCAGTTGCCTTTGAGTTCAATCTCTACTCGAGTTTTACGTGACTCCCATTCAGCGATGCCTTCGTGCATATCGAATTAGTTCGCTCAGCGCTCTCTGTTATTTTGCTTTTGGCTATATATCAAGGTTAGGCAACGTTTTCTCTGACACCCACATTTGATTTAAGAAATTGTGAAACTGAATTAAAAAGAGAATAGTGTAATAGGAAATATCAGATTATCCATTGATTATATGAGAAATTAATGGATATTTGAGGTAAGGCATATATCTCTATATCTATTGTATATTGTAATATAGTGAATCGATCATAAATATGACGAAACTATCGGTGTCCTCAACAAGGTTATATTAGTTTAAAGTTTAAGACCTCCGATTGTATGGACCTTACAAGTCCGTCTTTTAGAAAGCACATTCTTTTCCGAAATCTTTAGTTTACTTACTGCGTGTATCGACGCCATGATAGCCCGCGGGGCAGTTCATGCGGGCGAGGTCTCCAGCGGGTGTTGGAGGCCAGCAGAGTAGTGAGTCCCAAGTCCAGTTACAATAAATGCCTAAAGTAAAGATTGGATGGAGAGAGAGTGAGATATTGTAGAGAGAAAGAGAGAGAGAGAGAGAGAGAGAGAGAGAGAGGGAGAGAGAGGGAGAGGGAGAGAGAGCGAGAGAGAGAGAGAGAGAGAGAGCGAGAGAGAGAGAGAGAGAGGAGAGATAAATGGAGAGGCGAGACAGTAGAGAAAGATGTGAGAGGCAGAGGACAGAGATGAGAAATTATAGAAGCGGACAGCATAAAGGATATAGGATAAAATATTAAATATAGGAATGGAGGATAGAGATAAAAGACAAAGGATAAAGGATAAATTATAGTGGATAGAGGATAGAGAATAAAGGATAAAAGATAGATTGAATTGGATAGAGGATACATATATAGATATATTGATAAAAGAGAAGAGAGGAGAAAGAATAGAAGAATGACAGAGAGAGACAGATGATGATTTGGGAAAGGTGAGTGAGGGAATGGAGAGATGAGAGAGGAAAGATGAATGATGAGAGAGGAAAGGGAAAGAAAGGTTGGAGTGAGATGGGAGAAATGCAGAACAATCCGAGAATGAGACGAAGAAAATGAGGAGAAAGATTAAAAAATTACAAATGTGAGGCCGGCAGTTATTTAGCAATATCAAAGTGGTATATCCCGCCCAATATTCGATAGATAGTGGTATAGGCATTTCTCTGTCCGTATATTATTGTACAGTTTAAAAATCTAGTAATTTGAAAGCTTCACTTAACTATTGTGATTTGTTTTTCGTTGAGTGGCCATCAGGTGGTCTCATTGTGCGTGATGCAAGCGCATTCATTGCGGATGCTGATGTTTTCTTAGCTTCTGGTGCTGGGATCACTATGATATTGACCAATTCCGGTGGTGTTCTTCTTGTTGGTCGTTCCAACTGGCCGAGATACTTGTTGACCTCATTGGCGACACTGGTGAGGCCCTCTGTTGCCGAGAACAAATGCGGCTCCTGGAAGAAGTCGCTTTGGCCGCCGGCAACGGTCCCGTCTCTGGCCGCTTCTGCTTCGGATTCGGCTTCGGCTTCTGCTTCGGCTTTAGCCGACTGGGAATGCCGCCAAACGGCCCATTTCTTCCACAAGAGCCGCCGACTCTTGTCTGACATGGGCCCCATACAGTCACTACGTTTCGTCTGCGAGCGTACAGCGATTACATAACGCCCCTTCCGTTCGCTCCTAACGGCTATGCTCACAACGAACTTTAACATAATGAAAAATTTGGAATCGAATGCAACAAATTCAAGACGTGCAATTCAATTGGATTTCAATCTTAAAAGTTTTATCATTGAAATAGATGACGATCTAATCAATTTATGTACAGGATTAAAAAGTCAAATTAATTTGAGTTCTCATCGAAAACGGATTTCGCCCAAGTCTTATAGAAAAGAATTTTATTTTCGAGAGAGCGTTGCCAAAACAGAAACGAACTTTTGAGAATTGATTTCTAAAACGAAAACTGCCAAAGATCTGCTTTCGTTTCTTGACTGTCCCGTCGTGGCTTACTCTCAATAAAAAAAACTAAGAACGTTACCTTAGGGCGAGACCTAAAGCGTGATACTCGTTTCCCACAGGGGCATCTGGTATTTTAAATTTAATAATTTATCTCAAACTTTGCATTTATGTAGATTCATGTGAATTTTATGCAATTTCAATTTTTGCAAATATAACTATGTGAATGAATTAGCATTTTTATAAAATGTAAAAAATTCTATAGAATCATATGCTGAAGTTCCGTTAAGTCAGTCGCAATCTATTAAACAAAACGTTTGGCCAATTATGACACGCACGCGTTAAGCAGCGACAGCAAAATATATTTACATTTACACATATGTACATACATTGAAACGTGCAAGCGCGTTTGCTTATGCATGGTCACAAATAAATTCAGCGCCATTCATTCTAGCATATTCTTCAACCAAAATTGTTATTGAGTTGTGCTTGCATTTTCAGCCGCTTCTTTAGTTTTGTATTTGTCAAATATCGCCCTTTATACGCATGCATTCAAACCGACCACCGTTTTTGTATGTACACATATAAATACATACGTTCATATGCGCGCATTTCAGCATTTTCTAAGAATCACAATTGCGATTGATTTATGTTTATATTGTGTTTGCATTAACAGCAGCTTCTATAGTTTTGTATTTGTCAAAAGTCGCCCTTGTAGTGAAGTAGTTTCGGATTTGCCAACAGGCAATGCAAAACTGATGTGGCGCAGCAGATAGATGAAAAGCGTGTAAGCAAAAGGGTCCGCGTTCGAGACACGGCGGCGACGGCATGAAAATAGTTGCGCAGCTGTTTGTGCCTACATACATACATACATGATGGGTCCTATCGTCAATTTTTTTGTGCGTGAATAATTTTGTTCGGACTAAGTCGATTACACAAATATCGGTATTTGATATTTACATTTTTTGTCAGGGTCACACACACAAAAAGAAAATAACATAACTAACCTAGGCTATACGAAAAATGATAATTTTAGAAGATAAATTATTTGCAGAACTTCAACATTAAATATATTTCTCAGAAATGCCGTTTGTCGTCTTAGCAATTCTTATTAAGCTTATTGATATAGGTGGCACAGGCATATGAATTTTGCAGCTGGGCGTTACAAATTTTGCTGCCAATTTGCCACGCCCCCAGTAGGCGTAGACATATCATATTTGGCAAGTTCGTAGAAGGAGTCTAAGGTAACGTAACTGCAAAGTTTGGATGCTTACACTCCAAAAATGTGAAAGTTACAGGGTATTTTTTCGATATACCACGCCCCCAGAGGGGCGTAAGATTTATTTTTGGGGAATCAATAGAGGAGGCCCCCAGTAGCACAAACATCCAATTTTGAACCTTCTAGCTCTAAAACTGTAGGAGCTATACGCTTTTTGCGATTTTCCACGCCCCTGAAGGCGTAGGTATGTCCGCCATATCTTTTTGATCTTGGGTTGCTTATCCGAGTATATATATCAAATTTCAAGTCTCTAGCATCAATAGTGCTCAAAATATAGCTGATCTTGTAAAATCACTATATATTCAGATCCGATTTGCCACGCCCCCAGTGGGCGTAGACAAATTTTTTATGAATCTTTATAGAATCGTAGCGTTAAGTTACGTGCCAAATTTCAGCATTCTAGCTTTAAAACTGTAGAAGTTACAGTTTTCCCGATTTGCCACGCCCCCAATGGGCGTAGATATATCCGCCATATCTTTTTGAGCTTGGGTGGTCAACGCAAGTATACATTCCAAATTTCAACTCTCTAGCTCTTCAACTAATATGATTTCTTAACTATGGGCGCAACCATTTTCCGATTTGCCACGCCACTAGTGGACGTATCCGGAAAATCTTGACACTTTATAATTCGAGGGTATACACGAGTATATGTTCCAAATTTCAAGTCTCTAGCTTCAATAGCGTAGAAAAATATTGCATTCATACGGACAGACGGACGGACAGCAAGACGGACATTTCACAAAACCAATATACTCTTTTTCCCTTTGGGAAACGAGTATAAAAACTATTTGTTCATGTCATTTCGAACGCTTATAGAATATGTTAGCATTGTTAAACGTTTCGATAATTGTAAAGATCCCTCATTGATTACTAATCGATATCCTTGACTGTGGTTAACATATCAATATAATCATTACTTTGATAGCATACGGGTTAAAGATCCGATATCTAAATAGCTCCGATGGTATATCTATAAGATGTTTTTTATTATTATAGTTCTATAAATCTATTAGCCAACAATACATACTGCTAGAACTCTAAGTCGATGAAAAGTTTTCGCAGTTTATCCATTTGTCTGTCTTAAGCATTTCTATAAGTTTATCGATACCACACATATTTCTTTGACTTCTATTGACCCTGTGGATGCGCTGTCTTCAGAAATGATTTGACTGATTCGATTTGATGAATACTTAGCACTTAAGCAGCCCGATCTATCGAAGTTTACTTGACTACGATGAGCCTTTCAGTATATTGTTTAATAATCTATCGTTTTTTTTTTTTAACAGCTCCTACCTATTAGCTATCGACCAATCGAGTATATCGATAGACTACGTATATCAATTTACAATGCTCATTATTTTTTGTTATTTCTTTCAGCATGAGAATGATATTAGTTCGGTGCCAGGAGGGGAATATGTCGGAGTGAAACCGGTCAATAATGAGTAGATGACATTGAATTTCAGTGCAAGATGAGATGCGACAGGCTGGAAAGCGCTTACCTGTTTGCGGGTGCGTGTAATTGGCAAACATCGCTGAACAGTTGTCGTAGTTGTTGGCCAGGGCAGAGTTGAAGGAAGAGTTCCAGGCTGGAATGGTGGTGCTGGATACGGCTGGTAGTCCGGACTCTGTTGCCGCCTTAATTGTGTCCATGCCGACGGCTGTGGTTGCCTCAAAGCTCGCGTTGAGCGCATCGGACGGACTGAGCTCCGTTGCTGTCGGGGTTATCGACGTGGTTGTCATTGCGGTGCTACTGTCCACACCGGATAATCGAATGTCGCTGCCCACGGGCAAGTCCTTCTCCACTATGGAAATGAGTCGACCCTTGGTCGTTGTTGCAGCTGTGACCGCCTTACGAGCGATTCCTTGCAAGAAGCTGTTGCTGCTTGTGCTTGTGGTTATGATGGTGGGCATGCTGCCAGCCTCGTTATCGCCAGCCAGTTGCATTATTTACACTCAAATGGCAAAGCTGTGCAGCGAGAGAGAGAGAAACAGATAGAGAGAGAAAATTAAGATTGTTAAAGCTTACATTAACGGATAATAATTGGAATTACTAAATACGATAATAATGATACGGTAATGTGGAGAGATATATACAGAGTGAAAAATGGAGAAAGTTAGAGAGAAAAGGAGAAAGAAAGAGAGAGAGGGAGAGAGAGATAATATGAAAAAGAAAAAGAGCTAGAGAGATATATGTGGAGGGAAAGAGAGAAACAGAAAGAGTGTTCGTGGGAGAGAGAGGGAGATAGAAAGATACCGAAAGAGAGTGTCAGTCAGAAGAGCGAGGAAGAGGCAGAGACAGAGAGTGAGAGAGAGAAAGAGAGAGAGAGAGAGAGAGAGAGAGGCAGAGAGAACAGAGAGAGAGAGATAGACATAGAATGAGAGAGAGAGAGCAAATGATAGAATAGAGAAATAGAGCGAGTGAGAGAGAGAAATGAAAAATTAGATATGTAGAGAAAACAATACGATACAGATAAAGATTGAAAGAGGGATAGAGAGAAAGAGACAGAAATTTTTCTAAGAATTCAACGAAAATGTAGAATAAATATGAATATCATCTACATATATCGAGGTCTGTGTAGCTCCTTCTGTGTGTTAAATGTTGTCTTGGTTTGATTTGATGTAGAATTATTTCAAGCTTGCTTGATTAACCTACTCTCTAAGGGAAATCCTGCTTATGGGACCTAGTTCCCTTCGACTGCAACAACAACGAGAACAGAAGAGAATGTCCTTGTCTCCCTCTCCCACTCTTTCCTTTGGTATAGAGTTAGATGATAGCTCAATTGTTGCGATTTAATTAAGGTTTCTTCGGCGAGCAACGCATTCAGCGAAATGCACCTAATAAAATCTAGACACGTATTGTGTGCATTCCTATTCCTGGATCTGGTATTGTTTGCACTTGGCTCGGCTAAATTGATGCAGTCTGTTATTATTGTTTATTGTTTATTGTTTATTGTTTATTGTTTATTGTTTATTGTTTATTGTTTATTGTTTATTGTTTATTGTTTATTGTTTATTGTTTATTGTTTATTGTTTATTGTTTATTGTTTATTGTTTATTGTTTATTGTTTATTGTTTATTGTTTATTGTTTATTGTTTATTGTTTATTGTTTATTGTTTATTGTTTATTGTTTATTGTTTATTGTTTATTGTTTATTGTTTATTGTTTATTGTTTATTGTTTATTGTTTATTGTTTATTGTTTATTGTTTATTGTTTATTGTTTATTGTTTATTGTTTATTGTTTATTGTTTATTGTTTATTGTTTATTGTTTATTGTTTATTGTTTATTGTTTATTGTTTATTGTTTATTGTTTATTGTTTATTGTTTATTGTTTATTGTTTATTGTTTATTGTTTATTGTTTATTGTTTATTGTTTATTGTTTATTGTTTATTGTTTATTGTTTATTGTTTATTGTTTATTGTTTATTGTTTATTGTTTATTGTTTATTGTTTATTGTTTATTGTTTATTGTTTATTGTTTATTGTTTATTGTTTATTGTTTATTGTTTATTGTTTATTGTTTATTGTTTATTGTTTATTGTTTATTGTTTATTGTTTATTGTTTATTGTTTATTGTTTATTGTTTATTGTTTATTGTTTATTGTTTATTGTTTATTGTTTATTGTTTATTGTTTATTGTTTATTGTTTATTGTTTATTGTTTATTGTTTATTGTTTATTGTTTATTGTTTATTGTTTATTGTTTATTGTTTATTGTTTATTGTTTATTGTTTATTGTTTATTGTTTATTGTTTATTGTTTATTGTTTATTGTTTATTGTTTATTGTTTATTGTTTATTGTTTATTGTTTATTGTTTATTGTTTATTGTTTATTGTTTATTGTTTATTGTTTATTGTTTATTGTTTATTGTTTATTGTTTATTGTTTATTGTTTATTGTTTATTGTTTATTGTTTATTGTTTATTGTTTATTGTTTATTGTTTATTGTTTATTGTTTATTGTTTATTGTTTATTGTTTATTGTTTATTGTTTATTGTTTATTGTTTATTGTTTATTGTTTATTGTTTATTGTTTATTGTTTATTGTTTATTGTTTATTGTTTATTGTTTATTGTTTATTGTTTATTGTTTATTGTTTATTGTTTATTGTTTATTGTTTATTGTTTATTGTTTATTGTTTATTGTTTATTGTTTATTGTTTATTGTTTATTGTTTATTGTTTATTGTTTATTGTTTATTGTTTATTGTTTATTGTTTATTGTTTATTGTTTATTGTTTATTGTTTATTGTTTATTGTTTATTGTTTATTGTTTATTGTTTATTGTTTATTGTTTATTGTTTATTGTTTATTGTTTATTGTTTATTGTTTATTGTTTATTGTTTATTGTTTATTGTTTATTGTTTATTGTTTATTGTTTATTGTTTATTGTTTATTGTTTATTGTTTATTGTTTATTGTTTATTGTTTATTGTTTATTGTTTATTGTTTATTGTTTATTGTTTATTGTTTATTGTTTATTGTTTATTGTTTATTGTTTATTGTTTATTGTTTATTGTTTATTGTTTATTGTTTATTGTTTATTGTTTATTGTTTATTGTTTATTGTTTATTGTTTATTGTTTATTGTTTATTGTTTATTGTTTATTGTTTATTGTTTATTGTTTATTGTTTATTGTTTATTGTTTATTGTTTATTGTTTATTGTTTATTGTTTATTGTTTATTGTTTATTGTTTATTGTTTATTGTTTATTGTTTATTGTTTATTGTTTATTGTTTATTGTTTATTGTTTATTGTTTATTGTTTATTGTTTATTGTTTATTGTTTATTGTTTATTGTTTATTGTTTATTGTTTATTGTTTATTGTTTATTGTTTATTGTTTATTGTTTATTGTTTATTGTTTATTGTTTATTGTTTATTGTTTATTGTTTATTGTTTATTGTTTATTGTTTATTGTTTATTGTTTATTGTTTATTGTTTATTGTTTATTGTTTATTGTTTATTGTTTATTGTTTATTGTTTATTGTTTATTGTTTATTGTTTATTGTTTATTGTTTATTGTTTATTGTTTATTGTTTATTGTTTATTGTTTATTGTTTATTGTTTATTGTTTATTGTTTATTGTTTATTGTTTATTGTTTATTGTTTATTGTTTATTGTTTATTGTTTATTGTTTATTGTTTATTGTTTATTGTTTATTGTTTATTGTTTATTGTTTATTGTTTATTGTTTATTGTTTATTGTTTATTGTTTATTGTTTATTGTTTATTGTTTATTGTTTATTGTTTATTGTTTATTGTTTATTGTTTATTGTTTATTGTTTATTGTTTATTGTTTATTGTTTATTGTTTATTGTTTATTGTTTATTGTTTATTGTTTATTGTTTATTGTTTATTGTTTATTGTTTATTGTTTATTGTTTATTGTTTATTGTTTATTGTTTATTGTTTATTGTTTATTGTTTATTGTTTATTGTTTATTGTTTATTGTTTATTGTTTATTGTTTATTGTTTATTGTTTATTGTTTATTGTTTATTGTTTATTGTTTATTGTTTATTGTTTATTGTTTATTGTTTATTGTTTATTGTTTATTGTTTATTGTTTATTGTTTATTGTTTATTGTTTATTGTTTATTGTTTATTGTTTATTGTTTATTGTTTATTGTTTATTGTTTATTGTTTATTGTTTATTGTTTATTGTTTATTGTTTATTGTTTATTGTTTATTGTTTATTGTTTATTGTTTATTGTTTATTGTTTATTGTTTATTGTTTATTGTTTATTGTTTATTGTTTATTGTTTATTGTTTATTGTTTATTGTTTATTGTTTATTGTTTATTGTTTATTGTTTATTGTTTATTGTTTATTGTTTATTGTTTATTGTTTATTGTTTATTGTTTATTGTTTATTGTTTATTGTTTATTGTTTATTGTTTATTGTTTATTGTTTATTGTTTATTGTTTATTGTTTATTGTTTATTGTTTATTGTTTATTGTTTATTGTTTATTGTTTATTGTTTATTGTTTATTGTTTATTGTTTATTGTTTATTGTTTATTGTTTATTGTTTATTGTTTATTGTTTATTGTTTATTGTTTATTGTTTATTGTTTATTGTTTATTGTTTATTGTTTATTGTTTATTGTTTATTGTTTATTGTTTATTGTTTATTGTTTATTGTTTATTGTTTATTGTTTATTGTTTATTGTTTATTGTTTATTGTTTATTGTTTATTGTTTATTGTTTATTGTTTATTGTTTATTGTTTATTGTTTATTGTTTATTGTTTATTGTTTATTGTTTATTGTTTATTGTTTATTGTTTATTGTTTATTGTTTATTGTTTATTGTTTATTGTTTATTGTTTATTGTTTATTGTTTATTGTTTATTGTTTATTGTTTATTGTTTATTGTTTATTGTTTATTGTTTATTGTTTATTGTTTATTGTTTATTGTTTATTGTTTATTGTTTATTGTTTATTGTTTATTGTTTATTGTTTATTGTTTATTGTTTATTGTTTATTGTTTATTGTTTATTGTTTATTGTTTATTGTTTATTGTTTATTGTTTATTGTTTATTGTTTATTGTTTATTGTTTATTGTTTATTGTTTATTGTTTATTGTTTATTGTTTATTGTTTATTGTTTATTGTTTATTGTTTATTGTTTATTGTTTATTGTTTATTGTTTATTGTTTATTGTTTATTGTTTATTGTTTATTGTTTATTGTTTATTGTTTATTGTTTATTGTTTATTGTTTATTGTTTATTGTTTATTGTTTATTGTTTATTGTTTATTGTTTATTGTTTATTGTTTATTGTTTATTGTTTATTGTTTATTGTTTATTGTTTATTGTTTATTGTTTATTGTTTATTGTTTATTGTTTATTGTTTATTGTTTATTGTTTATTGTTTATTGTTTATTGTTTATTGTTTATTGTTTATTGTTTATTGTTTATTGTTTATTGTTTATTGTTTATTGTTTATTGTTTATTGTTTATTGTTTATTGTTTATTGTTTATTGTTTATTGTTTATTGTTTATTGTTTATTGTTTATTGTTTATTGTTTATTGTTTATTGTTTATTGTTTATTGTTTATTGTTTATTGTTTATTGTTTATTGTTTATTGTTTATTGTTTATTGTTTATTGTTTATTGTTTATTGTTTATTGTTTATTGTTTATTGTTTATTGTTTATTGTTTATTGTTTATTGTTTATTGTTTATTGTTTATTGTTTATTGTTTATTGTTTATTGTTTATTGTTTATTGTTTATTGTTTATTGTTTATTGTTTATTGTTTATTGTTTATTGTTTATTGTTTATTGTTTATTGTTTATTGTTTATTGTTTATTGTTTATTGTTTATTGTTTATTGTTTATTGTTTATTGTTTATTGTTTATTGTTTATTGTTTATTGTTTATTGTTTATTGTTTATTGTTTATTGTTTATTGTTTATTGTTTATTGTTTATTGTTTATTGTTTATTGTTTATTGTTTATTGTTTATTGTTTATTGTTTATTGTTTATTGTTTATTGTTTATTGTTTATTGTTTATTGTTTATTGTTTATTGTTTATTGTTTATTGTTTATTGTTTATTGTTTATTGTTTATTGTTTATTGTTTATTGTTTATTGTTTATTGTTTATTGTTTATTGTTTATTGTTTATTGTTTATTGTTTATTGTTTATTGTTTATTGTTTATTGTTTATTGTTTATTGTTTATTGTTTATTGTTTATTGTTTATTGTTTATTGTTTATTGTTTATTGTTTATTGTTTATTGTTTATTGTTTATTGTTTATTGTTTATTGTTTATTGTTTATTGTTTATTGTTTATTGTTTATTGTTTATTGTTTATTGTTTATTGTTTATTGTTTATTGTTTATTGTTTATTGTTTATTGTTTATTGTTTATTGTTTATTGTTTATTGTTTATTGTTTATTGTTTATTGTTTATTGTTTATTGTTTATTGTTTATTGTTTATTGTTTATTGTTTATTGTTTATTGTTTATTGTTTATTGTTTATTGTTTATTGTTTATTGTTTATTGTTTATTGTTTATTGTTTATTGTTTATTGTTTATTGTTTATTGTTTATTGTTTATTGTTTATTGTTTATTGTTTATTGTTTATTGTTTATTGTTTATTGTTTATTGTTTATTGTTTATTGTTTATTGTTTATTGTTTATTGTTTATTGTTTATTGTTTATTGTTTATTGTTTATTGTTTATTGTTTATTGTTTATTGTTTATTGTTTATTGTTTATTGTTTATTGTTTATTGTTTATTGTTTATTGTTTATTGTTTATTGTTTATTGTTTATTGTTTATTGTTTATTGTTTATTGTTTATTGTTTATTGTTTATTGTTTATTGTTTATTGTTTATTGTTTATTGTTTATTGTTTATTGTTTATTGTTTATTGTTTATTGTTTATTGTTTATTGTTTATTGTTTATTGTTTATTGTTTATTGTTTATTGTTTATTGTTTATTGTTTATTGTTTATTGTTTATTGTTTATTGTTTATTGTTTATTGTTTATTGTTTATTGTTTATTGTTTATTGTTTATTGTTTATTGTTTATTGTTTATTGTTTATTGTTTATTGTTTATTGTTTATTGTTTATTGTTTATTGTTTATTGTTTATTGTTTATTGTTTATTGTTTATTGTTTATTGTTTATTGTTTATTGTTTATTGTTTATTGTTTATTGTTTATTGTTTATTGTTTATTGTTTATTGTTTATTGTTTATTGTTTATTGTTTATTGTTTATTGTTTATTGTTTATTGTTTATTGTTTATTGTTTATTGTTTATTGTTTATTGTTTATTGTTTATTGTTTATTGTTTATTGTTTATTGTTTATTGTTTATTGTTTATTGTTTATTGTTTATTGTTTATTGTTTATTGTTTATTGTTTATTGTTTATTGTTTATTGTTTATTGTTTATTGTTTATTGTTTATTGTTTATTGTTTATTGTTTATTGTTTATTGTTTATTGTTTATTGTTTATTGTTTATTGTTTATTGTTTATTGTTTATTGTTTATTGTTTATTGTTTATTGTTTATTGTTTATTGTTTATTGTTTATTGTTTATTTTTTATTGTTCATTATTCATTGTCCATTGCTTATTGTTTATCGATTATAGTGTATTGATTATTGTTTATTAAAAAATTACTTTGTAATGCTGTCGTTGGCGTTAGTTGCCGATGTCTTCCGTTTCTATTTATGTCTGGTTGCAACACAATGCAAACGGTTAATCGAATGGCTCTGTGCATTCTTCCCAATGTTTCTTGGAAGCAACAGCATACAGTATTTCGATTGAGCTTGGCAAATGGGTCACGTTTGTCCCTCGGCTGAGTCTGCTAACTCGGCTGAAGTCAATTTGAACTTTTTATAACTATTTCACATCACATTCTCAACTCGACTCAACTCAATCAATCAATAATTGGATGATATCATGATTGATTGCTTTCTTCAACAAGCAGAAAATGTCAATTATAACAAGTAGGAGTGCGCTAGTCGAGACCGCTTGACTAGGAGATACACTGGACCCCGTAACGGGCCAATATTTGAATAATTCTACTCTTCTTTTATGCGTACACACAATCGATGGGGGGCGAAGGGGGCGTGGTATCCAAAATCTAAAGATCACATAATCTCCTTATTCAATACACACAACTGAACAACAAATTTGAAGAGTATAGCTCAAACGATGTACAAACCCCGCTTAAAAGATAAATTCAAATTATTGATAAATGCCAATAAAGAAGATATGGGATGAGTTATCGGAGAAATATGGTTAACTCGTACTGCGTACGGTATACACGAGTATTCATGTAAAATTTGAAGTATCAAAGATCTCTGTGTTCACATGGACGGACGGACGGACAAGCGGACAGGGCTGATCAATATATCAATCAAATATATACTTTAGGGGGTATGGCCGTCCTCCTTCTGCCTGTCACATACATTCTAACAAAACCATCATACCCTGATTTCATTTTCAATGGGTACAGGGTATAAAAAGTTTAGTTACAGCAGCTGAAGTACACGGTCACAATTATCAACAATAATAAACTAGAAAATGTTTGTAACTCTCAAGTTTTCACAAATGACTTAACTGTGTATACATTACATATATATAAAGGTGGAGAAATAAATATAGTAATTCTATTTGGCAATACCCTGTTCTCAGTATGGACATTAGTTGTTATGTTTATGCTACACTCGTGTGTGTCCATATACTAATATAATGTACTAAATATAATGTACGGATTAACGATACTTATCTATGTATGCGTTATCGATAGACGCAAACATACCAGATTTGAGTTAAAAGTAGAAGAAATTACGTACTTAAGGATATATATACATATACTATATGAAGATTATATATGATTTATGGCATCTGCCACGCCTTCTTCTGCCTGTCACATACATTTGCATAGAACCATTACGCCCTGATTTCGCCTTTTCAATGGGTGTAAAAATACAAATAGTAATAATCATGCTCAAGCATCCCTTGATGACTAGATAAGTTGAGTTCCATAAGTACGCATGGCGGGACGTGAGTTAAGCACTTTTAGCAAATCGAATTTCTACTTGAGCGAGATATGAAATCCACTCTGTCGTAGCTGACAAGTGACCCAGATCGCCGTCTGCTGTCTGTTGGATTCGATGCTGCCTGTCTGGCTGGCTGGGGCTTGCACCTGCCCAGCCGCCGACCGACACGGCGCGCACCTTGACTGAGCGTGTCGCATTACTCTCCGTTGACTGGAGTGACATTCGCGCTTTCCTGCACAGCTCTCAGAGGTCGCTAATTGATAAGCAGGCATTGGCACGAAAGGCCCATTTAATAGGCATAGCTATCTATCTCGGTCTCCCTCTCCCTCTCTCCCTCTCTTTCTGTAACGCTCTGTAAGGGTGCTCATCTGTCTCTGGCTTATGTAAGTGCGTGGCTGGGCGCCGTCTCGCTGCTTATGAAACTAACATACGCTGCGACAACTTACAAAATTGAAATTCTTATGAAATTATATAAAATACATCAGCTCAAAGGCATTTCGAGCGCCCACAAGAAAACCCCCTCCACACACACACACACACACACAGACACATGTGTGTGGGTGAATTGCTCAGCAGATGAGTTTAACTTGCAGCTTAGCAAGTGCAGCCCGATGATGATATGAAACCTTGCCAAGTTTTCAACTAAAATCCATAAGCTACAAACTCTAGCTATCTGTGAGGCTGCGAGGCTGTGGCTTCTGCGGCCCGGCCCCATGGAAGTGTATTTGCTAGTCGCTTATTTTCGGGCTGCTTTTTCTTTGTATTTTGCTTATGTGTGCACAAGCATGGCTGGCGGCATGTTTGCGCAAGCATGCTTGCGCTTGCATACCTGACCGCCCAGCATATGAATGAGGTCGACGCTTTATTGCCCCACAAACTCAGCCTGGACTCAACTACCAATCAAGCTACGTATGTGTGTGTGTGCGTGTGTTTACTTCTGGTCAATAAACAGTGGCAAAGTGCACAACACTTGATAGGAACAGCGCGTCGTATGCGTAATATTTCATGGATGCCTTGCCTATTTAACTAATTGCTTTAGCATTTGATGGACGTGAGGGACTTGGCGAGAGGCGGTGGCTGCATGTGTAAAGGCTGTAATTAAGGAGATAGTTGAGAGTTATGCAAGCATGTCCATGGCGAAATAGTAGCTGTGTCCACTGCATCGTGTACGTAATGTGGATTAGAATCTGTGAGCAAATGATTTGAATAACTGGGAAACTGCAGCTAGCCAAAGGAGAATAATGTTTGCAAATGTGTATGTAGGTTTATATATGTATGTAGAGGCATAATATATATATGACTATGTATATATATTTAGTTATAACAATCGACATCTGAGACTCACAAATTCATCAGCTTGACTTTGTTTTTGTACTTCTCTTTGTGAATGTAGTTATGTTAGTTTACCTTTGCAATTTGCCTCTCTCTGTCAATGCAAGCCATTTCACCACTATTGCAGCTAGAGATTTGCAATTTGGATGCTATACTCGTTGATACCCTCGCCAAATAAAAAGTTTAATTTTTGTCAATACGCCTACTACTAATTGATACGGGTTTGAAATTTAGAATATATATTTGCATTCCCAACTCAAGATCATAAATATTGAGTGGATATAACTACGTCCATAGGAGGCGTGACTAACTATAAAGTTATATTACTGAGTTACTGTTCACCTCCGCTATCGATCTTCATAAATCCTTATATAATTTGTTCGCCTCTTTGGGGCGTGGCATATCGAAAGTAATCTGTATCTTCTTGACTTATGAATTTAATAGACACGCTATTGAAATTTGATCTAAGAATTAGCTTAGATGTGTGCACATCTCTTGAGGAGCTCAACTCTGAATGGGTATTATGCAGTCGGTAACGCCCAACTGCAACATTCATATTCATATTCGATTGTCTTCTACAAATTTGGGCTCGAAATTTAATTGCATTTGCTTGATATATAGCTGCTCGATATAATTATTCGTATAGCCAAAGCTAGATTCCATTTATTAAAAGTTTAATTACCACGAAATTAAGGCGCAGAATTCGCAATGAGCGGAATGCGAAATGCGATGGCTCATTGGTAATACTGTTAGTAATTTATGCAAGGCTAAGCGTGATTATTAAAAAGTGAGCTAACGAGAAGGGGGCGTGGCCGCTGTTTGCTCATTAACAAGGGCATTTGGGCGGGCGCGTTGACTGCAGTTGTTTCATCCACACACACACTCACACACACACATATACATATATGTATATATATGTATATCTTTGTAGCTTTGGGGCCTGCGTGACCTTAAAAACTTTCGCGCGATTTGACAATGGGGACGTGGCTGTGATGAGATTCGCAACTGCTTTGAATAGAGTGGCCGAGGGGCAAACTAGTCTCTATGTAGACTAGGGTAAGTTGATGCGGCTCTCCAGCTAACACAGTTGAGGCAACACTCAGTCTCTGGCTTCTGCAAGGCAAGTTTCGAGTCGCACAGAGTAGGACACTTTGTTCGCCCATTAGCTTTACTATCGCCACTCATAGCCAAACTGACTGCGGCAAGCATTTCCTATAAAAATGTGGCAGAGAGCGGAATGCCAACAATTAAATTAATACAAATTTATTGTGTAAAGGCTAAGTTGTCATAGCAATGCAGCTTATCAAGCAGAAAGCAATTATTTTTAGCTTTGCAGCGTGCAAATTTATTGTGACCTTTACTTTTCGTATCGCCAGCGAAAGAGACTCTGGTAGGAATGTGGCGAGCGGGCTCAACTGACTGCACAAGATACCTTAACGATTCGAAAAAGAGCAAAATACTCTGGAATTTTGAAAATTTTTGTTTGAATCGATTTTGCATAAGAAATAAGTAAGAACATTGCATTCGGTAGTAACGGAATGAGAGACTTTGTTTCCATAGGGGCATCTGGTATATTCAATTTGAAAATATATCTGAAGCCGTTAAGCCGCCGCTCGAACAACTATCAAACTGATTTGTCATGGTGAATATAGCTACTATATATTTTTGAGCTTGGGCCATATTTGTATAAAATTCAAATCAAGTCAATCTTATATAATAGCCATTAGCCAGTCCCCTTATAGGAATTTTTGGAAATCTTAACATTTTGTAAGACACAACTACAGTCAGGCATAAGTAGTTCCTCAACAACCAATATACCCGTTATGCTTATTAAACTCGTATAATAATATTAAAGGTTCTTAAAGTCGTAATGATAAGACATTGGAAGTGAGCTGTCTGCAGAGAGCACGGAGAGAAAGAAAGGAGCTGGAGAAAAAAATATAATTTAGTTTTTCTTCCGCTTAAATTCACATTGAAGCTCAGACCACAAAGTAGCCTTGTGCAGTCAGCGGTGCTAGCGGTGGATGAACTCAATGTTTTAGTTTGGGAAATTAAGTGCGAAATTTGGAGTGCAGAAATCTAAGTGCAAAGCAAAAATGAGAAAAATGTAAGGCCGAGCAGTTGGCAAAAATAGAAGAGAATGCAGAAATAATAGAGAAAATAACGATAGCAATAAGCAAACGGCCTAAGGCACTGCAGCTGCAGTTTCTATAGCTGAACCAAATCTCAGTTGAGCCCTGAGCTGTGACTGACTGCCCAGCCACTGCCACGCCCAGTCATTCTCTTTCTCTTTTTCTGTCTCTCTCTCTTTGTCTCGTTTTGGGTCTTTCTCAGTTGCATTAAAATTAAATAAAAATCAATTCAAGGCATTGCAATGCCAGTTACATCACCTACAGCAGCTCCAAAGGATTCTCCTTAAAGCAGCTCTCGTGACGTTTGTCCTGCACCGCAGGACATTTGCCGCTTGGTTGAGTTGCTGCCGTCGCTGCCGATGCTGCCGTGGCTGCTGCTGCTGTCGCTAGAGCTTACACAATTTGGCATTGAATATTGTTGCACTTTGCTCAATTCGTAGTTTGGCAATCCAAACCTCAAGTTCGGTTTATGTTTTGCTCTGTTGCATCGAATTGTAAACGGACAAAACCGAAAAAAAGGAATGAATAGTGTGAAAGGGCATATCAACGTTAAAATACTCTAACTTAGCTGAGCTATCGAAAGGCATTTTATGTAGTTAGTGGAGCATATGAAATTATTGAAATACCAAAATTACGATCTATTAAGTTTTTTATACCCTGAACCCATGAAAATGGAAAATAAAGTTATGATGGTTTTGAGAAAATGTATGTAACAGGTAGAAGGAGGCGTGCTGCATCCCATAAACCATATATATTCTTGATCAGCGCAACAGTCGATATAGGCTTGTCCGCCCGTGTGAACGCTGAGATCTTCGAAAGTACATAAGCTGAAATTTTACATTTATTCTCGAGTATACCATACGCATTATGTTATTTCGATAACTCATTCCATTTTTTTCGGCAGCTATCGATAATTTCAGTGTAATGAATATGAATATATGACTATGAAATTTTTAGATTTGGGAGACCGCCACATTCGTCCTCCATTTGCAAAAAACTTATTTCGAATGCTAGACACTTGTGCTTTAGCAAATACACAGATATGAATGTCATTAAAAACTTATGATGATTAAGATGAAGAAGAAAAGAAGAAGAAGAAGTTCAAGCGCATTCGCTGCGTCAACTGCGCAGTTAACAGAGTGCGTTTATGCATGCATGCACGTGTGTGTGAATATGTCGTCTGTTTATAGGCATATAAGAAGCGTAGAATGATTGGAATCTTGGCTCCGTACAGGGTTCAGGGTATCTCCTAGTCGATCAGTCTCAACTGGAGCACTCTTACTTATTTTCTTATATGACAGAGCTTATTTTGAGTAGTGTTACATTCTGTTACAACGATTATGTAAATTTATAACATATGTCTGTATATAAAATATAACTTTCTCTATATCTCGGATCTTCTACATGGCAATAGGAAATTTGAAAGCCTCTCGTAAAGCCACAAGCAGAGACGTTAAGAAATCAGTGTAATTTCGTGTTCACAGTGAATTGGCTTGGGTGGTTAGCAGCGCCCTCAGTTGGCGACAGTATTAACTGTTGCTTTAGCAGACAAGCAGAACAACAATAATAATAGGGATAATCGTAATAACAATAAGGCATTCGCACAATACAGGGCAGAACACAGGGCGCCCCACGGTTCACCGCTCAGGTGTGTAATACCCTTCACATGACCAAATACCGTTTTTGACAGCTCATCACGTTTTATTGTGCTATTGCCTACTCGCTCTCTCTCTTTCTCTCTCTCTCTCCCTCTCTCTCTCTCTTTCTGTGTCTCTTCGTCTGTTTCGTTCGTAGCCTTCCCGACTGATGTGTGTTTGTATATCAGCAATGCAATGGGCTGATTATATTGGCGTTGCATAATTTGTCAAGTTTGACACTTTATAAATCAATACCCAGGTGAGCTTGTATGGGTGGCAATATACAACGGTAGATAGTATGAGACTATGAAATACTCTGTAAAATTATGAAATATAACAATGCCTCAAAATAAATAATAACTTATGATTAATGTGTTACGACTAATAACTAATGACTAATGACTAATGACTAATGACTAATAACTAATGACTAATGACTAATGACTAATGACTAATGACTAATGACTAATGACTAATGACTAATGACTAATGACTAATGACTAATGACTAATGACTAATGACTAATGACTAATGACTAATGACTAATGACTAATGACTAATGACTAATGACTAATGACTAATGACTAATGACTAATGACTAATGACTAATGACTAATGACTAATGACTAATGACTAATGACTAATGACTAATGACTAATGACTAATGACTAATGACTAATGACTAATGACTAATGACTAATGACTAATGACTAATGACTAATGACTAATGACTAATGACTAATGACTAATGACTAATGACTAATGACTAATGACTAATGACTAATGACTAATGACTAATGACTAATGACTAATGACTAATGACTAATGACTAATGACTAATGACTAATGACTAATGACTAATGACTAATGACTAATGACTAATGACTAATGACTAATGACTAATGACTAATGACTAATGACTAATGACTAATGACTAATGACTAATGACTAATGATTAAAAAATTGTATATGTATTGCATTACCCTATTTGGGCCCCAATTTAAATTAAATTTTTGAATCAATATCCGATCAAAGTCAAGACGTAGTACTGCAAATAGAGCCAGCATGGTCCAGGGTATCAAGAGGCCAGACATAAATATATGCATGTACATACATATGTACATACATAAGGGAAGGGAGAAAGATGGGAATGAGGACTGAACCTTGGCACTGACTGAGGCAAAGACAGGGCCTGTTTGACTGTCAGACGCAATATCAGTTGTTGCCACAAGTTGCATGCTGCCAGCCAGGATAATGGCTTCAGACCCAGACCTTGACAGCGGGGCAAAATGCCAAAATAATTTCGTAACTCTCGCTTGCTCGCCAATTCAATGGCTGGCTGCGCGTTTTGTATTTAGACAATATAATTAAACATAATTGGTTGCATTATCGCTTTGGCCATAAATTCAGCAAAAGACACACGTCCCCTAGCCTGCCACGCCTCTTGGTCGGGCTTAAGGCTTTGGCAATTGCATAACGTCCATTCATCTGTCAGCAGCAGCTTCTGGTCAATGACATCCTGACAATGGGAACTCTGTCGCTGAGTGGGAGGTGTGCCAATTGTTGCCAGGACGGGCAAAGTATAAGTTAAGTTGTATAAGTAAAGCGGAGCTGAAGGGCGAGGTGTGCGTGTGCGTGTGTGTGTGTGTGTGGATGTGTGTGTGTTAGCTGTGAGGCTTTTGTGTGATGGCTTGTCGAATCGTGTCGCCCACCGAAGAGGCCACAAAGCCATTCAACTCAATTCAAACTAACTGCAGCAATGCGACACACACACACACACACACACACACTTGAGGCAGCTCCTGCACTCAAGCCAAGGCAATCAAAGTGAAATCTGTGCTGCAACTGGCCAATAAAGAACTGCAGGTTGTTACAATAACAACAGCAACAGGCAACAAGGTGCAACAATTGATTTGCGCAACATTTCACTATTGGCCAACACACACATACACACATACACACATACATACATACATATATTCATATATTGGCCAATTGTTGCAAACGGAAATCTGATGTCACTTCAAAAATATGAAAAGAATTCCCATCTGAATGTTTTTATGCAACATTTTTTATTAGGGTGGGGATTGGGTAGCAGCGTCAGCGTCGGCGTCGACGTCGTCGTCAGCGTCAGCGTCTCTGCCACTCAGTTAAAGAGGGCCCAACTTGTGCGTCGTCGAGTATGGAAGTTTTCCCTCACGAACTCGAGAACTTTTATCTATAAGCAATAAGCATACGTATGCGAATCATGTGATATAAATAATACGTGAAATGAAAGTATTTATAACATAAGCAGATCTAAACAATTAGTGGGCAAGCTGGTGTTACTCTGCTTCAGATTTATAACATCTGTATACATATAGTTATTAAATGGGGCCTTATGCTTGGAGACATAAGTTGTCATTATAGGTGAATGAAAGCATCTTGATTCATATACTTGATTATCATATCGAGAGTTTTCAGTATAGTATATATCGATAGGCATCGGATCAATAATGATTTGAGCACCAGCTAAAAGAGTTCAAGAGTTCTATTCGTTTCTATAGATATTTTCCCACTCTTTACCTATATTAAAATGGATGAAAGTTTAACTTGAACTATTTAACTTTTTATTAGATATTTGAAATCGGTTATTATAAAATATTGTATTGTGTATAATGGATGCAGCTAAAGGGGTAAATATATTTAAAATACATATTCAGCATATTAATATCCAATCATATAGATATATTGACGTCGATTTACACACATAATACTGTTATATATAGAGTACCGATATCAATATATATCAATATATGTAAACCATTCAAATCAATTTCCACTCATATCAATATATATGAATCATCTGTCATTCATATTGATTTGTATAATTTATTATGTATCATATATAGATATCTATCGATACATATTAATTGTGAATAACCGTTATGTAAGAGTTAAGCTCAGGAATTCGTGTTGTCTGCGTATAGAGCCTCTTACTGCTCAGCTATATTGAAAGTGAGAAATCTTTACATAAGGTATTTCACATATTATTACACTATGATGTCATTAAAAGGTATTATACTTTAGCACATATGGAACCGTTAATCATTTTATAGAGCATATTTTCGATTACTTAAACTGCATATCCATATCCATGTAAGTCGATAGTGAATAACCAGAGTAAAAGAAGTTAGAGTGCTCTAGTCGAGACTGCTCGACTAGGAGATACCCGGAGCAGTGTAAGGACCTATTATTCCAATCATTCTACGCTTCTTGTATGCATACATACAAAGAACACAGCACATAGACATACGCGCGTGTGTATTATTAAATGAATAAATCTCTAGTATCTGACATAGACAAACGGCCTGTCGGACAGGACTATATCAACTCAGCTCGTCGCCTTGATCAAGAATATGTATACTTTATGGGGTGCGGCACGCCTCCATCTGTGTGTTATATTAATTTTCTCAAAACCATCATATTCTGATTTCCCATTGGTTCAGGC
The DNA here is from genome assembly GCA_035045145.1 of Drosophila meridionalis. Taxonomy (NCBI): domain Eukaryota; kingdom Metazoa; phylum Arthropoda; class Insecta; order Diptera; family Drosophilidae; genus Drosophila; species Drosophila meridionalis. The sequence goes on along the minus strand of JAWNPG010000029.1, from coordinate 570,163 downwards.
TATAAAAACTCATATAAAAATGTAATCATTAATCCTCGACTATATGATATCCTGTAAGTATATATAATTATGTTTTCAGTTATGCTCACAGCTTTAAGCATATGAAAAATATGCTTAAGCTTATCCACTCTCATGGTTTATACTGTCACATGATGTCAGCTGATAATTACAGGGTATTATTATGCAACAGGGTCGACAGCAGAGCGCAGGGCGTCAAACAGAGCTGGAGCGGGCATAAGCTGCAGTCGATAGCTTATTGCTTGCCTGAGCGGGGTTAAGCTGCCATAGCGTGGCAAGGGGCGAGGGGAGAGGGGCGACGGGCGAGGGGCGAGGGGCAACTGTGTGCTGCATGCCACAACTGACAACACAACTGCAGCCGCTTTATGGATTGCAATGGTGAAATTGTAATGAAATCCGGATTACAGATCAAAGGGCTTAACGCAAGTGCGTGTCGCATGTTGGCTCTCGCTTTGCGTGGGCGTGTGGCATGTAGAGGTAGTAGGTGGTAGGTGGCACCTTAAACGCTGAGCGCAGAGCGCAGAGCGCCGAGCGCCGTGACTTGTGTAGGTGGCAGAGCGCGTAGGATTAAAGCTGTCGTGTGTATAAGCAGCCATCGGAGCGCACAGGAATTGCCATTAATTGAACGCTTTTCGCCGGCGGAAGGAGGCGGAAATGCAGCAACAAAAATAGGAAAGGAAGCTCTAGGGCAGCCGACGTCGATTGGAGGGAGCCGTAGGGCAGAACAGCGGACGGAGGAAAGGGGTTAGCTGACAGGAGTCACTTTTGACACAATCGAATGATGCGACTGATTGCCAAAGCATAATCCGATTTCCGGCGCTGACAATTTAAAAGTTTTTTCTCGATTTTGTTTTTTTTTTGTTTTTTTTTTTTTTATGACTTACAATCGGGTGTGAAGTATTTAAAAGTTTATTGTTTTTTAATAGGGTATTTAAATAAGCTAATGAGAGGCCGAAGCCGTTTAAAAAGATTTCACGGCCTGGATTTACCAAATAGATAATGATAATTAATAGTTTAAATATGTAAATATATGGATTGAGTTCATTGGAGCTGAAACCATTAAATATTAGTATTAGTATATTAAATAAAATAGAGTTAAAAGAAACAAAATTGTTATCATCATCAGATACTGTATTTTCCTGTAGACTGGAATAAAGGTCCACCATCATATCGGGAGTATTCATTGGTTATCTTTTCTCCATATTGATAAGATCTGCGTTTTAGTTCTAATCTTTTTCATTCTTTAGCACTTGTTCTTGAAAGGAAGTGTTCAAGCCTGAGCCGGACATTGACTGGCATTTCTTTTGGGTTTCCCTATCTACAACGTGGACGCTTTCACCTACAAGTGAACTAGGGCAAATCATCATCACCATCTTTCCCAATAAACTGGAAGATCGAGTGCAAAGGCATAAGAAAACCTTTTGTGATATAATTAGTTTTAAGTGAGCAAAGTGTAGCTATGAATCCGAAATAAAAGGAAGTTCTCAAGAACCGGTGTGGCTCACCCATTGAGACCTAAGTAACGTTTTAAATGTGAAAGCCCCACTGTGGAAGATTCGGCGCAAATTTTGTTAGATATGGTTAAATGCCTATGCATTCAAAAGTAACTGAATAATTTGTAATTTGTAAGCTTTCAGCTCAACAAATATATGGACTTTTCCGAACTGCCACAGCCGAATATATATTCTTAATTCAAATCAAGCTTCTAACATCTTAAATAATAATGTTTCTACAAAATAGAAATCTAGAAATCTATACATAAGACGCAAATACACTTATGCAGTATATTCGTAATACTAAAATACTAAATTGCTCTAGGTTCAAGCCGCATTTTAACTCATTCTGCGAATGTCGCACACGAAATATTCGTGACTTTTTATCAACTATGTGTGGCGGCTGGCGGGTGGGCGAACACCTGCTGCAGGTGCGGGTGTGGCTGCCATTCCAGTTGCAGGTGGTTTTATTTATCGCTCTGAATTATTCAGATTTATAATTAGCGAATGGCTTGCAACATTTATTTCTTTTTGTGAATAATTTCCGTATGAAATGGCATTCCCATCTCTGATATTGTTGTAATATTCAAACGCACACATGTGCGACACGCATACACCGACAGAGAGACAGCCACATACACACACACACACACACACACACACACACATACACACAGAGGGCAATAATTGCGACCGCAGTGTGGCAGCCGTTACAGCAACCCAGCATCCGAGCATCCGACCATCCGAGCATCCCCCCTGCACCTTCGCCCTCTGACATTTTGTTTGGTATTTTGCATAAATGTGCATATGAGCTGCGACTACAGCAAGAGCTTCATTTGCCCCGTCGTCCCACACATAGTTCTTTCTGGACTGCACACCTCTGTGACCATGCCCTTCCCAACAAGCTGCACAGTGGCGCGAAATAGTGTTGAATATCTTTATAATAATATAAATAAAACGTTTCAAAAGTGAATTTGAGAAAAGCTCTAATTAAATAGAAGCTCATATTGAAAACAATGTATAAAGTTTTTGAATTCCCCAAAAGCATGACTGACAAAAACGAAGAGAAATATAAACTTTAATTTCTATGTTTTCTGAACAAATTCAGAGGTTTTCAAGTTTAAACAATAATGAAATAAATAAATATATCCCTAATATCAATAAATGATTATAATTGTACACATAATATGATATTTATTTATATTTGGCATTGATATTTATATATGATTTTATATTTATATATGATGAGAGCAACACATGTTACCTAAGGCTTTTAGAAGAAAAACAAATAGATATCTCATGACAAATTATTGCCAACAAGCGCAGCTTAAAACCTTGGATATATTGAACATATGTAAAAGCTTCTTAAAGCTGTGCATTGATCAGCATTCGTAATAAAGCGCGATAGCTTGGTGAGATTAATAAAAAGGATATTTGAAATTAAAGCAAATACCATATATGTATGTATGTATTATCAGAGAATAAGCACATATGTTAGAAATTTAATTCCCAAGAAATTATTTAGCAGTAGAAATAAAAAATATGAGAAGTAAAATGGATTACTCTAAGTACATGTGGAGTTAGGACTCTCATGTTAGGCATAGAAGGCTAGAGGTTTAACAAGTAAGCTCATCAAATTCTCTTGGTTTTAGAGACCTTAATACCCCTAAAAAATAAATGTCATTTGAGTTCTTTTATGCAGTTTTAGCATGAACGAGTTAAGCTTTTAAATGCTTTGGAAGCAGCTTTATATATTTCAATATTAATTTAAATCATTAAATGAGCATTTCGAGCTATTTGAAAGCTTAACCAAATGAAGAACTCTTTGCAATGTTTTCACCATCTAAAAATAAATTTTATTAAAATATTCGTTGGATTCGAACCACTGTAAACTGTTGGAGAACTGGCAATTGGCAACTGGCAACTGGCAAAGCAGCTTAGCAGCTGTTTGTGTTGCTTTTTTGCTTCCTTTTGTTTTTGCTCTTAGTGATGCAATGCTGCGGATGACGATGATGACGATGATGATGATGATGATGATGATGAAGATGATGGTGATGCTCATGATGATACTATTATTGTTGCTGTTGTTGATGCTGCATTTCGCCTAGATAAGCACAGCCAAACAAGGCGAAAAAAAACGCCGCAAAAGAGATAAACAAGGAGCAAGTGAAACTAAAGAACAAGAACAAGAAGAAGAAGAAGACGAGAGAGAAAAAAATGTAGCACACTTTGCCGCGCAACGCTGACCAAATCCAACGGGCAGTCGACGAGTTTCTCTCAGTTCTGTTTTTTTCGTGCATTCACCAAAGCCAGTTGGCCGCACACACAACCCTTTGCAGTAGCCGCACCACCAACACCACCACCACCACTCGCGCCGCACCACCCTCATCTGCAGACATTCGTGTATTTATCTATGCATTTCGTCTTTGAAGCATTTGCTATTTTAGCTGCTGCCCATTGAGGTGCTGGCTGTATACCCTGTATAATAATATTATTATTATTTTGCAATAAGAGCTTCAGATGTGATCCTATACCATCTTTATATAAAAGATATTTTGAAGCTGGGTCGCCTAATTGAAGGCAGAGCCGAAGATCCTGTCATATACATATATTCATTGAGAGCTTTAGATGACATAATTTTGCCTTTTAAACTTTTAAGCTTTGAATTAAAAAGTCATTCTGTAAAAGTAAGATAAGATACAGTTCACAATAGCAAAAAGCGTGGCAAAAGGAAAAAATTAAGCAAACTTTATTTGGTCTCCCTTATAGAGTGATAAGAAAATATTGATTCTAAATTAATGGAAAGTCGCATAAAAAAAACTATAACATATATACGTTCTTTTTAATTGGAATGTTGTTAGCCTGTGGGATAGGGCTACATTGAGCTACATATAAAAACCATAGACTTTTAAGACTTAATGTTCAAAGTTGATAAATACTTAAGCTATTCAGGCTAGGGTTCGCAATGTGAATTCAGGCTAGAACGTTTTTGTAAATGTAAGTTAGAAGCAGATGGATACGTGGTAGATTCTAGAAAGTATATAAATTGTTGACTATTTTGAAGAACGGCGCTCTTCGTCTATCCGTCTATTTCTCTGTCTGTCTTAGTGTCTGCCAGCCCCACTGATTGAAAAGATCTCGTAAGCTACAAAAGCTAGAACATCGAAATTGTAAATATCAATTCTTCTATATCACACGCTGTAGGAAATTATAATTTTTTGTTGATATTTGATAAAAAATCGATAATAATACAAAAAATATTATTTTTTAAGAGACTTCGAGTGCCATAAAAGCAAGGAACATAATGAATTTTAAATACATTTAATTAAATTTAATTTACTATTCAGGATTTTGGCCTTTCTTAATACATCTGTCGTTGAACGATCCGTCCGGAAGCCAAATTGGTGCGGTAACAGACCACCGGCACTAGCGAGTGCACCCTCAAGTCTAGAGCAAATCAATTTCTCGAAAACTTTTCCCATGCTGTCTTAGATGTAGATTGACCTATAAAAAGATCGCTCCGTTGGGGGTTTGCCAGTCTTGGGTAGCAATACTGAGTTCTGGATCTTTTAGATAGCTCTGTGAACGTTCCTAGGTGCAAGGCAAGCTTCAAAGCACGGTTTGGGATCCCATTCAACCCAAGGGTAGAGTTGGTTCTAAGGCTACTAAAATCTCTTTATCACTACTACTATTGCTACTATTCTATACTAATGCTAACCTCAAGGGTCATATTTGGCAAACCCACAAAACCGCTTTGCCATTAGCGTCTGTGGTCCATATCCTGGGTCAGCTGGTCTTGCAGTGGTGGGGCTTACTAAGAAAGGCTACGTCTATAAATATCTCTATTGTACTCTACTCTAGTACATCTTGAGCAGAGGTAGAATGGTTAAGGTTAAGTTGGAAAAACCTTAACATTTCATTATTCGGACAGCTTCTCGGTTTGATGGGCACTTGGAGCTGCCTGTTGCATGGTCACTCTTTTCTGCTTTTCGCTCTTTTGACGCAGGATTTTGTGCTGTCACCTGGCTCTCCGCTCCTAAAACCGCTCAGGTGCTTTAAGTTTGGGTCACTCTTAAGTACACAGAGCACCTACCCCAGAAATCTCTATAGCACCTTCCCTGCATCGTTTTTGCAGGGGTTTGCTCGCTTTGACCACTGTTCAGCTGTCCGAATTCGTCAGTCAACCTGCCTGCCTGGGGTTTGCAGTTGAGGTGGAGAACTATCGATGGCACTATCATCACTATTGATGATTCGGCACTATCGATACTCAATCAATAGTATCAGACTCTTTCGATTGTGGCCCATCCACTACTGATTGTGTTGTGTTATACGTAAATATTTGGTAATATTTAAAATAAGTTGAATCAAACTGACTTTTCTAATATTAAAAGCCTGTTCTCTAAATATCTGTGCGTTACCGCTACGTCCGTGGAATCCGAAAAAACACTCAGCAAGGCGGGCTTTGGCCCAAATCTTTTGGCTGAAATAAACCATAAATTTCTTATATTTTGTGAAACTAAATTGTTTTGTCGGGCCACACTATCCACGGCACTATCGATAATGTCGTCTAGTACTATCACCACTATCGATGGTTCTGAAAAAACAATCGTCGTCTATCGATGGCGCCCACTATCGATAGTTCTCCACCTCTAGTTTGCAGGAGCAGTCATTGGCTCCTTTGCGCCCACTGTAGTAGGTTTATTGGGCCTTGACTTCTTTGAGGGAGTTTTTCTCTGCTGGGCAGCAACTTCCCCCCAACACTTGGGTGTACTGTTGCCTGGTAGGGCCTTCTTTTTGAGTTTTTAACTGAACGATTGCAGTAGATGTAGATCGACCAGCTTAGTTAGCTCTTCTCTTATTGCGTATTTGTATGCTGATCAGGTAAGCCATAAAGGGCAGCTCCTATCTGTTCTATAGCCGTCTTTAAGGTTGTCGGTGCTTGGAGACGGGCTTGAGACGTTCAGCTGCTGCAACGCCACGCCACCTGTTGTTGCTGCGCTGATCGCTGCAGTTCGTGTGTGTGTGTGTGTGTGTGTGTGTGTGTGATATGCATGTGTGGATATAGTATTGGTAAGCTGCGTAAACACAGCTTGATTCGATTATCAGCTCTGTTCCGGGTTCCGGGTGTCTCCTAGTCGAGCACTCCCGACTGGAGCACCTCGACTTGTGCTCTTCATGGTGCATTTGGCTATGTTCGCTGTTGCACTTCATCATTTTTCCGTTTGCCGCAGGCACTGCTTATCTCGGCTGACTGTAATTACCAATGCAGCCAGCCGAAGACCCTCTCAGTATGCGCTGCTCATTAATTAAAACTTATATGCAGCTTATAACACAATCTATTCGAAGAACAAAAGCGATACAGAAACTTGAAACGGGCTTCGCATTGCGAACAGCCTGCCAGTGGTTCATCCGGCTTGCTGCTAATGAGAGAAGCCAAGCGAGATGAGAGCAGAGCAGAACTGCCGAATAAGCAAGTTACAATAGCTGCACCCCTCTCTCGGTGCTTCTCACGTTGCAGCTGCTCACGCACAGTTCATCAAATAATTGATAGTTCAGGGCATTGGTTCATGATACCGGTTTGTGATATCTCTGATCAGCCTGAAGTTGGCAATTAATAAGCTATCGCAAATCACTTTCCTTATTGAGGGCAATGGCACCTAGACAATTTGGCAAGCTTTTTAGATAAGGTAAATTGATATATGAAGTTTATATAAGCCTTCTATATGCATCTAAAAGCTGTGATTAGCATATATCTATAGTCTTCCAAATATGATATTCATATATACCAAGTCTCAGTTGGTTTGGATCCAAATTATATAAAAGCCAACTTTCTGTTAGTCATATATGAGCTTTATCTGTATAATGTATGTCCCTTAAAGATCTGACTGGCAAGTCCCAAACATCAGGAGGCGATCTACATATAAGTTATCTCGCATACTAACAAATATTAGCCTTAGACTCAGCTTCAATTTCCGATTTATATTCCCAGCTCCCATTAAATTTTAAGCCTGAAATGTTTTGCTGTTTTTGCTTATCTAAGAGCGAGCTTTAACTTTAACTCGGATGCTGTAATCGAACACACATGTGGCTGGACATATAAATATGCTAAAATCGGATTAATTCGATTGTTATGTGGGTGACCGCACAATAATGAAATCAATTGATTGCCACGCGGCGTATGATTGTTGTGGCATACGGACATTTATTACGCATACGCACCGTGGCACAATTAATACGGGCGGACAGGCTCCGGCTGCAGCTGCCACAATCCAATTACGAAGCGCTAAACAAATGTTAGTTAATCAAATGAATTGTGTTTTATGGCTCAGCAATTGCATCGACAACTATAATTAGAAAATTGCTATGCGACACAAAGGACACTGAGAAGAGATGTGCATATGTGAGGATGGCTAGAGGCATCCATACGGCGTTTATCCACAATCTCTTCTGGTAAAGTAGTCAGGAGGGAGTCTGAGTAACTTAACTGTGTCATTCCAGCTCCAAGATATTGTATTTAAGTCAACGCAACAAAATTGTGGATAATACAGGGCGTTTTCTACACAACACGCCCTCAAAGAGGTGAAAAATTTAAAATTCTGTTATTGACAGAATACGACTTTCAGTTCAGAAGATTTAGATTTTTACGTTTTGTCAGAATCCCTATGGGAGTAGATACATCAGCGATGTCTTTTCGATCTTGGGTTGTACACGCGTCTATATATTCCAATTATAAAATCTACAAAAATTTCATCTCTTAGCTGTAGCGACAAAATGGGGCAGCCAATCGAAAAGTAAAGCGGGAACTAAGGGGAAAGCGTGATAAATATGATATGATAAATATATGATATGATATATATATATATATCTTGATTTGCATTTGGCTCAAGATTCTCATGATGGGTATAGTAGACTAGGTTTTTAGGATTTGTATATAAATTAGCTCATTAAATGTGGAGGTGTTTTTGCTAAAACTCTTCCACATAGTCTACTATCTAAGCGTGAGATGTTTATGAGACGCAAGGGAGAAGATAGAGTAATAAGAAGCTCTGGTACCTCCTAATATATATGTATATTGTAAAAAAAAACATATTCCATAGGGTGTTTATCAGTCGATCAATTACGACATGAAAGCGCTCTCTTTTTATATACTTTATCTTGAACTTATTCTGATTGGTCGAGCTACAGTGATCTATGCTGAGCCCATCGTAGCTCCTAACAGCGATGCCTTTCATTTAAAATTTTCCTTCGTTGTTATTAGTTAATATACTCCTTTTCTCATAAGTTTCATGATCTCCCAAGACGCATAATTTACGCTTAGGATTCAAGTGTTTTTTGTATGGGCCCAGACTCAGTTGCTTCAACTGGGGCTGGTTCCACCTTATGCTCATGCTTGTACAATTGTATTGTATGACATTATTATTATTACCTTAGTCTATTATTTATATTTTTCAATTTCACATTAACTTTGCCCTTTAGTTTCTCCTTGAGCTAATCTGCAGCCTGTTCTAATTAGTAAAATTTCTCATTTTAGTTCATAGAATTTAACTCAAATAACTTTTTATACCCTGAGCCCATTGAAAATGGGAAATTTTGAAATTTTACATGAATACTCGATAATACCATACGCTGCACAAGTTAATAAAATTTTTCCGATAACTCATTCCATTTCGATTTTATGAGCATTTATCGATAATTTTAATGTGTTTTTAAGGCGTGGTTTGTACATCTTTTGAGCTAGAAAATTTGCTGTATAGTTGCGTGTAATGAATACGGAGATAACGTTATCTTTAGGTTTTGGATGCCACGCCCCATTCGCGCCCAATAGCCCCCTATTTGTAAAAAGCGCAAATCAGTCGTATTACTACGACTTGTGCTTTGGCACATACACACATATGAATGTCATAAATAAGTTGTGAAAGTTTGATGCACTTATGTAGTCCATCGCTAAGAAAAGTTATTAAACAATTAAGTTTCCATAGTAATGCCCACATTGCAGCCCAAGCGCAGTCGCTGCGTCAACTGCGTAGTTGGCAGAGCGCGCGCTTATGCGTGCGTCCATATGTATGTGTTGTCTATATGCATGCATAAAAGATGCGTAGAATGATTTGATATTTGGCTCTTTACAAGGCTCCTAGTCGAGCAGTCTCGAATAGAGCACTCCTACTTGTTATTTTTGGTTTGAAATTTCGCTTTCGTTTTGCTTTTATCTTCCAATTAATTTTGAAATGAAATGTTTTAATTCGTTTTCAAGGCTTTTTCTCTTCCTCTCTCCTCGCCGTTGGATTATAAAGCTTTTACTTTTGCCTTTCACTTACTGTGTCATACCAGAATGGTCTATATATATATATATATATATCATCAAGATCAAGGTCATGCATCGCACTAACTCACACACACACACTTTAGCATACACTTATAAGTAGAGCAAGTGTTGCGTGTAAATGCAGCCCAGTGGCAACAGCTGCTGCTGCGGCTATATGCAAATTGCTCTCTCCAGCTGCACGCTCTGCATTGTATGCATGCACATATATTTTAATATATGTAAAACACTCTCAGATACACCCATACAGAGGCAGATCGAGAGAGCGGGAGAGAGAGAGAGAGAGAGAGAGAGAGAGAGAGAGAGAGAGAAAGAGAGACAGAGAGAGAGAGAGAGAGAGAGAGAGAGAGAGAGACATGCTTATCTGTAAATCTGTCTCCAATGCTGATAAATACCTTAGCCCAATACCTAATCCAAGTGCTGCACAAGGCAATGGCAAATCTTATACAACACTTATATGGCTTACTGTTATCTATAACTCCCACATTTATAGATAGTATTACACTTGCTTGGTCAACCTTTGGCTATTCACAATAATTGCTGACTCTTGCCTTCTGTTTACATTGTGCAACACTTGACGCACAATTTGGCACTGCTCAACACTGTTTGGCGCTGCCCAACACTAGCTCTAACATTTCATTACTGCATATCATGAACAACAAACGACCTGCTCTCTCGCTTCCCCTCTCTCTCTCTCCCTCTCGCTCGGCCAGCGTCTGACAACATTGTGTATTTTGGTCGCCGGCACACAATGCAACAGCCAAGAGGCTGGCCAAACAAAGACCCAGCCATAATAATAAGAATAATAACAATAAAGCATTATGTGAAAAGGCGGACAACACCCCAGCCACAGGTCTAGCCCCAGTCCCAGTCGCAGCTGCACCACAGCCACAGCCGCAGTTCTAATCCCAGTTGTGGTCATCATTCTGCGTGGCCAAGCAGTTTATGCAGTCGCAGTTGGCGTCGCTGTCGCTGTCGCTGTCCGCTTCGGCATCGGCGTTGTAGTGGGCCGCCTCTTAGCGTTGTCTGATATTTGCATGATTTTCACAGCGCCTTTTGTCTTTTGTGGCAAAGTGCAGCCGCAGCAGAAACTTGTTCTATCCATCGCTCTCTCTCTCTCACTCTCTCTCTCTCTCTCTCTCTCTCTCTCTCTCTCTGATATATTGGCCACCCTCTAGCTAGGCCTATTGTTTTTTGGCCTCATGAGAACAAGCTGCGCCGCAATTTTACTGATTAGCCAAGACAAGGCGAGACAAGACAACTTCAACTTCAAATCTGCTGAACACACAGACAAGCCACGCCCTCGCCCACGCCCACATCGGCACTCAAGCACTTAGGCCTATGTGTGGGCGCACATGCCGAACCTCCTTGGTTAAGCCACATTGTTCTGGCTTAATGCCAGTGCGGGCCAGTTCACTGATCTGAGGTCCTCATTTTTGAGTGCCTGGCCAAGTTCAGGTCACCTTCGTGCCGTTGGAATTGGACTCGAATTGCGAGAAAAGGTGGCAACGCTTGCTATGTTGCTAACGTTTTGCCACGGAAATAGTTTTTATGAAGCGCTACGTCGGGAAATTCTCACGAATGAGGCATCATGCAACACGTAAACTGTGTTCGCAACTCTGACAAATTTAGAAAATCTAAAAAGTGTGGCAATTCCAATTTAAATATCTGGCAACGCTTCAAGAAATATATACAATTCTGTAACATTAGATAAGAATTCAAAAATCTGCGAGTCCATTTATTTGTTAAACTTAAATCCAAAATTATTTACAAATACTGTAATAATTAGACACAACAACAATAGGCGAAGGCTTAAAAGGTTTCACCCGTTGGACCTCATATACCAATAACTAACTAATCACAACAACTAATAAATATAACTACTGTAAATAATGTAAATACCGGCTTCTAGCCCACCATGTAGGTTAAGGTTTAATGAAATAATAAAAAAAAAATAAGACTTTACAATTCATGCGTCTGGCAACTCTATAGTAATGTTACAATAATGAATACAATTAACTTCGGTAAAATTTTCTAGTTCCTTAAGCTAAGCTTTACTGCAAATAGTTGAATGATAATTATCTGTATTTATGCTACTTAGCTAGAGAAAAATAGAAACATGTAGAAGGGAAAAAGTATACAGATACATATTGAGAGAGGAAATGAAAGAACGAGAGAGAGAGAGATGAGAGTAAGAGAGAGGGAGAGAGAGAGGGACAGAGAGAGAGAGAGAGAGAAAGAGAGACACAGAGAGAGAGAGAGAGAATGAAAGAAAGAAGACAAATGATTGATACGCTCGATAGACCGTTAGCTAAATATACATGCAGGGCTTGCAGACACATACAGAGATAGAAAAAGAGATATATAATAAGAGGAAAGGACAAAGAGAGAGAGAGAGAGAGAGAGAGAGAGGGAGAGATATTTTAATAAAAGACAAAATGCCAAAAACTTGCTCAATCGCCCATCATCACCTCTCCATCTTTGAAGAGTTCGAGTATTTTTTGCAACATTGCCACACTTAAAGTCCAGCGATTCGACTCGACTCGAGCATTGTTAGGAAATCAATTGGAAATGTTTGGCAGCTCGGCTACGACTGCAGCGAACGTCAGCTAACGGTAACTGGGCCAGCAGGTAACTGAGTCAGGTGTGTGTACAGTTGCTCTCAATATCTTATGCTCCATTTGCGAAACGCGTTCGATTGCAAACTTTTTAATTATGATTTTTCATTGCGCCGGTCGAGGCAGCGGAATGTGTGTTAGCCGAGACTTGGACTCAAGTCCTTAAATGGCCAGCCCTAAGGGGGTTGCCAGTTTGTTAACTAGTTGAATGGCTGGGTGGTTTGGTGGTTGGGTGGTTGGATGGTTGTGTGGCTTGTCCTCGTGGCTAAGTCATTCGTTAGTAGCGGCGATCTCTATCCATTGCCAGATTTGGTGCGCTTTTTGCTTTTAGTTCTATTCCACTAAGCTCTAACCCCGTTCTGGGCCGCGCAAGCGAGAGCAGGCAGAGGCCACCCAACCAGAGGCCACCAACCCATCCAAATTGGCGGCTGGCCTTGCGCGTGGCTTTATTAAAAATAGAAAATCTGCACAAAAATGCAACCGTAGCCCCGTTTCGTTATGCAAGTGGGCTCAAACGGCGTGGCTGCAGCTGCACTTCGGAACAGACGTCGATGGCGAGTCCCAGAGCGGCAATGAGCATGGAAATAAAATTCATTCGACTAAAAATTCGACATTTGACAAGCTCCATCACTCTTCGGTTTAAATATTTTGTGCGGATTCCCACTCGAGGTGGACGAGCCCGTGTTGCGTTTACGTAAATGCCGCTCGTGTGAGTAGGTTATGAGGACCCTCACTCACTGACTCTTATATAACCGGATTTACTATCATTTCCGACTTGATGTCGAGTTGTCAATGTTACCAATTAGCTAATGTTTACTTCTATGCATAATTCACAGCTTGGGAGAGGGAGGGACGGGTATAGAGAGGGGGAGACGGTGAGGGAGAGAGAGAGAGAGAGAGAGAGATATGTGGAGAAAGTGAAGATAGGCGAGAAATTTAATGTAGAAGACAACAATGAGTAAATGAATTGACGCTTTCACGGATTTGTAATCATTTTCGACATTATGCCCAGTTGATTAGCTAATGCTTAATTCTGCGAAAAATATAAAAGTGGGAGAGGTGGAGAAAGTAATGATTGGCGAAATAATGAGATGAGATAATATACATGTAGAAAGCAAAAGCAACGAGTAGACGGAAATTGAATAAAGACAACAATGTAAAATTAACTCAAAATTTCCAGAAATGACGAGTAGACTGAAACTAGAAACATTATGATAGTAACGAGAGATTTCCAAAAGTAACCATTCGACCAAAATTACTAATAGATAACCAAAGTGATATTAATGGGAAACGGTTAAAGGTGACGAGTAGACCGAAATTATAATTACGAACATTTTAATGATAACGAGAGGTTTCCAAAAGTAACGAGTTGACAGAAATTATTAATAGAAAATAAAATGATAGTAACGAGAGATATCCAAAAGTGACGAGTATACCTAAATTTGATATAATAGTAAATATTGACGATGAGGATAGTAAAAGATCCACATAAAATGATCGTTTAAGCAATTTAAAAGCAACGAGCGATTGTCAGACGTCACGATGAGTTTATAAGCATGGTAGAATATGAATCGTAAATTTTTTTTTATTTTAGCATGTAATAAATACTTAAGTCGCTAAAATATACTTAAATTTACGCACTGTCTTTTCTACATATTGCATAATCCATGATATAACTCAACAGATATAGATTATTTGAAGGGTGTAAAGTAACGAGTTATTAAACTTAAATTAATAATGTATTTGGTTTTATAAAATAGAGCTTAAGAAGCGCTTCTACAAATATATCTAAGTCCATAAGCTCGGTGATAAATTAAGCTTAAAATTAACGAGTTGGTGGTTTGTACTACCGATTAGCGTGCTCGCTATCTGACTTATAGCTGGGTGGTCATGCATTACTGAAGCGATAACGATGCGAGTAGTAGAAAGTAGCTCTGTGTAACTCTGATAATTGTTTAAGGGTTCTACCCAACGGCAGGGACGAGCTAACTTGCTTAGGCCAAGTGCTATGCCTTCCATTGTTCGGTCTCTGCTGGCCTTTACCTTGCTTACAATTAATTAACTTTCGGTTCCTGCACCGACTAGCAAAGGCTGTCGACTGTCATTAAGTAAACATAAGTGCATGTTCCTGATCTGCATTAAAGAGAGATGGGAAGTAGCCTCTCTTAATATTTATGGCTGTTATTTATTTATTTAGTTAGCTTTTTATACCCTTTATAGCCATTGAAAATGGGAAATCTGGGTATAATGGTTTTGTGATAATGTATGTAACACGGAGAAGGAGGCGGGTCACACCCCATAAGGTATATATATTTTTGATCAGCGCGACAAGACGAGTCGATATAGCCCTGTCCGTCTGTCCGTTCGTCCGTGTGAACGCTGAGATATTTTAAATTACGCAACGCAGAGACTTGAAATTTAACATGAATACTCGTTAATAACATATGCTCCACAAGTTTATCAAAATTTATCGATAACTCATTCCATTACAATTTTATGAGCATTTATCGATAGTTTTAATGCGCTTTAAGGCGTGGTTTGCTTTAACGATGTTTAAGGTAGAGACTTCAAATTTGCTGTGTAATTGCGTGTAATGAATACGGAGATTGCGTAATCGTTAAATTTTGGATGCCACGCCCCATTCGACCCCGATAGCCCCCTATTTGTAAAAAGCGCAATTCAAATACTAGAAACTTGTGTTTTTTTGCAAATTCACGCATATGATTAAGCTGTGTAAGTTTGATGCAGTTAGTCCATCGCTAAGAAAACTTATTCAACAATAAAGTTCAAATAGTAATGCCCACATTGCAGCCTAAGCGCAGTCGTTGCGTCAACTGCGCAGTTGGCGCTTATGCATATATGTATGTGTGTGTATGTGTTGTTTGTATGCACGCATAGCAAAAGCGTAGAATGATTTTATATTTGGCTCTTCACAGGGCTTACGGTATCTCCTAGTCGAGCAGTCTCGACTAGAGCACTCTTACTTGTTAATTTGACACTTTGCTGGCCAAAGGGAATGCCCTATAGGCTGCTGTTTAGCTGAAAGATGAAAGATGGCAGACCGGACGAGTGCTGAGCGTGGAGTGCGGGGTGCGGGGTGGCAGGCAACTGGCAACTGGCAAATGCAAGTAGCAAGTGGCATGCGGCACGTTGCACGTTTCTGCCAGTTGCCGGTTGCCAGCTGCCGCATGGCAAATGCAAATTAAGCTGCTGGCAATGGCCTGACTCGAGTTGCTGAATATTTCACTTAAATTCAACTGCAGACGCCCAGCAATTCCGGCCGCCCGCACCTGCAGCTGCGCCGACTTTATGGCCTGCATTTTGTCAAAGTTTCGCAGTTGGGAAGCCAGCGACTGCAGCAGGCACCAATCAAAAATATCAAGCACACGCCGCATACTACCAGAAAGTAGCTGCCACACGGAAATGCGATAAACGTAAAACCGCCGCCATTGGGCTGCAGACAACTCAGACACAGTCACAGTGGTTTGAGGACGCACGTACGCCATCGAAACTCATGTGTCCACACAAACTCAAATCTTAAATAGTTTGAGTAAAAAACACTTTGACAGCGAATAAATGAATGTATTTGAAGAGAACATGACTGTACAACAGATATTTAGAAATTGTGTAGAAATGAGTTGTTTATTTAATTGTAAAAAGCTTTTTGTTCAATACTTTATAACAATTTCTGAAATTATATAACAGATACGAAGAATCTGTATATTGTTTTTAAATCCATAAATTGCTTCATAGCTATATATGGAGTTTATCAATATTTCTTTAAACTGTATAATAGAAACTGTATACAATTGCGTAGCAATTATTGTTGAAGTTGCAAGACTGTTATTAAAAATGGTTTAACAGTTTAAACAAATTTCAAAACCGTCTTTTTCACTGAATCTCACTTTTAAGCAACATATATAACAGCTCATTGCTATACACGCATTTCTATGAACGGTATAACAGTTTTGTAAGCGGTTTTTATTTAAAACAAGTAAGTATGCGAGACTGCTCGACTACGAGATACCCTGAACCCTGTGAAGAGTCAAATATCAAATCATTCTACTCTTTTTTTATTCATACATACAAACAACACATACACATACACATATGTATAACCACGCATGCATAAGCGCGCGCTCTGCTAAACTGCGCAGTTGACGCAGCGACTGCGCTTGGGGTGTAATATAGGCATTACTATGGGAAATAAATTGTTAAATAAGTTTTCTTAGCGATGGACTTTCTTCTTCAAACTTTCACAACTTATTAATGACATTCATATGTGTGTATTTGTCAAAGCACAAGTCTCTAGTATTTAATTTGCGCATTCTACAAATAGGGGGCTATTGGGAGCGAATGGGGCGTGGCATCCATAATCTAAAGATTACGTAATTTTCGTATTCAGCGCCTACACAGCAATTTTGAGTCTCTAACTCAAACAATGTACAACCAAGCCCAAAATGCATTAAAATTACCGATAAATGCTCATAACATCGAAATGAAATGAGTTATCGGAAAAATTTTATAAACATATGCAGCGTATGGTATTAACGAGTTTTCATGTAAAATTTGAAGTCTCTACATTGCGTACTTTAAAATATCTCAGCGTTCACACGGACGGACGGACAGACGGACAAGGCTATATCAAGAATATATACTTAATGGGGTGTGGCCCGCCTCTATCTGCCTGTTACATACATTTTCACAAAACCATTATAGCCTGATTTCCCATTTTCAATGGGCTCAAGGTATAAAATTTTTCAGTAATTGTTAACAGTTTTTCTATAAACGGTTTAACAACTGCTATATTATATAACAATTTAAACTGGATCATCTTGACAGCCTTCTTTATTATCATAATTAATATAATTATTTAGTATTTTATACCACTGTATAGACGCTAATAAAGTTCATTTGCAGCCGTTGTGTGACCCTATAATAATAAGATATGAATGGGTTGTTCGCTAAAGCGAATAATAGAAACTACAAAAGAAATTTTATGAATTTAAAGGCTATTCTAATTTCATATTTATAGAAAATTGTCAAAGTGTGACCAACATGTGATTGACTACTCATAGAATGATTGATAAGAACATAATATTCACTGATTGACAGACTGATTGAGTGCAAAATGAGTTCACGAGAAACTGACGACTTGAAATGATGGGTAATTAGCAGATTGACTGACTGACAGACCTAAAGACTGACCGATTAGCTGATTGACAGCTGGACTACACTCAATTCACTCTTAAATTACTATTATCTATCTGATTGATTGATGAATGCCAGATTGACCAATTGGTTGAGTGATGAAAGCTTGATTGAATGAAATTTTTATGTTGACAGCAACTAAGAGACAAGCAGGGTAGATTGATTTGAAAGATTAATTGACAGTAATAGTTCTATGCCAACAATTAGACTAGACAAATAACATTCAGATTGATTAATTGATTGACTGATTAATCACAGACTTCTACCTTATTGCTTAACAGACACACTAGCACCAAGCAATTCATTAGCTGATTAGATACAGGTAAATGGAGAAAGTGATTGATTAATAATAGACTGATTGAATCATTGAAAGATCGACATGATTAAAAAATATGATAACTGACTGATGGAGGAAATGACAACAACCAATTGACTCACTGCATGACAGATTGATTGATTGAGAGAGTAACAGTTTGTTAGGAGATTGACTGACTGACTTACTGATTAAAAACAAATTGATTAAACTGATTGACTGAGTAATTATTTGATGCTAGATGGAGGAACTGATACATTAATACAAATATATTAGTTGAATTGCAGATTTAATGAATTGGTACAGATTGAGATAATCATTGCACTATTGGTTGACTGAATGATTGAGAGACATGTTGATTGACTGACGACTGAAAACTACTAATTGAGTATTTATTATAGAAGGATTAAAAGATTGCTTGATTGAGAGAGTGGATGTTTATTGAGTAAATAATATACTAACTGATTGGCTGATTGACTGATTAATAGATGTATGCGAGTCAAAAAATTGACAAAGCATTTAACTGAGTATGAAATTTATAGATTGAAACTTTATCACCAATTTGTTGAAATTAAGAAAAATATTATAATACATAGATCACATTAAATTATAATGCAAAGAAACATCTGTCGCTTGTTCTCGTCATCAATTTCTGAGGAATTTTAAAACGAAAAAAAAATGATATTTTTATTTCAGATTACGAATCTAATGAGAGATATTAGTGGAAACTTCTGTTGCAGATTTAAAATTTATCATCGCCTCTTACGTATAGTTTAAAGGCTTTTCAAAAGATTTCTGATGCTCCTAATGCGGCAATTAGTTCAACAACATACGCACTTATATGGAAATGGAGGATGGCGAAGGACGACAGAGTAATTTCGAAGTGGGCGTGGCAATGGCAGATGCTTATGCTATTTGCGCATTTGTGCACTTTATAATGAAAATTTGTCGCCATTCCCTTTTATATGGAACTACAAATGAGACTGTGGGCCATAATGCTATTACACTGAGCGAAATTCGGTATAAGTTTCAGTCATTATTTTCAGTTAGGGCGAATATCATGTGCAACGTAAGTAAAGCAGTTATTTAACATATTATCCCATTCTTTTTCTCTCTCTCTTTCTCTCTCTCTCTCTCTCTCTCTCTCTCTCTCTGTCTCTCTTTCAGTCTCTCTCTCTACCTTTCTATCTGCATCTCAATTTCTCCCTCTCTATCTCTTTTTTTTGCTTTGACTTTGCTTAATGCAAGCTTGTCAATTTTCCTAGTTCGTATCTGTTTAACATACACTTAACATTTGCTTAACATACCATTAAAATTTCAACGGTCTTTCAGCGTCTTATGTTCATTGCAGTTGCAGTTGCAGTTACTTTAACATGCTGTTAACATTTGCTTTTTCCTTTAAAAGCAATTCAAATATAATTCAATGCCATTCTCAAAGCGAACTTGTTTATAATGTTTTGCGCCAGATGCATTGTTTAGTTCATATGCATATTGATTTTTAGCACACACACATATGGACACACCCACACACACATGCATGTGATGCTTTTAACATTAATGTAGCATACTTTTGCGGGCTATGCCTTAGGCCACACGCCTGTCGCCCCTGACGCGCCTTCACGGAATGAGTCCTATGTACTTATATAGCGAGTCTGTGAAACACCGACACACTCACACACACATACACACACGGACACACACAGATATCTCGTATGGTTTTTGTATTTTCGCTCGAGTCAAGCTTCAACTCCAAAGGGCTGGGCATAGACCTCCTATGCCAGCTCCACCCACACACATTGATAGCCAAGCGCTGCAGCAGTAGAGCTGCTAATTAGATGCCTGTTGCCCAGGAAAGGACATGATATGTGTCACTCATGCTCACCCCCTCCCCTCACCCTCTGTGTGTGTGCCAAGGACAATTGTTGTTGCTCGAGTTGTACAGCTGCAGACTAATCAGCATATTTAACGACTGACAATTGGCTGATATTTCATTTGGTATTATCCTTGCAGTCTATAATTGAATCGACGCCAATGCAATTGGATCCCAAACAAAAAACAAGTAAAAATCGTAAAAAATGGCTAAAATTCCATTTTACATAGTCCTTGGTCATAAAATATGCGTAGCACATGTCGGGCACACATAATTAGATGCAAATAATGCGCAAGAATAATTTGGAAATTGCGGTAATGCTTCACATTATCAAACTAAATTCTCGACCTTTCTACTTACGTAAGAAAAAAATAAAATATTATTGTAGCTTAATGTATCTTGCACGCTTTAATTGTGTACAGTAATACTACATCAGTATAAAAGTAGAGCGGTAGAACAGTTGAACAGGGGTGCAGTATAATAATAGAAGAGTATAGCAGTACAACAGTATAATAGTATGTTATATAACAATATAACAGTAAAATAGTAGAACAGAATAACAGTCTAGCAGTAGAGCAGTATAACAGTATAACAATATAACAGTATAACAGTATAACAGTATAACAGTATAACAGTATAACAGTATAACAGTATAACAGTATAACAGTATAACAGTATAACAGTATAACAGTATAACAGTATAACAGTATAACAGTATAACAGTATAACAGTATAACAGTATAACAGTATAACAGTATAACAGTATAACAGTATAACAGTATAACAGTATAACAGTATAACAGTATAACAGTATAACAGTATAACAGTATAACAGTATAACAGTATAACAGTATAACAGTATAACAGTATAACAGTATAACAGTATAACAGTATAACAGTATAACAGTATAACAGTATAACAGTATAACAGTATAACAGTTTAACAGTATAACAGTATAACAGTATAACAGTATAACAGTATAACAGTATAACAGTATAACAGTATAACAGTATAACAGTATAACAGTATAACAGTATAACAGTATAACAGTATAACAGTATAACAGTATAACAGTATAACAGTATAGCAGTATAACAGTATAACAGTGTAACAGTATAACAGTATAACAGTATAATGGTATAACAGTATAACAGTATAACAGTATAACAGTATAACAGTATAACAGTATAACAGTATAACAGTATAACAGTATAACAGTATAACAGTATAACAGTATAACAGTATAACAGTATAACAGTATAACAGTATAACAGTATAACAGTATAACAGTATAACAGTATAACAGTATAACAGTATAACAGTATAACAGTATGACAGTATAACAGTATAACAGTATAACAGTATAACAGTATAACAGTATAACAGTATAATAGAATAACAATAGAAGAGTAGTATAACATTCCACACCGAGTTGAATATCTCTTAGAAAACAGTGAGTGACACTTTGATTTACAGAATTATACAATTTACAGGGCATTACCTAGTATATCATATATTATGTTGTTTTATATTCTCTCTGACGTTTGTTTATTTTGCAGCTTGCATTTTATGGATGTTTCTTTTAGACTTGCTTGTGCTACAGACTGTTTTTGTTGATCGCAAACAGCTTGTTCTAATTTAATACGCTTCTTTCAGATCGCTGTCGATGTGTCTCAAATGTAATAAAAGCAGACTACATCATCATTATCATTATCATCGCCCACAGCATTGTTATTATTATTGTTGCTGTGAAAAGCAGCCGTCAAACATTTTGACTGACGTCAATTGGTTCAACATGAACCGAGTTCCTGTTCGCGTTGCCAATCGCAACTTTTATTTATTTTTACTTAGTTGCGATTTTTAATAAACAATATTTTCAGCGGCAGCAGCAGCGACGAATGCATAATTGATTTATTGTCCCAAACATATGTTGAACTAGCGAATGAGCTTGTCCAATTCGTTCATTTGATTTGTTTTACTCTGAGCCCATTGGAAATGGGAAATCAGGGTCCCACGCCGCACAAAGTATATACATATGTTCTTGATCAGCGCGACATGAATACAGTACGAGCTTATCAA
This sequence comes from Drosophila meridionalis, assembly GCA_035045145.1. NCBI lineage: Eukaryota > Metazoa > Arthropoda > Insecta > Diptera > Drosophilidae > Drosophila > Drosophila meridionalis. The sequence goes on along the minus strand of JAWNPG010000029.1, from coordinate 548,240 downwards.
ATATTATTTTTCGATAACTTGTTCCATTTCTATTTATGGGGATTTATCGATAATTTGAGTTCGTTTTTCAACCGTGGTTTGTACATCATTTGAGCTATAGATTTCGAATTTCTTGCGTAGTTGTGTGTAATGAATGCGACGATTATGCAATCTTTAGATTTTGGAAACTACGTCCCATTCGCCCGCCATTTGCAAAAAACGTTTATCAAATCCTAGAAACTTGTGCTTTGGCAAATACACACATATGAATGCTAAGACAGTTTGATAAAAATAGTCCATCTCTAAAGAACTTATTCTACAATTAAGTTTCTATAGTAATATCCACTATTCAAACTCAGTCGCTGCGTCAACTACGCAGTTAGCAGTATGTGTATGTGCGTTTGTGCATGTGTTTTTTGTATGTATGCTTAAAAGAAGCGCAGAATGAATGAATGATTATTGACCCCTCACGGCGTTCAGGGTATCTCCTAGTCAAGCAGTCTCGACCAGAGCAGTCTTACTTGTTTTATAGTATTTTAACAACGCTTCCTGATTCTCTAGATGAATAAAATATATTCGTTTTACTCGATTTATTTATTCAGCCAATGTGTATAGACGACATATGGTTTATTTTTATCTGCGTGTAACAGACGATAGACCAGCTAGTATATTTCTCTGTTGGATAGACTCGACTCGAGCAATCCATTTCATTCAATCCATTCTCTCTTCTTGCTGTTGGCAGGCCAAATTTAATTTTATATGAAGAAGAATACAAAAAAAAATAAATAAATAAAACAAGTAAGAGTGCTCTAGTCGAGACTGCTCGACTAGGGGATACCCTGAGCCCTGTGAAGAGCTAAATTTGGAATCATCCTATATAACCAACACATACACACATACATATGCACGCACGCATAAGCTCGCGCTCTGCCAACTGCGCAGTTGACGCAGCGACTGCGCTTGGGCTGCAATGTGAGCATTACTATGGGAACTTAATTGCTTAATAACTTTTCTTAGCAATGGACTAACTGCATCAAACTTTCACAACTTATTAATGGCATCCATATGTGTGTATGTGCCAAAGCACAAGTTTTTAGTATTTGATTTGCGCTTTTTACAAATGGGGGGCTATTGGGGGCGAATGGGGCGTGGCATCCAAAATCTAAAGATTACGTAATCTCCGTATTCATTACACGCAATTACACAGTAAATTTGAAGTCTCTAGCTCAAACTATGTACAAACCAGGCCTTAAAAACCTATTTTCGATAAGCATTAAAATCGATAACATTACAACAAAAATAGTTATCGTTCATACGAAATAAACTTGACCTGCGCGTGCAGGTCCACGGACCCAACAAAAAAAATTCAAGTCTCTAGCTTGTCTAGATGCTTCAATCGACGCGTTCAAACATACGGACAGACGGACGGACGGACAGACGGACAGACGGACAGACGGACAGACAGACAGACGGACAGGGCTAAATCGACTCAGCTCGTCACCCTGATCAAGAATATATATACTTTGTGGGGTCTAACACGCCTCCTTCTGCCTGTTACATACATTTAACAAAACCATTATACCCTGATTTCCCATTTTCAATGGGCTCAGGGTATAAAATATATATATATATATATATATATATATATATATATATATATATATATATATATATATATATATATATGTATATATATACATATATATTTATATATTTATATGTATTTCTTTTTTCATTCATTAATAGTGGTTTGTGAATATAAAATCTGATACCCGTTGCACAAGTGAATGGCATACGCAACAGGCGCAGAGGCTTAAGGCTCGACAAGGTTGAATACGAATTGTCGATTGAATTGAATGGCAAAGGCAACATTTTTGGCCTCGGGGCCAACAATTTATTGCATCTGATTAAAAACAAACGTCAAGCGACAAATAAATGTAATTGCCATAAATTCACGCATATTTACAACGTTCGTAATTTGCGGTGGAACGGCAAATGTCGAATCCGAAAAAGAAAAACCTGATTAATTGTGTTAAAGTGAATACAGAGTAAAAGTGGCTTCAATTTCACATTTCATACATAGATATATAGCCTATATACAATACATTCTATATGTATATGCATATGTATGTTGTATGTACAAATATATATTGTAGTGTCCTTATACTTTTTAAGTATCTGAACACGTACTTAGAGTTTTACATACATTTATTTCAATGCCGTTTTCATTTAAAATTGTGGTTGAGAAAATACAACAAATTGCTTTAAATATGTTATGTATACGAAATTTCTCTGAATTGAATATTGTTCACAGTAAGTTCAGTTCACAGGAGGCGTGCCACACCCCATAAAGTATATATATTCTCGATCAGCGCGACAAGACGAGTCGATATGGCCCTGTCCGTTCGTCCGTCCGTCCGTCCGTTCGTCTCTCCGTCTGTCCGTCTGTCCGTATGACCGCAGAGATCTTTGGAAGTACAAAAGTTAGAGAGTTGAATTTTGCATGTACACTCGTGTATACCATACGCTGTATGAGTTTATCATATTTTTTCGATAACTCATCCCATTTATTTTTTTAAGTGTAGTTTGAATATCGCTGGAGTACAAATTTTCAAATGTGTAATGTATAAAAAGCGTTTGGATACCACACCCCTTCCACCCCACATTAGCAAAAAACGTATTTAAAATATGTAATTAATAATTTCTGCTTTGATTAAGATAGTCCATCTCTAAGAAAGCTTATTCAACAATTAAGTTCCCATAGTAATGCCCACAGCGCAGTCGCTGCATCAACTGCATAGTTGGCAGAGCGCGTGCTTATGTGTGCATGTATGTGTTGTTTGTATATATGTATGTATAAAAGAATCATAGAATGATTGGAATATTGACCCTCACAAGGCTCAGGGTATCTCCTAGTCGAGTAGTCGTGACAAGAGCCCTCATACATGTTATTTTTTTCAATCAGTATTGTTTCCCTTAAGTGTAATTTTCTGTAGTTAGCACTACTATTTTAATGAACAGAACTGTATATAGAAATATATTTGATTAAATATTTAAAATGCAGTTGGTATAAAGACTTGAAGACTTGAAGGCTTAATTCCATAACATTTATAAAAACATAGTGGTATCTCTTCAGAAATCAAAAAGTTTTCAACTTATTATATTAATTACATACTTCGTTATTTTATTTTAATTCCCACATTAGTGTAACTCATAATTAAAATATTTACTAAAAACAATTAAAATATATTATTATTTGTGTTAAATATTTTTTGCAAAAATACCTTTTATTATTTATTTTTAGCCTTAATTTTTTTTGAGATATGTAGAATCCCTTATTTTTAATATTATTTTGATTTATTCTAACAAATCCAATTTTCTGATAAAGCAAGGCGTGCTTTGCCAGACCATCGATTCGAAACGCTGCTCAAGCGTGGACAGCTTAGCCTTAGGCAGCATCTGCTCAGTTTTCTCTTCGCTTTAAAGTATCCTTTTGGAAATATCTCAGACACGATATGAGCATGCATTATGCATTACTTTAAGCTAATTGGCCGTGGGGCGATCAGTGCAGTGCTCGACTAGCAAATACCCTGTACCCAGATGCACTGAACCTTGCGCGAGTTTCGTGGTTGCCTTGCTTCAATGCAATCAGGACAAACGAACACATGCTCGACTTGCAAATACCTTACGCTTCTCTGGCTATCTTTTCATTGAATTCTCTTGCTTTACACTTGAGATATAGTTTAATATAGATGTAAATGCATTTGATAAACTTCAATTACAGCTTTCTATGAATAGCTGAAGAAGCTTGGATTATGCAACTCAGCAATTCCGACTTTTCGCCTCAAACGAATTCAAATTCAAATTCGAATTTATTCAATTGAATCGTATATATTATTAATTGACTGTAAACTTTATTTCTTATCCGGCGGCACATTCCGATTGACAACTCCCATTATTAATTTTCCATTGACCGGAAACAATGACACAACAACAATAACAACAACAACTACAAAACATCATCAGCAACAACAACAAATTGCTGGCAAATAGAAAAAATCGAAAAAAATAAGCTGATTACGCTTAATTCGAAATAATTGGAATTGAATGAAAAGCGATACACTACCAATTAGAAGAGAGCAATTTATATATTATAGGGGAGACAGATTTCACATGGAACAAATGGAATGAACGATGAGAAGTATACTTCTCGGTTTTCCATTTCTTTCCATTTTTATGCTGATAAGATTTTTAAAAATTCCGAATTTATTTATTTTTTAACATTTATTTATTTTGATTTAAAAACAAAAAGAGAAAACGCGGAAGATAGAGAGAGATAAAAAAAAATTTGGAGAGTTTGTCTGGTGGACAGTGAAAGAAAAAAGAGAGAGAGAGACTTAGAAACGGAGAGTGATAAAATGAAATAGAGAGAAGAAGAAAAAGGAGGAGAGAAGGAGAGACAGATGGGAAAAGAATCTATATATATGCAAGTCTCATATAACCCCTCCCAGCTCCGATTCATTCACCGAATTATCCCCGTTCGCAGTCAAATCTTTTTACAGATTAGCCTTCGTGAATGTGTTCTAGCACCTCTCGCACTTCATCTGTGAGCTGAGCATCGACTATTTCTCAGTCAACCTTTCCGTCACTCAGTACATCTATAACAGCCCCGCCATATGCAAATCTCTGTAATTTTGACGCAAATTTTGATAGAGGACCGCAGTAAATTGAATTTGTGGGAAATTTGTTACTAGGAGTGCAAATGGATAACTGTTAATTTGCCGAAATTGGGGTTTTCCTCGAAGCTGTTGACAGACAGCTGCTGCAATATCTTCTAAATTCCATTTCATCACTTACAGTGCCTGGCCGAAGGTGAAAGGCAAACAGACTATAAGCTGTCATCGATATGTTCACAGGTTACGCAAACCACGTGTTGACCGCAAAAGCATGAATTCATGAATTCATTAAAAATTTCTCTCTCAATGTGAGAGCTTTTCAGTTCTCATCAAAATAGCTCTTTAAGATAATGAAATATATATAAAAAGAATTTGAATGTGTGTAGCAAATGTGTTTTTTAAATTATAATATGAGTAAGTGCAAAATCGAAAATAAAGAATGTTTTTTCCTGATTATAGTTTTCCAAATATATTTTTGCCCTGGACATAATAGGTAGCAGAAGAGGAATATTGTCCAATAGAACAATATTGACAACAACAATATACATGAATATATACATACATATGAGTATGTATATGGAACGAGAGAAAGGGAGAGAGAATATAAGAATGAAAATAACTTCTGATTCACAGAAATCACATATTATATACAATATCTGCAAGCTTGAACATGAGGAATGCTCTACAAAGTATGAATTCTATCCGACGGAAGGAGATGCTTGCAGCGATTTTTTCACCCGTCGCAATGGATATATATATATATATATATATATATATATATATATATATATATATATATATATATATATATATATATATATATGTATATATAGGTTTCTTTCTTTATCTGCTCGAATCTTCCTCTTCCCTAATCTTCTTTTTAAAATGATCAATAAATAAACTTGAATACGAAATCGATGTAGACATTGTACATGACAATGGCTGGGTATTTGCTAGTCGTTGCTACCCGTTCTCTAACTAAGCACAGTTTAAGCCCATTTGATAGCATCTTCCGCAGATTAGACACTATCTCCGAAATGCTTAAGCAAATTGCAAATATCAGAAAGTCAAAAATTCTGTAAACACAGAGCGAGAGCGAGAGAGAGAGAGAGAGAGAGAGAGAGAGAGTGAGAAGGGCAGAGAGTCCGAAAAAAGAGCAAAATACACGCATAGCCGACAGAAGAACAGAATCAGAAAAAAGAAGAGCAAAGGAAGCTTAGTGATAACCGCAGTTGTGGGATTCTTTTTATGGCAAACACTTGAAAGCGTCGTATGAGTGTGTGTGTATCTCTGTCTGAGTTTGTGCGTGTGTGCACAAGAGTGTGTGTGTGAGAAGCGTGTCGCAACGCGCACATATGCAAACGGATTGCTCGTCAGCAAAAAGGACTTCACTGTCTGTCACACCCGCATCAGCTTGGTCCCATTTCATGCTCATTGCTTGTGTTAATAAGACAAGTTAAATACACACACAGACACCGACATGTACGCTAGCACACTGACACACATACTCTCACACACTGGCTCACCTTTGTACGTCTGGTCAAAAAGGCAACCGCAAGTATCTCAATTTGATTACAAGCTCGTCGTGCGGCCGCCCGCCCGATAATGAGGCACGTTCCATGCAATGCACTCCGGCCAGACGCACACACCCACACACACCCACACACACCCACACACACCCACACACACCCACACACACACACACACACACACACATACACACACAAACACACGCATACAAACGCACAGATTGCTAGCAGCCCATGTCTTCGAACTAAAAATTTCTACACGGCCGCTTTAAGTCGCTGCCAGGACAAAAACACTTCACGGACAGCACTTGCATCACTTGGCTGCAATGCTAATGAGTTGCACACACACACACACACAGAGGCGAGCAGAGCAAATGGCATTTTGTGCCTTCAGTTTCGCACATGTTACAACTTTTGTCAACACGAAGTTTGTCTTGCGTCCAGTTTAACAACTGCCAGCCCACACGCCGCTGTCCTTGTGCCACGCCCCCTCTGTTCTCGTTACCCACAAGCAAGTTGAAAAGCAAACGGCCTAAATGCCTAACAACATTTTCCATGCACATATATGTAAAATTTATATATATATATGCATACATACATATATTCTCCAACTACATAGATATCATGAGATGGGCGATGGGCGATTGGGGCTGGGCGATGGGCGAGTTAGTCGAAGTTCGTATGCCCTGGCGTGCCCCTGGGGTAGTTCCCCTAGTAATTGATATAATATTGTTTGCAATTCGATATCCTGTTTCCTGGCCGTCCACTTAAAGTCTTTAATTGTTCCCTTTGATTAGGATGTGATTTTTGAAACGGAACAGCATGGAAAGGTTTCTATAGAAATGCAAAGTAATTGAGGGTAGTAGCCACAGTCATAGATATGTGCTATAGAGAGCGGATCTAGTTAAGATTTCGACTTATCAGAGTTTTCTTACAGAATGCAGAGTGATAGAAAGAGAGAGAAAGAGATAAAATTCACATAAAAATATATAACTATATATGCATATACATATATATTGTGAATATCTACATATATAGTATAATATAATCATGTGCGGTTAGTTCTCTCTCTGCTCGCAACAAACTTTGAATACCCTGCAAAAAATATAAAATGGTGCGCAAAGAAATTGAACAAATGCAGCCGCAAAAATGTTTTTTTTCGTCCAAATGTTTACGCAAACTGACCCAGCTGCATTTGTCGGCCAATACTGGCGGCGGCGGCGGGCCAGGGGCGTGGCAGGCGGACTGCAGTGGGCGGGATGGTGCAGTGTTGTTGGGAACAGACGGCATATTAAAAAATATATGAAATTGCGTGCAAAAAATTTACGAGATGTAAATATTTGTATATGTTGCACATTCGCCACGTTGCACGCCGACGAATAATAGGAAAATAGGAAAAGAAGAAAGCTGTGGAGAAAGAGAGGGAGGGAGCGGTAAAGAGACAAGCAGGGAATAGAAGAGAAGAGAAATCAAAAGTTAAGAAAGGAAAAAAGCGTTGACTGAAAAAAAGAAGAAGAATAAGAAAATAACAGATCTTGAGAAAACGAAGATATAAAGAGAAGGAAAGATTATTAGAGAAGAAATGAAAGGAGACCAGAAGTAAAGAAGAGAGAAAAAAACAATCAAATTTAAGGTACGATGTAGAACAAGAAGCTGAAAAATGAGATATGAAGAAAGAGGAAGAGAGACGAAAAAAAAAAACCATAAGAGAAGCAGGAAAGAAGAGAGAAAAGAAAATAATGAATTTACGAGAAGTTGAGCAGAAACAAAACAAAAGGAGATAGGGCAAGATATGTCCACAAGAGAACATAAGAGACAACGGAGAGTTGGGGAAAGAAAAAGAGAAGTTCAAAGGAAGAAAGGAGAGAAGAACAAAAATAAATAAACGAGAAGAAATGACAGAAAGAAGTTGAGCAGAAAAAAGAAGGAGAACTGAATAGAAAAGAGGCGAGAAGACACGATTTTAGTCGAAGAAATATGAAATGGAAAAATGAAAAGAAAGTAAGAAGTAGGAGAAGTAAGAGGATAGTAATGTAAGATAAGAGCAAGAAAAAAGAGAGAAGCATAGAAATATTAAATTAGAAACAAACATGAAAAGAGGTGGAGATAAAATTGACGGGAAGTTTCGCTTTTTCAAAAAGGGCACTGACTTATAGATAAAGTAGAGTATTTAAAAAAATTTATAAGTAATAACATGTAATATTCTGTCATTCATTCAATCTTAACTAATGAAAAAAAAATATTTTTTTTCGATAGTCGATTGCTCGGCTTACATGATGATTCAAATATGTTTGAAGTCGCATAATTTTGTGAAAAACAGAATTGAAGTGAACAGCGACAGTGCACTTCACAAAGAAATTATGAGTTTGGCAACAGCGTGAAAGCCAAAGAATTATTTTTTAAAATGCCGAAATACGAGAAACCAACAAAATTGTTAAACATTGAAGTGCGACAACAGCGTCAGTAACTGTGTAAAATTTGGCAACAGTGTAAAAAATATAAAATTGCATATTAATGCAGGTAAAATGACTTTGAACCGAGTTTAAACAAGTCAAATTTGGATGAAATATATATATTTATATATATATATATATATATATATATATATATATATATATATATATATATATATATATATATATATATATATATATATATATATATATATATATATATATATAATATATATAAATATATATATAATATATTGAATAATTCACATTCACTTATTTATGTATGTACAATAATTAACTGAGCACTAAGCTTCTTAAGTGAAATTTGGCAACACTGCAAAACAAATTAGATTGTATTTATCCCGTTTCTCAATGGATAGCCAATTGGCCACAATACAATGGAATTATTTTTAAGTATTTTGCAAATATTTGGAATGATTTAAGCATTGTTTAAAGCTAATAACAAAATTGAGCGCATTTAGAGGCTTTGCCTTTGTCTTTTTAAGAAAAATGAGTTTGAATAATATTTCAACATTTTACCACAGTGGTCTGTACCGAAAGTTCAATAGAGTTCCGAGAACTCACAGAACACTGCATTAAGGATTAAGAAATAGATTTAAAAAATAATAATTTCCATATAACAAAGTAAATTTTGATTTCAGATAAAATCTGCATATAATTAATACATATACAACAGAAACGTTGTATATAATTTACCATAAATACATAAATTATTTGCATATTTATACATTTTTTAAAACATATTTTAATTTTTATCTCAACTTTTTTTCTTATATTTTGTCATAATATTTTTCGTGATTATATAGCATATATGAATTTTTTTCTATCATTCATATATTCATATTTTTTTCTCAACTGTTTTTTCGCTCTGCTTCAAGTGCCAATAAATGTCTCGATTTAATAGTTTCTGTTATTTGTCAGTCACTCACCTGCCATTGCAATTTGTCGCTTTTCGAATGTTTTGAATTTGGAGACAGCTTTCGGATTGCTCGCAATTACTTTGGCGCACTTTAACGACGGACTGTGTTTATCTCTCGATTGGAATTTAACATATAGTAGCCATAACATTGCTCCAACTTTCTATGGCCGCCACATTGCGAGCACCTAAGGCTCGCGCACTTTTCAAAAACGATTCAAAAACAACCAGGTAAACACAAATAACGCGCAAGGAAAACAAGCGAACAAAAAAAAAAAAAAAAAAAAAACGAAAAAAAAGTGATTTAATCGCGAGCGCGCTAATGTTTCAAAAAATTTGTAATAACCCTCTCCGATTGGTGTTTTTTTTTTCAAATTTTGTTTGTGCTTTTGGTGGCGGTGCTGGTGGTGGTGCTGCTGCTGCTAGTGCCGCGTACGAGACACGCGCCACGAGTGCCGAAGCCGTTATGACAGAATCTTGCAAGCATCTGGCCAACTTATCCTTCTGGCCTTCTGCCCAGTGACGCCGGCAGCGACGCAGCGCACAGCGCACAGCGAGACCGGCGACGACAATGGCAGTGGCACACACGAGCGTCGTTCGTTCGTTCGTTTCGCTTCGTTGTGTTCGGCGTTGCCTCTGTGTGCCTGTGTGTGTGTGCGTGTGTGTAATGCCGTGCATGTGTGTGTGTGTGTGCTGGGTGCAATTGCAGGCGTTTAACTAGCGGCCAAAGCGCCAGCTAAGCGGCAGCTCACCCGCCTCTGCTTCTGTACTCGCTCGTCTGTGTGTGAGCTCGTGTGTGTGTGTGTGTGTGGGTGTGTGTGTGTGCGTGCGTACATCAAGACAAAACGCCAGCGGAATATAATTTTTACTGTTTGTTTATTTCTGTTGCCTTTGCTGTTGTTGCTGCTGTTTGTTGTTGTTGTTGCTGTTGTGTGAGCTTCAAAATAAAACTGCAAACAAATTTCCGTTACCGGTGACACACATGCACACACATGCACTCGTATACAGTGAAAGATTTATCGAACTGGCAAATGGCTATCGAAGAAGCAAAAACTCAACTGTAAATCATGAAGAAATCTTTTGGTGTACATGGAGCGCTAGATACCCTGTATTATTAGCTTTGATCTTAAAATTGAGATATAGACTTATTTTATTACCCTAGAGCTAAGTCTTAACTATGTTTAGTACGTAGCTCAGATGCTAGAATATACATTGATTGTAAATAAACGCTCTCAAATGAATTCCATATTGCTCGATTGTATATATACCCTGGATCTATTGATCAACACTGATCTTTAAATTTTAAAATTGAATTCTATATGAATTTTTGAATTCCATATTGCCGACTTCATAGATACCCTGTTTTAAGTGCTCAATTTCGTTTTTCAAATTAGTGTACATAGGTTAGGCTCACGGTTGAATTCCATATTCTTGTATATATACCCAGTTTATAATGTTTGACTAAGATTTAAATAACATATTGCTCGACTGCTTAACTATCCTGCACATGCGATGCATGCGGCTTATCCAATGACAATTAAGTCAAATACCCTGTAATTGCATACATATGTTATATTATGCGACAACGATAATACCCTGTATATATGCTGCAGATCAGGTATAGTTAAAGGGCAACTTAGTTCCATATAGATTCATATATAGCCTTATAAATTAAGATAATTATGGGTTTTAGTTTAAATTTGATCCGATTATTGCATTGAATTTGCAAATATAGTGTATAGTGTATGCTCTCGAGTACTGAAGTACACACATCCATAAACTGTCGTAGATCGTGCGCGCTGTCATCTGGCATGATCGACATGTGTTCATGAGGCAATGTATTATTTATTGTCTTTTCGTATACCATATAGACACACATATGCATATAAAAGGAAGATCATAAAAAAGCATGTTGGAGGAAAATAAGTGAATGAATGGGCCATGAAAATTGCTAATCATAAATTTCAATTAACATCGGCTAAAACAACAATTCGTATTTTTCTTTCCCAAATAGAAGATTTCCAATGAAACCATTCCGAAATAAATTCCCCATGAAGAGCTGCCACAAGATCGTATTTCTCTTTTAAGTCTTTATTAAGATCTAACGGTTTCATAAGGGTTTCCTCAACAGTACAAGGAATATACGAAATGAAGGATCAACATAACTAAGCAAGGTTTGAATCTCAATTGTTGCAGAATGATCAAATAAAATTCAAGCTAATATTACTTCACGTTTGCCATAGTTGTTCATGCGCTGCCTTAAATAATTTGAATTTTCTCATTTAAAGATGAAATTCCTAACTATGTTGAGTTGGCTTACTTCTTTGTTTCGAATGGAAAAGCAATATAATGTTATATTATATCACTGAGTTCTGTTGGAGCACTAAGCTTTGATTGTGGTGCTGGCATTTTTTGCCTAGCTTCCATGGGAATTTTACTCTCGCTTTTTGGAGATGGTTCAACTGTCTCTGACGACAAACAATGCGAAGCGCCAGCTCGACTATTTGTTTGTATTGCATACTTTCAGGGGTTCGGGGAAGACAAAGACAAAGCTAGAGTGAGAGAGAGAGGCAAGAATGGAAGGAATCGAGAGAGTGAAAACAGGGTGAAGAGTATAAGAGGGAGAATTACAACTAATAAGCTATCATTGGGGCTATCATGAGGACTAACAATAGGTAAGCATACCACGACATGCTTACAACCTAGTCCTATATATTTGTTTCCAGGCGAAGCAACTCAAAATGTGTGTGTGTGTGTTTGTATTTGTATTTCTGTAGTTCTTGTTGTTGAGTCAGTACGTGACAAGGTATATTTGGAATGAAGAGAAACGCCGTGCTAAGTGATGGGTATAGCTTAGTCTAAATATAGGCCGATATTGCAATATATGCCTGCAGTGAGAAAAATTGTGCATTTATAAATAGATATAGATATAGATATAGATATAGATATAGACATATATATAGATATAGATATAGATATAGATATAGATATAGATATAGATATAGATATAGATATAGATATAGATATAGATATAGATATAGATATAGATATAGATATAGATATAGATATAGATATAGATATAGATATAGATATAGATATAGATATAGATATAGATATAGATATAGATATAGATATAGATATAGATATAGATATAGATATAGATATAGATATAGATATAGATATAGATATAGATATAGATATAGATATAGATATAGATATAGATATAGATATAGATATAGATATAGATATAGATATAGATATAGATATAGATATAGATATAGATATAGATATAGATATAGATATAGATATAGATATAGATATAGATATAGATATAGATATAGATATAGATATAGATATAGATATAGATATAGATATAGATATAGATATAGATATAGATATAGATATAGATATAGATATAGATATAGATATAGATATAGATATAGATATAGATATAGATATAGATATAGATATAGATATAGATATAGATATAGATATAGATATAGATATAGATATAGATATAGATATAGATATAGATATAGATATAGATATAGATATACAGGTTTAGATATAAATAGATTCAATACTTTACTCCTTTTTTCTCTCAGTATATTAATACCGCCTGTAATATGTGACTTGGCCATACAATTGGGCCTGCATCCCTATATGTGTGTATACTGCGCTAAAACACTCGCATATGTATGTTGGTGTGTATGCGTGTGTGTGCGTATGTGTGTGCTATTTGTGTGTAGCACACTTCAATTTTCTGTCATGAGCATAAAAAAGGCTATGCGCCCACGTTGACGTTGACGTTGACGATAACAACGACGCCGCCACCGCCGACGACGACAACAACGTCAACGCCGTTAGCATTGGCCTAGTCACGTTTTGCTTACTGCAACTGCGGCTCCCGATCCTGTGCCCGTTACTGTTTCCGTTGCCATTCTCTTACCCATTCCAGCCCCTTATTGAAATGACAAATCAAAACAAGGGAAATAGCCTATCGAGTAAGAAATACTCTAACCAAAGGCATTAGTAAAGTAATTGAGGATAGAGAATAGTATTCCAATTCAGTTTCAAATTCATTTTGCATATAGAAAACTTTTTGAAATGCTGATATAATGAAATATAATATATTTTAGAAGAAACGAATTGCTGATCAGTATACTATTCTAAAGTTCTTCTATATTTTATATTTCTTCGATTCAATCGCCTTTAGCCTACACATGTGTATAGTGTCTATATGGACTAGATGACATTTCTAAATATTCGTTACATAGTTGGCCACAATTGAATAATACCCTATATCAGAGCATAATAACTGTCAACAACGCCGGCGATGCAGCGTTTTGTTCATTTGCCTGGGAAGTTGGTCAAGCGCTCAACTGACCCACCAGCGAGGCACATTGGTATGAAATTGATTTGTCCAGCTAATGAAACTAGGAGTTTTAATATCATAATTTTATAATATCTAATATACCAATATGAGCATTACTCAATTAAGCTTATTATCTTTGATTTTTAAAAAAAATTATTTATCAATAAATATAATATTCTTTACTATCTCTATATTTCCGCTCATCTGAGTAGGTTCGAAAAATCATGCTGTTAATTTTATATTTCTTCTTCTATTCCTTATAAATGCATTTCCTATTTCTTATATTTATTTGTTTACTCGTATCGGAATTTCGCTTAGATAGTTGAATTTGAAAATTTTGTGGAATATTTTTGATTCGATCTAAATGAAAAATTACATATTGCCAGCAGCCAAAGTATAATTTACGCAATTAATGTCGAATACTAAAAAATTATGAAAAAATATAAAGGCAGTATATACACAAGTGAATCTAAGCAGCAACATATGCTTCGAGCTGCCCTAAAACCTGTTCTCTCGTTAGAGAAGATAATGGAAAATAAGGCGTAAATAGTAGTTTAGAGACAGCGAAAATCAGTTTTAAAGATGATAAACATTTGCAGAGACTAAAACCTCCTCCTACTAATAAACCTAAGGCCCCACACCTCAAATTTTTCCGCAAGCATACGATGTCTGTTCTTGACAGAAACTTTAAGTCCAATTCCGTGGGCGTTTCAGGATTGAAAGACGCAGATTCACACAACTCGGACGGTGGATTAGCAACAAAAATATTAAGTTACTCGATAGGTTGCTATACTCAACGGTCATCAATATTAATGAAAGCATTTGGGGATTTATTGTTGGGAGAGTTTAGGAAGGCTGAAGAAAAATTGACGACTTTGCGACCTGAGATGAAGCAATTAAAATCGGGTCAACAATCTCGCTTAGTAAAACTAAACTTTCACCTAGACGTATACTTGATATTATTGAGAATACGTGGGGATATACAGAATGTGATTGATTGTTAAATTTAATATGAGAAAAAAATAAATTTAAATCGTATACAAATAAAATGTACAGACCAGAATCCTCTAGCTGATGTTATCTTTAATCAAAATCTACTTCATACCAGATTTAATAACATTTTTTAAGTAAATCAAACCCGTTAAGTTGTATAGATATATATATATTCGATCGGACTTCTAATACCTTTGCCACACGGTGCAGCAATACACTGCGAACGTAAATCATCTGTGCGCTGTTTGTTTTCATACCCTGCACTCAAAGGATTAAAAGGGTGCATTATATAGCATATAAGCACACAACTACGGTCAAGTGCATAAATATACAGAGTGTGCGATACAAGTACACAGTGAGCACAAAGCAATTCTGACTTGTTAAATAATCCAATATAGAAATCCAATCTATTCAACTATATTTAAACATAAGGGCAAGTGAAGAGCTTTGTGATTCGATTTAGAAAGAAAAGTTAGAACTCCATTCTCAATGTCTCTAAGCCATCCCAAACAGTGCCTTATAGAGGGGCTTTACTGTATGCATTTGGAGAATCAAATGCTTTATTTATAGAGTTAATAATTGATGCGGGCAGAGCTGCGAAGTTAAAAAAGAATGAACTGTTAGCTGGCCGGCTTTTAATTGACGGTTTTAACAATTGGGTCTCGCACCAATACACTCGCACCAATACACTCTCTGCCACTCACGCACACAGAGGGCATTTACGGTTCGATCTGATCCACTCGCTTGGTGTTTGTTCTTTGTTTTCAATTAGAAGTAGAACTAGGTGTGTTTAATTATATCCACTGACCCCGGCCAGGTGTTGCAAGGCCCAACTTCTGGCTACGTAATGCAGTCAATCCGCCTTCTCCGCCTCCGATTCCAGCTGGTCACAGTCATAAATCAAAAATGCATTTTCGCAGGCTTCGCTCACGTTGAGGTTTCACACTATTTCCGAAGCAACAGAAGAGGGCAGGAGGCAGAGGCTAGAAATCATAGCAGGAGGTGGGTCGATACCTACATAACTTGTGGCTTTCTCTGTCGTCGCCATATTTGACTTGACTTGACACATTTATATTTACCCATACATGTACATATGACGTATGTATATGTGTTTCTATAGGCCGCAATACACAATGTTTGTGAGAGGTTCAGGAGTGTTACGTGTTCATAGTATTACGGTCTGTTCCATATTGTGAAGCCCCAACTGGACTCATGTTAGCTGCATAACGGTTAATGAGAATCGCGTGGAAGGGGAAAGGCATGCGAATTATAGTTCGCTGAAAATACTTTACAGCTCTGTTATGGAGTTATGTTATACATACTCTGTTATATATGTATGCATGTACATAGTTCTGTTATCTAACAGTGAAAAGGCTTTGTTATTAATATTCAGTTAAGGTCGTCAATAGCTTTGTTTGTGCAAAACGACATCAACTTGGATCAGACATACTAACATATGCATATATATATATATATATATATATATATATATATATATATATATATATATATATATATATATATATATATATATATATATATATATATATATATATATATATATATATATATATATATATATATATATACATATGAAATCACTTACATGAAAAAATTTTTTACACCAAAAAAAAAACAGCTATTGCTTGTTACAATTGCTTTCTTTCGATTGGCAGTGGCGATAACGATAACGATAGCGATAGTGATTGCAATGATGTGCAATTCAAGCGACATCGAATGGCAGCTGGCGACGGGCAACGTGCAACTGACGAAGCTAATGAAAATTGAACTTGGCTGCTTAGTCGTAGAGCAGCCCATTAGCATTATAACTTGTGGAGGCTGCGGTGCGCAACAAAACTATAAAGCAACGACGATGAAATACCCTAGCGAGTAGACAAAATGCAAAAATTTAATATTTGAAAGATAATATACATAGAAAGACACAAGCACACATATACACACACACACACATATATATATATATATATATATATATATATATATATATATATATATATATATATATATATATATATATATGCGTTGCTCTCATTTAATACTACACATACATCTACATGCAGGTACAAGTGTACATTCCTACATTTCTCTAGTCCATTTGTTGTTTCCCGTTAATGCGTTGCTCTCATTATACCCACTGCGAATATGCGAATTTGTGATAATGACGGGGGCAGCGACAACGACAGTTTTAAATGGCAGCAACAACAAAAATTATATTGATATTTGGACTTTAGCAACAACAATAACAACAGCAACAAGAAAGACTGTCAATAAGCATAAGTAGAGAATGAAGAATATCAGCCACAACAACAACAACAACAACAGCAACACCAAAAGCGAACGTCGCGACGTTCTTTTTCCCCTTCTTACGCTTTGTCACTTTGAGAGACGGCCAGAATCCAAGCTTTGCACGATGCCCCCCTCTCGCCCTGTCTCGCTCTCTCACGGACTCTCTATTTGTCCATTCCACTGCAGGCACAAATTATGGCAAAGCGAGCTAGGAAAAATTAAATAAATACCACAACAACAGCAATGAGCAGCAGAAACAAAGGCAAAATGCGCTACAATTGCAACAACTATCTACGCTGGCGCCGTTGCAGTCGCAGTCGCAGTCGCAGTCGCAGTCGCCAACAGCGCTGTCGTTGTCGCAGTCGACGTCGACTTTGACTCGCATTCTACTTGAAATCTAAGCGAATCTTTCTCTGCTCCGTACACAATGTAGAGTAGAGCATATGAGTTCCGTTGGCCCTGCATATGCAGCTAGACTGATGCCTGTGCTCTGCTGTGTTATGATGCTTACGTAGGTAGGTATATGTATAGGTATACGTATACATATGTATTGTATGTATGTTTCTTTGCCACACAACTTCGTTACATTAAAGGAGCTACAAAATAGTTTTGTGTCACAAATGGCGTCGCTTGGCAGTGTGTGACGCGTTGAGCGGAGTGTAGAGTATTGAGTAGTCCCTTGCGTTCGCACATAATCAGCGCTTCCTTCGCTGTTGTCTGTCTCACTTTCCCTCTTTGAATCGTTTAAGTTCTCTCGCTTCCTCTCTTGAGAGGGGAAAATTTGAAATACAACGGCATTTGTTCAAATACATGAACGTTGCTGGGAAAAAACTCTTATTTAAAGAATACACTTTCAGAGTGAACCAAGCATAGGATACTTTATATTCACGTGCACCAAATGTATTAAATTTAGCTTTTTTCTCAGCAAGGCTTTTCAGTATTGTAAAAGTAACTTCCTGTACAGTTATTCCTAAATCTTAAGCTTGACCTCCATTTTAATCAAGTGCAATTCATTGAACTTATGTTGTTAGGTATTTTTATTGGTGGGAAATTAATATGTATACCCTGAGCCCATTGAAAATTGAAAGGTTTTACGAAATTGAATGTAACAGGCAGAAGAAAACATGGCGGGCCATATAGAGTGCCTATGGACTGCAATTCTTGATCAGCAGAACGAGCTAAATTAAACTGTCTGGCTGTCCGATTGTATAAACGCTAGATCTCACAAACCACAATATATAAAGGCTGGCAATTTTAAATATACATATATTCTGCCACACCCAAGACGAATTTTATATATATTCTCGGTAGCTCATCCCATTATACTTATACTTATACCATTATACTTATTATTAATAAAAATCTTATTATTAATAAAAATCGATCATTTTATTTTGCTGAGTACCACAAAAAGCGGAAATATTAAATTTTAAGTATATGTTCCTATAATAAATACACATTTTTTTATATTTTGGGGTTTGGATACTCCCTATCAATCTTTCTCCTACGCAAACAAAGTATTTAATATACTAGACACATGTATTTCAGCCAAAATATTGATTAAGTCAGTTCATTTAGAAGAAAATTGAATTCGAATAGTAAAGACCATAAGGGGCAGGCCAAGAGCAGCCCAAACGCTGTTCCACTGCAGCTTACGCGCAGCCCTAACGCAGCCCAGTGCAACGCAACCGCAGCCCAAGTGCTGTCATTGCATAAACTCCGTATTAAACAGAGCGCGTGACTATGCTAGTTTGTGTGTGTGTGTGTGTGTGCACGTGTGTGAGCTATGTATATGTACGTACGTATACTCATATGTACA
Organism: Drosophila meridionalis; assembly: GCA_035045145.1. NCBI lineage: Eukaryota > Metazoa > Arthropoda > Insecta > Diptera > Drosophilidae > Drosophila > Drosophila meridionalis. The sequence goes on along the minus strand of JAWNPG010000029.1, from coordinate 529,172 downwards.
TATATATGTATGTATGCATAAAATAAGTGTGAAATCATTGAAATAGCAGCTCTACGCAGTGTTCAGAGTATTCGCTAGTCGCCTACCGACTCGAGTAATCTTACTTCGATTACATACTCTTTCTAAATATGAAAAGAGTGTATAAGCTTTAAGCTACATATGTATGTTCGCTCAGCCACCTCCTTTTACTTATTATTATTATTATTATTTATTATTTATGTTTCTTCAAGTGAAGCTCGAACTGTCACGCGCTCACACACATATACACGCACTAAAAAACAAGTAAGAGTGCTCTAGTCGAGACTGTTCGACTAGGAGATACGCTGTGAAGAGTCAAAAATCAAATCATTATACGTTTTTTTTTATGCATACATACAAAAAATATATACACACATACAACTGCGCAGTTGACGCAGCGACTGCGCTTGGTCTGCAATGTGGGCATTACTATGGAAACTTAATTGCTTAATAACATTTCTTAGCGATGGACCAAGTGCATCAAACTTTTACAACTTATTAATGGCATTCATATGTGTGTATTTGCCAAAGCACAAGTCTCTAGTATTTGATTTGCGCTTTTTGGGGGCGTGGCACCCAAAATCTAAAGATAACATAATCTTCATATTCATTACGCGCATTACACTACACAGCAAATAGCTCAAACAATGTACAAACCACGCCTCAAAAACACATTACAATTATCGATAAATGCTCATAAAATCGAAATGGAATGAGTTATCGAGCAAACTTGTGTAGCTCATTGTATTAACGAGTATTCATGTAAAATTTCAAGTCTCTACGTTGCGTATTTTAAAATATATGTCAGCGTTCACACGGACGGACGGACGGACGGACGTCGACTCGTCTTGTCGCGCTGATCAAGAATATGGGGTGTGGCACGCTTCCTTCTGCCTGTTACATAAATTTTCACAAAACCATTATACCCTGATTTCCCATTTTCAAAGGGCTCAGGGTATAAAAACACACATGCACACACACACACACGCGCACTAGAAATACACACACAAACTGATCGCCATTTGTACAGTTTTCGCACGCACTGCGATTAAGTCGCACTTCGAATCGCCATCCGTCCCGCCCTTCGCTCCGCAGCGCGCTTCCTTTAGCATTTACTGGCTTCCGCCTGACGAGCAGCTGCAGCGCTGTCACTCGGCTGTCCACCTGCCTGAATGGGCAACTGATTTCTTCCGAGTCCCATTGCCAACCGTTGGGTGCTGCTGCATCTATTTTCTTATTATTTGTCGCAGCGTGCGCAAATTGAGGAAAAAGCGCAAATGAATCGTTAAATTGAGTAAGTGCTCGACTGGCGTTCGGATTGACCCCCAATTGGCAGCTTGTTGGTAACAGCTGCAACTCAATTACCCCGTCGACTGTCGCCTGCTCGGCTGCCAGCCCACTTGCAGCCCCATCCTTTGCACCTCCCACACCTCCCTCGACTGCCGTCCATCGCCTTCGCATTGAAATTTGCCAGGAATTCGCGTTAAGCAACTTCGCGCACTTAGCACAGCCAACTTCAAGTCGTGCCAAGGCAAATGAAATATTTCAAATTATTCCGAGTGCGTCGGGCATACACGACTGCCAAGTACTCTATAGCTAACAGGAGACTGTAGCTCCAACATTCATTCATTCATGAGCATTCAGCTGAATAGTTCAATAGAACAGCTAAGCAAGTGAACTTGTTCATTTTAGAGTCGTGAATTTTATTGACAGATTTGAGTAATTTATAGCCACTCAATTGACCATTTTGTTCACGAACTGCTGAGATAGTTCAATTATTGATTGTACAATATATTCGCTTATTCAGCTGAACAACACAATATACATATAAGCAAATGAAGAGCTGCACTAGTACAATTGTTCATTTCATGAAATCAATTTAAAATCGTTAACTAGAATGATGAGTTCATACACTTATTCAGCTTATTCACCAGCAGACAACTTACCAGCTCGAAAGAAAGTTTTGTATGCGGAAAGATAGCCAACTGAACTAGTTCAACTAATTTTTGAGTCAGTTATTCAGCAATTCGAAAATACTAAGCAACTCAACTGAACAACTCAGCGGACCGTTTAGTTTTAGAAGAGATAAACTAGTTGAATGGTCCAGCATGAACTATATTGGTAAACTCATACATTAGTTCACCTACTCAGCTATTCACCTGATCACCCAAAAATAAACAAATTAGTTCACTTTTTCAGCAAAACATATATAATAAGCTTTTCAGCTGAACAGATATTGAACTGAGCAACTCAGTAGCATGTTTTGCTTAGGAACCAAGAAGCCGCTGAACTAGATAACATGCTCTTTTGCCAGTTGTTCCGTTGATTCAATCACGATCCAGATTGAATTTACGCTCTGTCTGCCGTTACTCTTGCTACTACTTCTTCTTCTGCTTCTACAGAAATGAAATGCGAATCGAACTCGAAGTGGAATATATTTTAAGAATGAATTAACAAAGTAGTTCTTTTCCACTCAAGCTATATAATATAGCCTCTATACATTGAGAGATTTCGATATGTAGAATCATTTATGTTCTTTCTTTCTTTTCACATAACTCCAAATGATTTATTTCCAAGCATATTTGGGTTTTTTTTTTTTTTTTGGTTCTTTAGCTGAAAAATTTGGTTCATTTCATTTTGTTTTTGGCTTTTTATACGAATTTGATGAACCGAAAGCATTTACGCTCAGCTTTTTATATCTTCTCGGTTGCCAGCATTTTGTTTGTTTAGATATTCAAAAGTACGAAAGATCGGCTCGCTGCTACTCTAAAAGATACCCTACATTAGATCAATTCATTTGCATGTTATTCATAGACTGCTGTATTTAGGGCTTTACTTCGTTCTCTTAAACTTTCATGATTGTCTTGGGTTTGTATCATAGTCTATCTAACCTTCGTGTATACAAATATTACCTTGCACATAGATTTGAATATTAAACATTTATAGCAAAAGAAATTAATTTTTGACGTTCTGAATTATTTGAAAATTGTGATCGATCATTGATTGCTTACTATTATTAAATATGTCATAAAAAAAAGATATGCTTACATGTATGCTGAATACACAGCATTGGAAAGTAATGAAAAAAAAATTTAAGACGTTGGCTATCGAGACGTATTATCGATCATCAATCATCGATTATTATTTAAAATGTATACCACAAAAGAGTTTAAGTTGTCCAAATTCCATATTTATCGATGACCGATTATCGATTATAGATTTAATTAAATGTGCATAATTTTATTAGCTTAAAGTAAGCCCAATGTTTCAAACTCATAACTTTTGCTATTTCAAACGCCCTCTTGTGGTACATAACTGACATAGCCTCGTATACACATTTCCAGGGTATCTACAATTGCTGCTTCAGCTGCGTCTGTTTACATTTTTGCATTCCATAAATTGAATAGATAGGCGCTAGAAATATCTTTTTGCATGTTGCAAAAGGCGCCAACGAGAAAAACAATTAACAAGATGTCAATGTATACCTTGTAACGAAATTACAAAAGCTTGGTAGTGCATCGAATGAAAACTGTAATTATCCAATCCGCTCCACTCCACTCCGCCAGTGTCGTAAATCCCCTTCAAATTGGAGATTCTCGCGTTTGCCTTTTTAATTACTTCGCAGCAGATAAACATAAACAAAATCGACTTTAAATTGAGTATAATTTTGGTATTTGTTTTATGTTAGATCTTGCCACGTTGTTGTTGCAACAGACTTCACATTTCCCTAGACATACATAGATATAAGTACATACATATATATCTTTGATGAATTACCCGCCATTTGGCGTTCGACTCGGACAAAGCCCAAATAGCTTCAGTCATTAAATTATATTTATTAATAGAGGAGTATATATATATGCAATAGGTATATATCCATATATACAAATCATAAGTCTCTGATAAATATGTCTAATCTTTTTAAAGCTGCAACACGCTTTCGGGACCCTTTAACTGTGACCTTAGAGGACGCATTTCTCTCAAGTGAATTGTGCGAGGTGTGCATAGGGCATGCACGACTATCATATAAGCACTACTGAAAAATTATGATTGACGAGTGAGAAAAGGGCTAATCGAGTTATGAATATACACGCTGAATTCAAGATCGCAGGGTATATACTGACTATAGTGCACAAAATTTACATCACAGATATAATAAATGTTGCTTATCAAAAAAGACTAAGACTTCCCTCAGTTAATATACTCTTTGTTTATGATATTAATGGGCATATATAAAGCAACTTAAATTTCATACAAATGAAAGTCACTTAGAAAAGTAGAGAGCGTACGTCACTTATTAAAAAGATAATGGGAGATTTTAATTAGGAAATGAATTTAAGGCACAAATATTGTATAATTTGGCTTTACTTAGATTTATAGAAAAACAATAGAGACGGTAAAAACAGATAAAATGAAAAGTCGAAATGTGAAACTGTGAAGGTGAAGCCTAAAGTTGACATAAAACTAATATAGCCCTCCCGTTCTACGTGGACTACAGGGTATATATAGAGCAATTCGCTTGTAAGACTTCCAAACGAAAATTGCAATTAATTTGATGTACAATTCAGTGATTATTCAACAATTTGCGGACCCTTTAGCAACCGGACTTCATGGGCTTTGATGCCTGCTGAGAGCAGACAAAGGCCACCGAGTAGGCGGTCGAATGGGCGGGGGCGAACAGGTCTACGGGGTGTACAGGGCGGGTTTTGTGTTAGCTTAAAGGTATCTCAATTTAATTGATGGCCAAAAATATCATTTGGTGTCACAAATGATACGCGTGTATGTGAGTATGCAGGTTGTGTGTGTGTGTGTATGTGTGTGTGTGTATGTGTGTGTGTGCGTGTGAATTGAGCCAGGCCACCTTTAATTAAGCTGAAAGCTCTGTGCTCAGCAAGTGTGTGTAAGGGACGGATAGACTCTGTCGCTGTAATGATTAGCAGCAAAGTGAACAAAGCCAAACACAAAAAGTTGAAGTCAACAGGATTTAAAAAGATCCGGAAAAGGTAGAGTAAAGATAGAGTAAAGAATGCTTGACTAGTTATCCTGGCCTCCTGTGAAACACATAAAAATGTAATATCAACGCATAATTTTGTACCCCGAACCCATTGAAAATGGGAAATCAGTGTATGATGGAAATGTATGTAACAGGCAGAAGAAGGTGTGTCACACCCCATAAATATATTCTTGATCAAGACGAGTCGATATAGTTTGTCCGTCCGTCCGTACAAAAGTTAGAGACATGTGTTCTCGTATATTCCATACACTGTACAAGAGTATCAAATATTATATTGTGATAGCTTATTCCATTTCTTTTTTATCCGCATTTATCGATAATTTAAATTCGTTATTTAAGCATGGTTTGCATCGTTTGATCTAGAGATTTTAAATGTTGTTGTGCAGTTGCGTGTAATGGGAGATTATGTTATCCTCGCCCCAAATTTGTAAAAAAAAAGTTCAAGTCTAGAGACTTGTCTTTTAGAAAAGAAAGACATATGAATGTCATTAACAAGTTGTGGATGTTTGATGAAGACAGTCCAACTCTAAGAAAACTTATTCAACAATTAAGTTCCCATAGTAATGCCTACACTGCAGTCCACCTAAAGAATTGAAGTTTCTACCGTAAGATTCGAACTTGGTTATCCACATGTAATTTATATTTTTAAGACATCAATAAAAAATATTTGACTTGGTTCGAATTCAAACTTGCGTTGCCATAACCAAAAAAAAATATTTTTCATCGTTAGGCTTAAGACTCTAAATAATTTTTTGATTTGATGAAAACCTCAAAAGTTATCGATTATTTCACAAAAAATCGGAGTTGCTTTAGGAAAGATCCCAATCCTGAGCGATGCGTTCAAACAAACGGACGAGGAAACTTGACTAAAGGACGGGCAGAACTGAATCAGCTTGAAATAATATATACTTGACGGGCTCTGCCACACACTTCAGCATAATCATTATACCCGAAGCTCCCAAAAGCGAAGACATGAAATAAATTGATTCGAGTCCAGATGCAATTCAATTTGCAATTGTATGACAATTGAGGACAGCCCCGCCTGTCGACAAGTCGTTAAGGCGAAATGGACTAGAATCGAATGAAATATTTAAAATGAAAATCGTTTAATCAGCAACTCAACAAATGACGGGCGGACAACGCGGCCTCAACTTTTGAACCCACACACATACGCTTATATACACACACACTAACTGAGTGTTATACCACCTTGAACATTAAAAGTGTGTCAAAGGGTTTTTCGAATTTCTCCGTTACAGCTGCACAGTGACTCAAGCTCTTTCAATATTTAATCGTATTCTACATTAAGTATTTAGCGACGGCACAAATGTTTGAATATATGCCAATTTGCACACTAAATTGATTAACGGTCATTTGTGAGCACCGAAACTATTTTCAGCTATGTATTATGCAGCGAAAATACGTGCGGTACGGTAGAGTTTGCTCGATTCTATAGATATTCTGTGTTACCAATATTCCTGTTTACTTCCTTACTAACAACAAGAATTGATTTAAAATTGGAAACTTCCCACTTCAATGTCGACATAACTTTATTTAAATTGAACTGATTTCCTATTCATATATATTCATTTAAACTCATTTCTTATAATATGCTGAATCCTATAATTTTATTGTAGTTCAAGCTTAAATATTTGTACTTATGTGTAAGAGGCATCTAGAGTTTTAGCACACAAATCTTACATTTAGATCTTTCCTTCAAAGCTCTTACAGCTCAAAGTAATAGCATATAGTTGATTGATGTTTTCATACATTATATTATTTGAGTATATCTCATAAGATTCACTTTACCTAAAAATTGTCGAATATGTTTTTTGTTTTGTGGTGAAGGAAACTCTATTAATTTTATTAAATTGTATTTTTAAGGAGTTACAGTATTCTGAATAATAAAGCGGTCCAAATATCTGACTGAATTTGCAGCAAACTTAGTTTTAATTAGTTTTAAGCGGAATCATTACTTTACAATAGCATCTAACTATTGTGTTCATTGATTTAAATGATCTTTGAACGTTTTCAAGAAAATCATTATATTGTCAATGTAGTTCGCCACAAAGTTTGATAAGATAGATTTTCTAATTATATTTTCCAAAATTTACTAAAATGTTGCAGGGGATGTTTTTAGACAAAAAGAAAGACTAGTAAATTGATAATGATTTGCTTGTGTCGCAAATGCAGTCCTTTGGCTATCTTGAATTTTCAAAGGTATAGACCAGGAAACTAAGCTTAAAAAAAAAAAAAATTGCAATCAACGCTTTTCACCATTAAATCATCAATGAAATGAAATTGTTGTGATTGAGGTACTACGCGTTTGTTCAAGTCTCTAAAATGAATACACTGTCTACTCTTCTTCTTTTTAGAAAAGGCATTTTCTGTCTTCATTTCTTTATCACATTTATTCTTGTAACTATTATTATTATAAATCTTGATATATCTCATGATAATTATATTATCTAGATTTGAATTTATTTCTGTTTGTAATTGTATGTTTCAAATTCAAATCATGAGTCAACCCTAATTTTTATACCCTGAGCCAATTGAAAATGGGAAATCAGGGTATAATGGTTTTGTGAAACTGTATGTAACAGGCAGAAGGAGGCGTGCCACACCCCATAAAGTATATATATTCTTGATCAGCGCGACAAGACGAGTCGATATAGCCCTGTCCGTCTGTCCGTCCGTCCGTCTGTCCGTCTGTAAGTACGCAATGTAGAGACTTGAAATTTTACATGAATACTCGATAATACCATACGCTGCACAAGTTTATAAAATTTATCTCATTCCATTTCGATTTTATGAACATTTATCGATAATTATAATGTGTTTTTAAGGCGTGGTTTGTACATCGTTTGAGCTAGAGACTTCAAATTTGCTGTGTAGTTACGAGTAATGAATACGGAGATAACGTTATCTTTAGATTTTGGATACCACGCCCCATTCGCCCCCAATTGCCCCCTATTTGAAAATGCGCAAATCAAATACTAGAAACTTGTGCTTTGACAAATACATACATATGAATGCCATTAATAAGTTGTGAAAGTTTGATGTACTTAGTCCATCGCTAAGAAAAGTTATTAAACAATTAAGTTTCCATAGTAATGCCCACATTGCAGCCCAAGCGCAGTCGCTGCGTCAATTGCGCAGTTGGCAGAGCGTGCGCTTATGCTTGCGCGCATATATGTGTGTGTATGTGTTGTTTATATGCATGCATAAAAGATGCGTATAATGATTTGATATTTGGCTCTTCACAGGGCTCAGGGTATCCACTAGTCGAGCAGTCTCGACTAGAGCACTCTTACTTGTTATACCCTGAGCCCATTGAAAATGGGAAATCAGGGTATAATGGTTTTGTGAAAATGTATGTAACAGGCAGAAGGAGGCGTGCCACACCCCATAAAGTATATATATTCTTGATCAGCGCGACAAGACGAATTGATATAGCCCTGTCCGTCTGTCCGTCTGTCCGTCTGTCCGTCTGTCCGTCCGTCCGTCTGTCCGTCTGTCCGTCTGTCCGTCCGTCCGTGTGAACGCTGAGATATTTGTAAGTACGCAACGTAGAGACTTGAAATTTTACATGAATACTCGATAATACCATACGCTGCACAAGTTTATAAAATTTTTCCGATAACTCATTCCATTTCGATTTTATGAGCATTTATCGATAATTTTAATGTGTTTTTAGGGCGTGGTTGGTACATCGTTTGAGCTAGAGATTTCAAATTTGCTATGTAGTTGCGTGTAATGAATACGGAGATAACGTTATCTTTAGATTTTGGATGCCACGCCCCATTCGCCCCCAATAGCCCCCTATTTGTAAAAAGCGCAAATCAAATACTAGAGACTTGTGCGTTGGCACATACATACATATGGATGCCATTAATAAGTTGTGAAAGTTTGATGCAGTTAGTCCATCGCTAAAAAAAGTTATTAAACAATTAAATTTCCATAGTAATGCCCACATTGCAGCCCAAGCGCAGTCGCTGCGTCAACTGCGCAGTTGGCAGAGCGCGCGCTTATGCTTGCGTGCATATGTGTGTGTGTATGTGTTGTTTATATGCACGCATAAAAGATGCGTAGAATGATTTGATATTTGGCTCTTCACAGGGCTCAGGGTATCCCCTAGTCGAGCAGTCTCGACTAGAGCACTCTTACTTGTTTTAATCTTCTGTTATGTAAATTTCTAATACTGAGTTTATTCTTTTATTTTCGTTTTCTCTTTAAACATACATAAATCTACAGGTTACTATATGTCTTCATCGGCATTAAAATTACTATTATTTGTATGAAGGGTAGGAAATCATTCACGTAATTCAAAGTCCGTGGTAGGCACACGTCAATGTTCACGTACTATGCACACACATACACACACAAATGTTTCACAGGCAGGAAGAACGACTACAATAACATACATAGTTTTTATAACGTGAATGAGTATTAAGTAGTCGGTGACACCGGATTGTAAAATTCTAATTCGCGTTTTAATTCAATATTTCACTATAGGTTTTCAAGATATCGCACCACTGTCCGCTGGCAAATTGAGGTAAATGGACATTGGACTAGATTGGCGCTCGGCGTGCATATTGAACAACAATTTTGTGCCGTCGTCGAAAAGGACATCCAACAAACGACGAGGACGACGACAACAATAACAAGGAGAAGCGCTAATTCGAGATTTAATTAAATGTAGTTACTGCCTATAATAAATGTTAAGCGTCGAAGACTTTGAAGTGCATTTTAAATTATTTACAGCTGCAATTAGGAGGGAGGTACGAAAATTGGCGCAACTTTTTGTGGCAGCCAGCAAACTGCACACAAACAAACAGTCAAAGTGAAAACTTTCTGTGCCACATTGACTTGCCGCAAGCTGAACACGTAACGCGCAATTACGGGTGAGTGGGTGGCGAGAAGGGGCGGTGGGGCCGCCGTGTTGTTACATTCCTAAAGCAAAGGCGTTAACACAAGATGTTGAACGTTTTTGCATTATAGCAGGGAAAAAGATGAGAGAGTGTAGAAGTGTGTGTGAGAGAGAGAGAGAGAGAGAGAGTGAGAGAGAGAGAGAGAGATAGATAGAGAGCCGATACATAGCGAGAGGGAGACATAGAGTAGAGAGTGAGACTGAGAATGAGAGTAAGAGTGAGAGAGAGAGAGAGAGAAGGGAAAGAGAGAGAGAGAGTGAGAAAGAGAGAGTGAAAGAGAAAGAGAAAGAGAAAGAGGAAAAGAAAGAGAAAGTTAGAAAGAGAGAGAGAGAGAGTAAGAGTGATAGTCAGTGTAAGAGTGAGAGTGAGAGTGGGAGATAGGGAGAGAAAAAAAGAGATACGCCCAAGGATAATAATAATGGTAATACTAAAAGTAATAGAAATGATAAGCATTATTTTATAAATGAAGTCTCTATAAAATTCTAGTTCTAGTAATGCGAAAGAAAGAGAGAGAAAAAGAGACTGAGAGAGAGAGAGAGAGAGAGAGAGAGAGAGAGAGAGAGAGAGCTAGAGACAAAGATGGTCAGACGACTTGCTGCCAATGATAATGATAATGAAATCATCATAATGATAATAATAAGTAATCGTAATTAGATTATTAATGAAATTGCTTATCGTAATGCTACAGCTAATGCTATATCTAATGCTAATGATAATGGCAATGATAATTACAATTATAATGATAACGATTATGATAATGACCATGATAATGATTATCATTATATTATTATTAAATAATATTATTATTAAATAATATTAATACTATTGTAAATGCTTCTGATAATTCTAATGCAAATGTTTAATGTTAATGCTAGTGCCTATGCTAAGCTTATTCTGAAGCTAATGCGAATGATAATACTAAAAGTGGTAATGATAATACAAATACAAATACTAATGTGAATGCTTATGCTAATGCTCGTTCTGATGCTAATAATAATCATATTACTAATGCGAATGCTAATGTGGATGAAAATGTGAAGGTCCATATTAATGCTAATAATAATCATAGTACTATTGTTTAAGGATATTACTAGTTTTAGTGTTAATGCTAATAATAATGCCAATGTCAGGCTATTAATTCATATATATTTAAATACATATATATGTATATATATAATTAAATTATACTCGTAAATATTCTGTGCACTAGCACAGACAATATACACCTAATACATATACACATAGTACAACTGTTCATTTGGCGACCATAATGAATAAAACGAATGCGTACGAGAGTGTGAAGGCATGTGCTCTATGATTATATGGTCATATATGCTCAGCCGTCGTAGCTTAAAGTGCTCGGAGCTCTTAGTGAGCATTATATTGAGTGCACTCAGGGATTCACAGATTCACACACTCTCGTAAGTACTTGTTATGCGATTGATGCTTTTGCATAACACTTAATGATTCTGGTAACTAACCAACCACCTTCAACTCTCATTTCCCATTCCCCATTCCCCAATCATGTTCTCATTACACTCGTATCGTAGCATTGCTCGCATTAGAACAAAGTATTCAATTTCATTGTCTTGCCCAAATCTGAGTGTTTACGCAATACAACCACCGAGTTGAGCAGAATGCGAATTCCCCTTGCAATCGGATCATAAGTATATTAAATAGTATCGAATGTTGTCAGCAACTTGGAAATCACTCAGAAGCTGAAATAAGCCTGGGTTTGTAATTAGCTTTACTGATTGAGAAATTGGTTTGCAATTGATTTTATATCTGTCCAGATTCAGAATTAACCTAAAAAATTTTATTACATTAGTGGGATTTACAATAGTATTTATATATATACAAAGTCAATAAAAACCAACAGTAGAAGACACCATTTTGCCTGATTTTCATTGCAATATATTGTATATATTTATATATCTATTTAGTATTTTTAGTATTTATTTATTATACAGTAAGGTATATAGCAATGGTCCTAACTCTTTAACACGAAAATGTCTATATAATTTTAAAATCTCTAGCACCTTATATAATATCCTTTGAACCAGATATAATAGTTGACGATTTAGAATGCTCCTAGTGGGTATATCGAAAAACTCTCAATATTTTATAAGAACTATGTGTTAAAAATTGGTTTTTATTTGTTTCAAACTTTAGTAGCAGCAAAATGTGCTTTTTTGTTTTACTTACGACGGACGGTGAGACTCTCTTTACCTTGTTAAAAAGTATAAATTGGAAACTTCAATATTTAATTTTTAAATTAATTAATTTGATTACGAAATAAAACGATTCGATGATTTGATGCTTCTGAATTAAATGTATGTAGCAGGTAGAAGGAGGCTCCATTATGTATATATTTTCTTGATCAGGGTGACGACCTAAGTCGAATTACCCCTGTTCGTCTATCTATCCGTCCTCCCGTCCGTCCGTCCGTTAGTCCGTATGTGTGAACGCGTCGATCTCAGAATCTTTAAGAGCTAGAGACTTGAATTAAACGTATGGCCAATTATCACACGCACGTGCCAAGCAGCGACCAGCAGAAAAAAACATGCATATTTAAACACACAATGAAACGTAAAGAGCGTTTTCCCTAAATTTGCACAAATAAATTCAAGGCAGCTCATTCTAGCATATTATTAAACTAAAATTGAGTTTGAATTGTGTTTGCGTTTTCAGCCGCTTCTTTTAGTTAGTATTTGTATTTGTTAGATCTCGGCCTTAAGAATTAGTTTCAGAGTTGTCCATAGGCAATGCAGATATAGCGCGGTAGGTAGACGCAATGCGCGAAACCGCTAGGATGCGAATTCGTTCCTGGTGGCGGCGATAAAATTGTATTATACCCTGAGCCCATTGAAAATGGGAAATCAGGGTATAATGGTTTTGTGAAAATGTATGTAACAGACAGAAGGAGGTGTGCCACACCCTATAAAGTATATGTATTCTTGATCAGCGCGACAAGACGAGTCGATATAGCCCTGTCCGTCTGTCCGTCCGTGTGAACGCTGAGATATTTGTAAGTACGCAATGTAGAGACTTGAATTTTACATGAATACTTGTTAATACTATACACTGCACAAGTTTACAAAATTTTTCCGATAACTTATTCGATTTAGATTTTATGAGCATTTATCGATCATTTTAAAGTGTTTTTGATGCGTGGTTTGTACAACGCTTGAGCTAGAGACTTCAAATTATAGATTTATAGATAGATTTTCGATGCCACGCCTCAATAGCCTCCTATTTGTAAAAAGCGCAAATCAAATACTAGACACTAGTGCTTTGGCATACACACATATGAATTTCATTAATAAGCTGTGAAAGTTTGATGCAGCTAGTCCATCGCTAAGAAAAGTTATACAATTAAGTTCCCATAGTAATGCCCACATTGCAGCCCAAGCGCAGTCGTTGCGTCAACTGCGCAGTTGGCAGAGCTCGCGCTAATGCGAGCATGCATTGTATGTGTTGTTTGTATGTATGCATAAAGAAGCGTAAAATAATTTGATATTTGGCTCTTCACAGGGCTCAGGGTATCCCCTAGTCGAGCACTCTCGACTAGAGTACTCTTCCTTGTTTTTCTATGTTTTGTTATTTAAATATAGCCACTTCATATAATTGAGATGATGTGCATTAACGATACATATGTAGTAGATGCATGTGGGTTCGCATGCGTGCGTTGATGATTGTTTTCCTTCTCTTTATTTTGTTTATTTATTTTGATTGACATACATTCTAGTGGATTTCATTTTGTTAAATTTTGTGTTAGATGCCATCTATCGAGTATATTAAAAAATAAAAATGGGGGGATCTCATAGGCGAGCACTCCCGACTAGAGCTTTCTTAGTTGTTTGAATAGTCTATAAATCGGTGATTAGAAAATATAATTTCTAATCGATATCAAGAAAAATAAAGACCTCTTTAAAATTTGTGACTCAGTTTGTCACGCTGAACAAGAATATATTTGGGACAGGTCCCTCATTCAACTGCCTGCTATACCATATAGTTCAAGGCCATATATTTCAAGAGTATCGTCGTTATCATAATTTGCCTTAAATTTTTTTTTTACCATAATCGCTTAAAGCTTAATATTGAAAGTCTGAAAATTTAATATGATTTGACCCATGAATGTAAAAGCTATATGGGAATTAATTTTGCTCTGGAGAGGGTTAGGAATTTGGCTTACATTTAGATATTGAAAGTTTTCTCAATGCTTTTATTGGCTTGGCTAAAAGCTCGCATGCGCACAGTGACTGTCAAACCACAACTGTCAGCTTTTCAACAACGTTAACAGCCGTCGCGCAGCGAGCGTGGTGAATTCCATTTAGCCTTAACATTTGTTAACCTTTTCCAATGCCTTAATCACAGGGCAATGCATATGAAATGTGCAGACAATATATACTATATATACTATGTACTATATACTATATACTATATATATATATATATATATATATATATATATATATATATATATATATATATATATATATATGTATATATATATATATATATATATATATATATATATATATACTATATACTATATACTATGTTAAGGGTAATTGGGTTTCGTCTTAAACAGCCCTTTCATTTCGTCTGTTTGCGTCGGATTGCGGCTTTCCACTTCATACACATTTACATATATTTATATGTAGGTATGCTTAGAGAGATATGCATAAGGCGATAAGTCGCGGGCACCTCTTGACTTCAGTCGAAAGGCGGGCATCCGCCCAGATCTTGGGCTTTGGCGTGTTCTTGGTCAGACTGACCCAAATACAGAGGCGTCCCGCTGATAGGACAGGTCGCGGTGGCAGCTGAGGCAACGGCATCAGCAGCAGCAGCAGCGGCGGCGGCAGCAGCAGCATTCGCATTATCTTCTTCGTCCAAGTAATTAAAATGCTCATCTAAAATTATTTATAGACGCGCGGCTATCAACAACGGAAGCCACAAACCAAATCTTTGGCTCGGCTTCTACGGCGAAAAACGCAACGCGCCGATTGGTGGTTGCCAGCCGGGCGGCTGGGCGGTTGGGCGGTTGGGCGACCACAAGGGGGACTCAGTGCACTGTGCCGGGTTTGGCGCATGCGCTGAGCGCACCGCCAGCTCGCAAGGCGCCAATGGGAAGACCGCCAGTCGTAGGTGGCGTTGGGCAGCCAACGGCAGCAGGTGGAAGCAATTGGCCGCCCCGTGGCAGCTACTGCCAATTCGCCAAGGCTCAAGTTGATCCTGGCAGGTATTGGAGAAGGATATGTGTGTTTCTTGATGTACGGAAATATTATTCCTAGGAGGCCAATCTGTCGATTCACTTTGCTGTCTGCCTCAGCGTTATTGCCTATCTCACATCTTCGTGTCGCCAAGGCTAGCTGAACCCCCTAACCGATAGCTCCGATTGCGGGTTTTCCGATCTTTAGATCGAGCGGTCTGTCTGGGACTAGCTCTTTCAGCTATCTCTGCTCCGTTTTAGAGGCTTTTCTAGTACCTTTTCAATTTGAGCATGCACAGTGTGTTAGCATCACATTTTCCTTTGCTGATAAGGAAAAGCCAGTGTTCTCTCTATGCCTACCAAAACGAATTTTTCCTTCAGAAGGCTGTTTGACTTTCTAGAGGGACACTCCTCTGTTGCATGAATGTCTGCTGGAAATGGCGTCCCATCATATACCCTCTTTTCTCAGTTTCATTATATTGACAAGGCTATTTTGTTGACAAGGCCCCAAGGATATTCCCTGATATCTTTGTCATTTGTCCGCTAATGAGGTTTTCCGACTATTGTTGCGAAATATGAATAAGATAAAATCATGACTGCTAGTAAAATCATCCAGCATTTTTCTGTCCTTGATCGAAATACGATCTGCAGAGATGCTAACGCTATATTTGGTATTAAATCTTTCCAGCCCGGCCTATTGGAAGTAGCATTGTTCCGTTGGAGTTGTTATTATTATCTGGAACATAAATATCCATTATTTCCCGTTCTCAATTGTTGCTCAAGGCCATTCCCTAGTCGGAATCGGCTGCTACAATGAAGGACTGCTGTCGATCCTCTATGATTGCGTCTGGCTATGAAGGGAGAGTTGACCTTTGCTTTTTTAGACATTTTATCTAGCCAGGTTTACTGTTCTTTCTGTTTGCGATAAGTCGCAGACGACCCTAAGTCGAGAGAGTTTTCTCTATCTGTGTTTTGCAGATTTAGCGATAGCTTTACTAGAACCTAGGTATATTTTATATTATGATATATAAGGCTACGACCTGCATCGGTACAAACGTTCAGTAGGTGAGCTATCTAGACGGCATCGATAGCATCTACGGGTATTTTGAAACATCATGAGTCTTGCTCTAACAAAGCTTATTTTAATATTTCCCGGACTGATCGACATACCTGCAAGTCGGTTTTTAAGGGTATAAGTTCTAGACCAGAGTGTTAACATTTCCTTTTTTTCAATATCTGTGAAAGCTCAAAGAAAGTAATATTTTTGGATAGCCCTTATACTATTCTATAAAAAAAAAAACAAGTGAGAGTACTCTAGTCGAGACTGCTTGACTAGGAGATATCCTGAGCCCTGTGAAGAGCCAAATATCAAATCATTATACACTTTTTTTATGCATACATATAAACAACACATACATACAAACATATGCATGTAAGTATAAGCGCACGCTCTGTCAACTGCGCAGTTGACGCAGCGACTGCGCCTGGGCAGCAATGTGGGCATTACTATGGGAACTTTATTGTTTAATAACTTTTCTTAGCGATGAACTAACTGCACATCTTATTAATGTCATTCATATGTGTGTATTTGCCAAAGCACAAGTCTCTAGTATTTGATTTGCACTTTTTACAAATAGGAGGCGATTGGGGGCGAATGGGGTGTGGCATCCAAAATCTAAATATTACATAATCTCCGAATTCATTACACGCAACTATACAGCAAATTTGAAGTCTCTAGCTCAAACGATGTACAAACCACGCCTTAAAAACACATTAAAATGGTCGATAAATACTCATGAAATCGAAATGGAATGAGTTATCGAAAAAATTTGATAAACTTGTGCAGCGTATGGTATTAACGAATATTCGTATGAAATTTCAAGTCTCTACGTTGCGTATTTTAAAATATCTCAGCGTTCACACAGAAGAACGGTTGGACGGACGGACAGACGGACAGGGCTATATCAACTCGTCTTGTCGCGCTGATCCAGAATATATATACTTAATGGGGTGTGGCACGCCTCCTTCTGCCTGTTACATACATTTTCACAAAACCATTATATCCTGATTTCCCCATTTTCAATAGGGCTTAGGGTATAATAAGAAATACACTTCAGTTTATTTTCTTTATATATTCAGTCATATGTACGTATATCTGCAAATATCTACATCTCCTCCATATCTGGGCAGGTCTGGAAAGTGAAATTGTCTTCCTCAGTGCAGTAATATGAACAACGTTCCAGAAAGAAGAAAAAAGTAACATTCTCCAATTTTTCTTCCACTTGAACTCGCTGGCAGACAGCATTGCCTCAAATACCTCGCAAAAGAAGAAGATGGCATATTTGTGCTCAACATACAATCTTGTGGATGAATATAGATTACACGAATTATAATATAATAATTTAAATAAGTTTATACATATATAAATATGTATATATATTTATTCAATATGAAATAATTTTAACTCAATTATTGGTGATTTTTCAAGCGGAAATTCTGAAGCCAATTTATTCAAATTTGAATTGAAATTTTTGAAAGGGCATCTCACAGTCGGTACGATAAACTGGTTCATTCGAAATGCAAACAACTCGAGAGTTGAACACAAAAGTGTTGAAAAGGAGACGCGAAACAAAATGAACGCGCAGTTAATAGCAAAGGCAAGCAGCGCCATCTAGCGACCATAAAACAAACAACAAATCTACACTCAAGCACACAAAGCATTCACACATACACACGCACACATGTGCATGCATGCGTGCATCTACAAACATGCGCTCCATCAGTGGGTGCTGCATTTGGGTTGCCTTTTCGGTTAGTGTTGGTCTCTTCACACCAATTTATCAGCTGACCTACAGAGCTGCAGCAGCAGCGCAGCACTGACGTCGCGTCGGCGCCGCATTCGCTGCATTTGTGCCAGTTAACTGTGCGCTGGCCGTTCAAGTTGACAGCGATAATGCTGCGCCCAGGCCCTCCAGGCAGCGTCTGCAGCGACGCCGTCCGCGCCTCTCGACTCCCTCCGTGCGCAGCCCGACCAACCTCCGCCAGCTCTCTCACACACTTTTCGCTCATTTCGCCACCAGGCGAATTTAGTGCAGAGCATCAGCTTTGCATCCTGTTACTGATAAATATGAAGATGAAGAGAGCCAGTTGCACAAGCGCGCAGCGCGATAAACGTTTTGCAGCGACGTCAGCAGAGCCACTCGACCAAAGCCACCCACGACACGACGACACGCATCGCAAAGAAGTGGTATGAATCACACACATTCGCTGATCAAAAACACGGCACACACCATTGGGATTGTTTAATTGGCATTTAACCTCTTTGTTTATGTTTGTTGACACTTTGCTATATATCGTCTTAAGTGATAAAAATGAATAAACTTTAATATATTTTTAAGTTTCGTAAATATATTTGAAAATTTTGCCACTTGCGGTGGTTTCTCAAGTGAGAGAAGTTCTCGGGGAAATATTTAGCCGGCTATTTATGCGTATTGCGCCATGGTACATCGCGTATGTGTATTTGGGTCTGTGTAAGTACGCGCTTATGCTAGCGCTTCGTTTGTCTTCGGGCTCGTGCGCTCGTGTCGGTCGTGTCGCACGTTTCTTCCACGGTGCAGCGGCATTCGCGTCAAAGTTCTTCCATTTTAACATTCGGTTGCGCGCCGTTGTACGAGACGGTCGCACAATTTTCGGTGTGTTTGTCTTGGGCTGCTTACACCAGCGAAAGCGACTGCGTTTCGCCTGGCCGCCAGGCTGTCTCTTAGTTGTTATTCTTGTTCTTCACACTCGTTCCGTGCCGTTGTTCAAGTGCAATTTTTTGACAATTAATCACATTTTTTTTAGAGTGCCTCAACCAAGTGTTAAGAAAAATATATTTTTTCTGGTGCCACGAAGGATATCGTAAAGCGCGCGCGCCCCTTTGCATGATCGCCAAACATTCTGTGACTTTTGGCTACTTTTCCTCTAATTTCTTTTCTCTTGACTTTTTTTTTTTTGAGCTGCTGCCAGTCACAACAAAATAAAAATAAAATAAAAACGAACAAAGTGCAAAATTCTGAACGAACCGACAAATTGTATTAAAGGAAACAAAAAACCCAAAATAGTGGCTCAAATAAAGTTGATAACGTGCGAAATGCAAAACGAAATAAATTACAATAATAAATAAATTTGCGCAGATCAAGGAAAAGTAAAACGAAACTAGAAAAGAAAGCAGCGAAATAAGAGAGCGAAGAACAAATTTCAGTCCTCCAGCTCTGCTGGAATTTCGAATTTCAGGACAGCTTCTGCTCAAGCCCTGCTTCATAATTTTATCCCATATTCCTCCTCTTCGTCTTCTTTAACTGTTTTTTTTTGCTCTGCGTTTTCTGGCGAATTCGCGTTTTGATTTCAGTTTGTTTTTTTTTTTTTTTTTTTTTTTTTTTTTTTTTTAGTTTTGTTGCACTGTTTGCTTTGATGAGTGCAGCTTTCGGTTTCATGCATGAAACTCCCGTTTTTTGTCAGACATTTTTTGTATATATTTTTTGTATTTTTGTTTTCCTGCTGATGCAGCAGATAAATTAATTCGCCTGTTCCGGAGCAAGCAATTGCTTAAATTCGTTTTTCTCTCTTGCAGTGCCATAAACATCGTAACTTTTTCATTTATTTACAACATCTAAACGCACAGACGGAACACCTCGAATACGAACCCTTCAACTGCCCAATATAATCAAATAGTTCAAACCAAAATCCAACAGCAACAAAATAACCGAATAACTGCCAAAAATCCCGTACACGCATCCACACACGCGTGCACGCACACAAACACACAAGCGATGGGATCGACGGGATCCCAAACGGCCGCGACGTTGCGGCAGCGACACGCCCTGTCGCTGATTTGGCGCCTCTTCGCCGTTGTCCTCGTTCTGAACGCCTGCCATGTACCGTTGCTGAATGCCAAGGTGAGTAGCCCAAGAAGCTAAAGAGTGTGATCGAGAGAGAGAGAGAGAGAGAGAGAGAGAGAGGGAGAGAGAGGGAGAGATTGAGTGAGTGAGTGAACGCAGATGAGCTAAAACGGGTAACTGATGTAATTGTTTGGCTTAATGTCAAAGGATTGCGCCACTGTTAAAAGACACCAGGCTATGCAAAGAGCTGTTCCGTTACTTTGATGTTAATTAGCAGGCCTGTTATGATGTGGACTACTTGAGCAATAACAGCTCAGAAAAAAGAAAAGTAGTAAAACCTTTATACTTTCCGATGCGCGAATCTATATAGAACATGTATTGGCTGTAAGATAGATAGCAGTGTCAAAATTGTTTAGTTTTCATAAAAAGATCAACGCGCGCGTAACATTTTCTGAAATAATGACGTCACACTGTCAACTTAACAGGCCGCTTTGCATAACCTACTATCACTCAATTGTAGGATTTCGTGAACACAAACAGTAATTCGATATGCAGAGCTTAACAGAGTTCTGTATTATAACATGATCAAGCAATGTTAACAGTTGCTAGAAGACAAGTTAACAGCTTTCTGTTAACAGTCAGTTATCCTGTGTGGCATGTTATTATAACAGAGCTAAATGTTAATGGAACAAAATAACAGATTTGCCTTACAGACCGGCAGGATGAATATCAGATAGAAAACTTCAAGTGAATTCCTAAAAACTATTACATAATGCCATTCTATCTTTGGTATATACCAATTCAAACATTGTAAATTTGTGCTAAGTGCACTGTAAATCACAGCTATAAGCGGACAAAGCATCTGAGAACTTTGATATATGCCACATAATTTGTTTTTAAGATAATTAACAGTTTTTTTTATTAGTTTTACATTTTGCACTCTAGAGATTTTCAGATGTGTAATGGTTTGAGAAACAGTTTGCTTTCGTGACAGAATCTGGCCATGGTGACAGCATCTGGCTAGCTGATTATGATTTCTAGAGAATACATAAATGTATATATTCAAGCAGCATCAAGAATCTTTCTCACATTTCTGTACAGCATCCTCACACACATGTAGAACTCGCATGATCTAGTTTTCTTAATGTGTATGACACAACACGAGCCGAGCAACAACAACGAACTTGAACTATTTTACAACGCAGATACATAAATATTAAACAAAAAACAAAAAGAACGAAAAAAAATAAAAAATAAATAAAAATAATGTGTAAAGAGGGCCCCAGTGGGGAAACAGTTTCAAACACACATATATAAAGATGTGATATATATATATTTTTTTTGTAAGCCTTTTGGTGTTTGACCTCTGCTCGCTTGTAACAAATTAATAAAAAACCAATGAAAACGAAATCCATTAAACTCGAAAGAAGCAGCAAGCACTGCTTATCAGCGAGAGAGAGAGAGAGAGAGAGAGAGAGAGAGAGAGAGACAAAGAGAAAGCGGGGTAGGGTGCTAGAGCTAGTGCTTTATTATGGTTCCACAAGCAGCTTTTTAGAACCGCATTTCGGCTACCTTAGCGTACATAGATCTTTTGAACCGACACCGGATTTCGATTGCGACAATTTTGGATTAAGAATTTTTTGTTTTGAATTAATTAATTTAAGAAACGAAAAAGAATGAGAAGAAGAAATATGAACAACAATTATTTCATCTGTCAGGCCAAGTGCTTGGGTCAAGTGTTTTTCGGGGTTATCAAAGCAAAAACCAAATAACATTGAAATTTATTTCGAAAAATGTATTTTCGTTGCCAATTTCGATTTCACAAATGTGAAATTTTAATCATTTTTAAAAAATTTTTTTTTTGAATAAAATAATTTTTTTTGCCAATTATAAAAAGCGTTCGATTGTCATCTAATTTCTCTATCTATGGCTGTGTATGCGTCTGTGCGTGTGTGTGTGTGTGTGTGTGAGTGTGTGAGTGGCCATCATAATGAGCTGATAGCTAATGGCTGATAGCCGTCTTATCAGCGTGTTAATGACATGTAGTCGAAGAAGTCAACGTTGTCGTCGTCGGCTCGCAATGAAATAATTTCTTAAATTAACATTTAAAAAGAAGAAGACGAGACGAAGAAATGTGGAAAAAGAGAGAGAGGGATGGGCGAGGGGTGGAGGAGCATAGCGCCAATAGCTGTAACTGACGGCTTATCGGTTCTGCAAAAAGGAAAACAAATATGGAAAAAGTAGAGCAAAACAAGAGCAGGCCATCGAATGAGAGCTGCAACAAAGAGTTATGCGAAAGGCACACTTACATAGATATATGCATATATATACATTGATGGCGTTACATCCGGCGTATGCGTAATATGCTTATGGAAAACGCATACGCACAGGCTCAATCTAGGCGAAAGGTAACAGTTCTAGCTTAACAGCTACTCATTTACATCACATTAACAGAGTGCAGAATAAGCCAACAGCTTAGCAGTAGCTTAACAGACGCAAGCTTAACAGCCTCTCGGTTCTATTTCAGTGCAAAGATTTTGGTATTAGTTCGATCGTGCCAACAGACGTCGCCCTAATATATTTGCCTGAAATGATCTGCTTAAGCGCTAGGTGTCGCTTCAAGGCATCTAATTATCTGGCATCGCTATGCAGGCGACCTATCCAATTAACGATCGCTGGCTAAAACAAAGAAATGTTGCCGCTGGCGCCGGCAGCATTTAGCTGCACTCTGCTAATCACAGTCATGAGATACAAATGTATCTGCGAGTCGGCGAGAGGTTCTGGTTGGGCATCTGCTGCAGATGCGTAGTCATGTCCGTGCACAGAGATATATATGATATATATGATATATATGTATACGTCGACTGACAGATGTGGCCTGTATGTCATCAGGTTTCGTGCCTGTCCGTCAGTCCGTCCGTCCATCTCGCTGTCCGCCTGTCAAAATATTTGCAACGACAGCAAACAGTTGCCACAAAGCTTGCAGGCTAGAGCTTGTTTTCATTTTATTTCGTTTCGTTCGTTTTTTTTTTTAAACTCTGTTCCCGAAGGGAAAGAGTATATTGGTTTTGTGCAATGTACGTCATGCTGTCCGTTCGTCTGTTCGTATAAATGCAAAATTTGTCTTCGCTATTGAAGCTAGAGACTTGAAATTTGAAACATACTATTGAAGCTAGTGTCTTTAAATTTAGTATATTGGATTGACAACCCAAGATCAAAATGATTTAATTAAGATATATATAAATATAAATAAATATAAAGATAATAATATTAATATATATATATATATATATATATATATATATATATATATATATATATATATATATATATATATATATATATATATATATATATATATATATATATATATATATATAATTCGTATATATGATTAAATTTAATATATCAGATGCCCCTAGGAGAAAAGAGTTCTACGCTTTCGGCTACGACCGAATGCAGCGTTCTTACTTATTATACCCTGAGCCCATTGAAAATGGGAAATCAGGGTATAATGGTTTTGTGAATATGTATGTAACAGGCAGAAGGAGTCGTGCCACACCCCATAAAGAATATATATTCTTGATCAGCGCGACAAGACGAGTCGATATAGCCCTGTCCGTCTGTCCGTCCGTCCGTCTGTCTGTCCGTCCGTCCGTCTGTCCGTCCGTCTGTCCGTCCGTCCGTCTGTCTGTCCGTCCGTCCGTCCGTCCGTCCGTCCGTCCGCGTGAACGCCGAGATATTTTTAAGTACGCAACGTAGAGACTTGAAATTTTACATGAATACTCGATAATACCATACGCTGCACAAGTATACAATATGCACGCAAACATAAGCGCGCGCTCTGCCAACTGCGCAGTTGACGCAGCGACTGCGCTTGGGCTGCAATGTAGGCATTACTATGGAAACTTAATTGCTTAATAACTTTTCTTAGCGATGGACTAACTGCATCAAACTTTCACAACTTATTGATGGCATCCATATGTATGTATGTGCCAAAGCACAAGTCTTTAGTATTTGATTTGCGCTTTTTACAAATAGGGGGCTATTGGGGGCGAATGGGGCGTGGCATCCAAAATCTAAAGATTACGTAATTTCCGTATTCATTGCACGCAACTACACAGCAAATTTGAAATCTCTAGCTCAAACGATGTACCAACCACGCCTTAAAAACACATTAAAATTATCGATAAATGCTCATAAAATCGAAATGGAATGAGTTATCGGAAAAATTTTATAAACTTGTGCAGCGTATGGTATTATCGAGTATTCATGTAAAATTTCAAGTCTCTACGTTGCGTACTTAAAAATATCTCGGCGTTCACACGGACGGACGGACGGACGGACAGACGGACGGACGGACGGACGGACAGACGGACGGACGGACGGACGGAAAGACGGACAGGGCTATATCGACTCGTCTTGTCGCGCTGATCAAGAATATATATACTTTATGGGGTGTGGCACGCCTCCTTCTGCCTGTTACATACATTTTCACAAAACCATTATACCCTGATTTCCCATTTTCAATGGGCTCAGGGTATAAAAAGCGCAAATCAAATACTAGAGACGTGTACTTTGGCAAATACACACATATAAATGCCATTATTAAGTTGTGAAGTTTGAAGCAGTTAGTCCATCGCTAAGAAAACTTATTATTCAATTAAATTCCCAGAGTAATGCCTACATTGCAGCCCAAGCGTTCTTTGTATGTATGCATAAAAAATCATAGAATGATTTGATATTTGGCTCTTCACATGGCTCAGGGTATCCCCTTGTCGAGCAGTCTCGACTAGAGCACTCTTACTTGTTTTCTTTATGTTTTGATACACAGAATTTTGTATTCTTTTTTATTTTTGCGCTGAGCAAATCAAATCTTGAGATACATTTCATTTGGCTGCTTTCTTTCGCATGTTGTAGGCTCTCGTTGTAGCCATAGTTGCTGTCTCAATTGTTTGTTTTCACAACATATGGACACAAGATGTTGCCACACAGCGCAGTCCATGTGTTGCCATATATAAATATATATGGCTATATAGATATACGAGTAGACATATATATAATTGTTTGGCATGGGCGATCTTTTGCAATTTTCTCTGGAATCAAGCAGCAGGAGCAACTGTTGCTGTTCGTGTGCCGATCACAGCAGCAACAGTTGCTACTGCTGTCAGATGACAGCCCAAACGCTCGACACTTGAGCTCAAGTTCAACAGCAATAGCAACCTCAGCAATTGGCGCATGCATTTGATTTAAGCAAATAACTAGAACTAACACACTGTCGAACGCCCGCCACTTCCCCCGCCCTATCCGCCTTAGATAGCCGTAGATAGCGCAAAGTCTGTTGGCTTTGCCAATTGACAGCGGTTGACTCTTCCGCCTTGCGTGCATTACATTTGACGCGGAGAGAGAGATAGAGTAGAGGAAGAGAAAAACTGAGGATAGAAAACTGAGGTGAAAAAATCATGAGAGAATGGAGAAGCGAGGAGAGACAAGCGAGATATGAGAATAAGGCTGACATAAAAGCGAAATAAGGAGAGAGAAGCGAGAAGAGAGAGAGAGAGAGAGAGAGAGAGAGAGTCAGAGTTAGTGAAAATAATGGAAAAATAAGCGAGAAGACAGAAGAGAGCAGAGAAAGAGAGAGAGAGAGAAAGAGAGAGTTAGAGAAGAAAAATGCGAGAAGAGATGAACAAGAATCGAGCAACGACAAGAAAGAGAAACTGGAAACGATGAGATTGGGAAATATGGCGAAAATGCTGGGAACTTTTTATAGGAAGGCAGGAAGCTAGCAGCAGGAGAAGTATCGTTCGCTTCTCGCTTCCCAGCGTCCCATCAACAATTAGTCAGCCAGTTGCCTTTCCTACCAAAACGGGCCAAAAATGCAGCACCTATAAGTCGAATGGGAGTCTGGGCAGGGGCTAAGGCGTGTCCAACAGCTGGCCAACGTCCAACAACTGACAACAACAACGACATGATGATGAAGAGCAGCAGTGAATAGGCAACAGTTATATGCATTTTGTAATAGCCAAGTCTGAAGCAAACATCTATAAATAGATGGCCAACACACACGCTGCGACAGATACTAAAAGTACAACATTCAGCGACAAGAAACATCCAAACGCATCAAAAAACTCAGCGCGTGTGAGTACTGGGCAATGAAACGAAATGTTAAATACGAACGTGGAATGCCCTAACATGCACTTGCGAAACTCTTCCTGTTTGCGCTCGTGGGGCGTTGGTCGAATGTTGGCCAATAGTTAAATTAAATGATAAGAACAAGGCCAACACTTTAGCTAGATTGTGGTCGATTGATTGGAGATCAGCAAATCTTTGAGTAGATGGCGCTTTATCACTAAGTTAACAGGCACTTCTATACCTAATGTCAACTATGAGCAATAGATGATTCTCTCTGAGCTCACCAGACATATTTAATGGTCTGTTAAGTCTATGGCTACTTGTTGCCCGATATTTCTAACAGATAGCAACTGCATGTCAAATGCGGCCTGCAGCTAATTGTCAGCTAGTTATCAAGGCAATAAATAGTTAATTTTAACGTTGACATGCTCATTTGATAGCAGTTTTTACATCTATGTCAAAGTTAACAAACACATTTCTCGAGATCTCTAATATATTTCGCATTCTTTTGTTAAGTATTACTCATTTCAGTCAATTGAAATGCGGCTATAAAATGAAATAAGTCTTAACATGAGGTTCATGTGATGTAAAAACTATTTCTGTTTAAGTGTCAGCTATAAAGATTCTGGTAATTGAAAGCATTTTGAATAAATGCAATGAGACTTAACAAGAACTTTGACACGAACATTTAAAGACAATTATAGACAACAATTTATCCGATTGTCAGCTGTGTAAAGTTGATAGATTTCATTGAGAATTCTTCTATTAAACACAATTGAGCTTAACATGAACTTTAACATGAGCATTGAAACACTATTAAGGCATAACTTTATTATTATGAGCACATGGCATAACATGAACTTTAACATGAAGATAAAAAACGTGAAGCTAAAATCTAATCAAAAAAAAAAAAGAAAACAAGCTTGATATCAAAAGATTGGCAATCATGCGACCTAGATATTACTGTGCATAAGCGGCTGCTAGCGTCATTTGTGACCAAAAGTCTGCTCTATGCCAGGACCTTACGTCAACGTGTGACGTAACGCGCGGCTATCAGTTACGTAACGCTCACTTTGTTGGGCATATATTTTGTTGCTGCTTATCGTTCTTATCGAATTTAGCCAAGACCTGCTGTTGCCTTGGGCTGAAGCTGATCGCTAAGAGACTGGCTGCTGGCTGCTACAGCACGAATATCGAATGTCAGTTGCATTTAAACATAGACACAGCAACAGATACAAATACAACAGTATCTTTTAGCTGCTTTTCCATGGAAAGCGCATGCACGTCCGGATCCCAGGGTATGATCCAATTGCCGTACTCAATTCTATGTATTTGCTTAGCCCAATGTCGTATTGCATAGACTAAACAACAAAAATGGGGTACGGGTATCGGGCGCCGGCGTTGATTGCACAGTGGTTACAAATAGTGTAAGCCACAAGTATGAAAAAAAAAAAACAAAAAAATAAACAAATAAATGAAACAACAATTTTCTTTTTTGTTCTCGATGTTTTGCCTGTTACTGTTGTTGTTGCTATTATTTTTGTAACTCAATATTTGTCTGGCACGTCTGCCACAATGAGTGTGCCACACTCACACACACACTCAGTTACAGGGTCTTTTCAACTCAGATGAATAATAATTGTTGGGCTTTTGCATTGCGTAAATCTTCAAAATAGAAAACAAAAATAAAGAAAAAATAAATGAAAACAAATGAGGGTACCCACTCTGCCTCAGCCTCTCGCTCATCCTCTTCCTCTTTCTGCCCATGAGAATGTCGCAATTTTTGCCTTTTAGTTATTACAAAATGCAGAAATGGATTTGTCTCATACGTGCTGAGTGGGTGCCCGACCATCTATCTATTCATCTAGCTGGCTATCTGTCTGCTTGACTCCCTGTCTGCCTCTTTGTCGGCCAATGTAATTAACTAAACTTGAGAAGTGACTAAATTAGTTTTTAGCCATGTTAGAGAGATCAGATTATTGACTTTTTAGCTATCTTTAATGAACAGAAAGATATGGAGAGACAGATGAAGAGAGAGAACGAGCGAGAGAGAGTGAGAGAGAGAGAGAGAGAAAGAGAGAGAGAGAGAGAGAGAGAGAGAATGAAACGGAAAAAGAGCAATATAAAGAGTAAGGGAGTGCGAGAGAGTGAGAGCAAAATAATAAGGAGAAGAAGAAAGATAGAGAGAAATAGAGAATGAGAGATAGAAAGAAAGATAAGGAGAAAGTCAACGAGAAACATAAATAGAGAAAGAGAAGGAGAAACTGAGACTGAAAGAGAAAGAGAGAGAGCGATTGAGAGAGAGAGAGAGAGAGAGAGAGAGAGCGAAAAAATAAAGAAAAGAAGAAAGAGAATGAGAATAAAAGACAGACAGATATATTATGGATCACTAGCTATTACTCCGCCATGCCTTTTGCTGACATACTATCTATCCAGGGTATTTAAAGAGACAACGAAAAATTGCCATTTCGTAGAACTATTTGCCATAAACATTTACACAAAATGCAATCAGCTATAAAAAGCGCATTTAAATGCATTCAATATCAACAGATTTGCACATTTAGCTCAGCCCCAGGCAAATAAGTTGCATTCTGGTTAGCATCGAGAACCTCATTATCATTATCATTATTCTGCTAGCGAGATGATGATGATAATCTAAGCAGTTTGTATGCATTGAACTGACTTGAACTGATATGATTCTGTAGATATAGTTTTTCTCATTGCGTGATTCGCCTGTTAATAAATAGAACTGGTTCCAGAATTTTCAGCTCTTAATCGCAATTTTTGATTGTTTTCTAGGTCTATTTATAGATCTGCTTGTGTTTGGCTGTGCGTTAGCTTCATTTATCTATAGAAACTTATCTGGAATTTAGTGTTTAGCGCATTCTTTCAGAGCTCGTTCATAGGCCAGGCAGAACACGACATACTCGAGAGATAATAATAAGCTAGAATGGCTTTTATGGGATATATATCAATTAGTCTGTCACAAATTTAATGACTAGGCCATGTTACTCTCTAGGCAACTGTTGTCAAGAGATGTTCCTTAGCTTCTATCGAATCACGTATCACACTCAATTTAGTTGATTATAATCATCGCAAGCTTGATTTATGTTAATCACCTAACAGCCTCGACTAACACTTTCTGTTGGGCAGGAATGCGAACTACTAACGGCCTATGAGGTAACTGTGTTGTATAGTTTTGTCGTTGGGCATCTCAAAATGTAATAGATATGTTAAGTTAACAGCTCAAGTTAACAGATAAATATAACATATGTTAAAACGATTTGTCTCAGATTGCTCTAACTGAAGTATGCTAACATAGAAAAGGATTATGTTAAAGTTAGAGGCTTGATGTATACGAAATTAAGTTTAAAATAAATTGGCAGAAAGAGATAACAAGTTTTAATAAAAACGGCTCTCGTATGTTATATATACTCATTGACTGTTGGAAAATTAACAGAGCAACATAAAACATTTTCAGTGCTCACGATAAGGGCATTTGTGTCAATATGAATCAGATTCAAAAGATAAAATATGCTAATGTACATACAGGCTTACATACTGTTAACAGTTAAATTTAACATACTCATCTCAAATATGTTAAATGTGAATGTTAACAGTGTTTTCCATCGCAACATACAAGCCCGCCTTTAAAGTGCTACGTTAACATGCTGTTAGCAAGATTGTGTTTATTGATTGGATGGTAGAGAGGGAAAAAATGTTAAGTTATCAGCTTAACTTTTAACTGTTAAAGTTAATATTTTATTGTTATATATATATGTTAAGTCAGATTTGCCGAAGCAGCCTTCAGCATCCCTTTTAACAGTGACTATCGGGAACACTCTGTTAATTGATTCAATCTTAATATGAATGTCGATATGAATTGGTGGACAGAAAACAATATGTTAACGTTAGCCGCAAGCTCATGTTAGTTATCAGCTCAAGAGCAATATATTTGATTACTATTCCAGAATGCAGACAGCCAAAAAGTGTTTCAATTGATGTAAATGGAGTAAAGAAGTTTCTTGAGCTTCTTTTCCTTCAAGTGATACAATTAATTTCCAATTAAAAGCTATTGCGAATGTTCCAAAACATAAATCACAATCGATTCAACAGCCATTTAGTATGTGTGTGTGTGTTTTTTTTTTATAATATATTTTGACTTTAGATATGATCAACAATTTTTTTTTGGATTGGGGCTGGGATCGAGGAATTGGGTGTGGCCTTGCCACCAGCTGCGTCTGGGGGTGACATCAACAGCTACAGCTCTTCTCCATATAACAATATATATATATAAGTATATATATATATATATATATATATATATATATATATATATATATATATATTTATATATGCGCCAATTTATAATCGCTTTGTAAATCTCTCAATATCGCTTTTCGTGGAAAATTAAAACAAATGCCAGACTTCAGTCAAAATGTTGCGCCTATCGGGGCGATCTCTGTCTATGTCTGGAGTTTATGGCAGGCAGGGGTCGAGGCTGGGTCTGGAGCTGGGGCATGACGGCTGTCTCAACGGATTCTATCAAAACTGAAGCGTCCCAAATTTAAATGGAAATTGTTCGCTCAATTTGAATTAATTGAAGTCAAACGAGCGCGCGCGCGCCCCTTTTAATTGCCAAACAGTTTACATCAATTTTCGCTTCGTTTTTTTTTTAACAATAACAAAAACATTTCTGAAAAATATTGAAAACTTAAGCAATTTGCTGTTATTTCGTCTTTGGCAGCCAATTAATTTGGTAAACAAAGCATAAAAGCGAACAGACACAGACGAACAAAAAAAAAAAAAAAAAAAAAAATTCAAACGAGGCAGCAACAAATGCATAATTATGCTAATTAATTAATTTGCTGTTGCATAAATTTATATTAAAATAAAAAATAAAAAAAGAAACAATAAATTAAAAAAAAAAAAAAAACAGCGCTGCCTGCGAGACGAATAACTAAATACTCTACTCACAATACTTTGTTCAGAGCTTTGTAATTTAAGTTCGGTTAAAATTGTGATCTATGTGAGCAATATTCATATGATCTATATATCATTTAAGATCTATGTTAAATGTTCATATGTCCTAAATGATCTATATATCTCATAAATATATATCTTATAGATCTATATGAGTCATATGGTGTATATGATCCCTGTGATTATATATGATTGAGATGATATTTTTGGTCTATATGATTTAAATGACCTATAAGACCTATATAATTAACATGATCGATATTATCTATAAGATCTGTATCACCTTAAATTGTGTAGATCCAAAAACTTCTATAACGTTGCATATTACAGATTCCACCATACATTTTTACTCAAATAATAATAGAATATAGGCGTAAGTGAGAGATCTCTCTTAAAGATCATTTACAAACCATGTCATAGCGCTACGAACTGTATCTCATTGCCAATCGACCCTTTACCCAGGGAGCATAAAATGCTTTTAGATTTTCTTAAATAGTTTTTAATGTCAATTTTCGGTGTGTTTAGTAAAATATTTGCTGTTTCCAGCTTAGGCGTGTTTCCAAAAAACGTTTGTTGGTTAGTCAGCTGTCGCTGTTGTTGTTGTTGTTGTTGTCGTTGTTTTAGTTGTGTTGTTTTTGTCGTATCAATTAAGTGAAAAATGTAAAGCACTTCACACACATTTGTGGCAAAGGAAAGCGCATAACTGAGCATTGCCAGCCAATTGCAGATAAGATATAAGTAGTAGAGCACGCACACATTCGCACTCGCACACACACACACACACACACACACACGCAGTCACACCTTTATACGCACATCTATTGCTGGCATAGTTTCCTTATTGCTGTTATTGTTGTCCCATGTGCTCATGTTTTGTTGTTGTTGTTGTTGTTTCTTTCTTTCTTTTTCTTTTTGTTTTGTTGCCAAGCTAGTGATAAGCGCCCAAACATGACGTGTTGCAGCGGCATTGATAGTCGTTACCGCAGTGCTTCTCCAACTGTACACTGGGAGAAATGTTGGGCAGCCAATAGCCTGTGTAGAAAATGGAATAAAATAATTGGCTATTTTATAGCTAGATCTCTTGTCTATGTTTAGTGCCCACTGAGAGAAATGTTATGTATATTTTAAATTTATTTACAGCTACATGTTCGTTTTAGCCATTTCATAGCTAGATCTGTGCCTTCATTCAGTGATTGTCCAGCTGTACAATGGAAACAATTTTGCGCTGGGCTCCAGTTAAATATTCGTTCACTTATAGCTATACGTAAATTAAAAGCCATTTGATAGTCAGATTTTGTGTCCGCATTCAGTTATTTACCAGCTGTACACTGAAAGAAATTTGAAATATTGTAACCATTCAATTTTAGTTTATTCATAGCTCTTCAGAGTCTAATACGTTATTTCCAGTAATTTTATCATATTGTTCATTTGTAATTGTATCTTAGTTCAGTTAGGAAAACTGCCAAATATCTTTCATAAATTTAACATGGAAAATTATTTCTGACCTATTATTTGATTGTCGCTATTTTTAGCCATTTTCTGCCTAGAGTTTCTTTTATAGCTCATATAGTGTCGGGTTTGCTTTAACTATATTTCAATGGAAATAAGAAACAGCATGTTTATTGCTAAAGTCTATGTTACAGACATAAATATACATATTCTTTATATAGAATTAAATATATATGTATATTACTGATCACGAGCATATGCAAAGTGTGCTTAGTTCATTCAGCTTAAGCGCTTCAAGCTTAAGCGTTTGAGCTTTAGACTTAATAGAAATTATCGTTCAAATGATCCATTTATAAGAAATAGATTCAATTCGATATTGAACAACAGGTGAACTTGAGATTTGAATTCTAAGAACAGAAGTCTCATATTTTGTGCATTTTAGACTTTGGATGCCCTCTCTCATTGTTGCTTTGGTGGTGTTGCGGTACTTGTTAGTCGGCTTCACCCGCCTAGACCGCTCCTACTGTTTTTTCTTGGTTCGTGTATCATTTCTGTTAACGTTTCAGCTGATGAATCTTAATTTAATGCATATTTGTTGACATTTGCATGCATTAAGTCGGCTCCTTATTAACCGCACGCCTTTGATTTGGATTTTGATTGTAATTTGTAATTTTAAAACTTTTGGTATGCATATATGTGTGTCTGTGTAAATATGCTTGATTAAAAAAATAAATGTATGATAGGATATATATGGTTTACAAAACGCGATTTATTGTTCTCCCCAGTATATAAGTATGTTTATTTTTAGTTGATTTTCAATATCAATGTATGTCTAAGTAGAAAAGGTCTCAGGTGTCCTGCACTCTGAATCTACCAACATAACTATCTCTTAAGTGCTCCATAAAAAAATGTATTTCCTTAGCAGTATTGCAATGAAATCCGTTTATTCCTAATATATGTTATAATGCAAGTCACTATGGTAGTCAGATCAGATACCCATAACCACTCGACTAATGATACTGATCATAATTGCATGTCTATACCATCGGCAAGCTTTTCAAATCTTTGCATATACATATCTTAAGATAGGAATCGAACGTTGAGTTAATAATAATTAAGCTATCTCTATCAAACTGAAGTGCTACAAAATGTTGTTAACATATATGCTGAGTCATATTGCATCGGACAAGTATGCTACATGGGGCTTTTTAGAGAGATGTTTGATTTCGGGCAGGTTTATAATGAAACTTGGCTTGTTGAAAGATTCGAAATGGAACTTAATTAGGAATCGCTATCAATTTTTAAATGAGTTTTGTGCTAAGCTATGCGTCTGCCAGGGCATTTAATGTTCGGCCACACTCAATCCCCGTTTTCTTTGATATATTTATATATACACATATGTGTTGACATACATACATACATATATATATATATATATATATATATATATATATATATATATATATATATATATATATATATATATATATATATATCGGTTTTTCGGGTTGCCTTGGGTTCTGGCAACCGGTTCGGCTTATTAAGCGCTTAACGAGTCGCCACACAATTTATGATTACGCGCGACTCTTCGTAACTAGAAGTAGTTTACCTTATCACTTGGCCATTCGGGAGGAATATTTCGTTGGCCTCTCAGTTGGCTCAGCTGGTGTTGGCCATTTATTTGGTAGCTTGTGGCCAGTCTAGTAACTAACTCGTGCGCGCTGACTAAGCTCACAGCAATGCAGGTTGTCATCTGTATTTCGATACAATACGATGTATACATGCACACATACAGACGCATATGCATACGTATATATATATATATATATATATATATATATATATATATAATATAATTTAATTCATTGCTCTATGCACGATCGACTCAGTTCTGACTTGACTCGACATAAAAAGGTGTCAAATGCAATTCGCTTTGCAGTCAGCACTTCCAATTTGAGACACAGCAAGTTCATTAGCTTCTCTCCGTTTGCAGATTTGCAGCGAGCGAGTGGCGTGACTCGGCGATAGATCAAATAGGGCTGATTCTATAAAAACTAAACATCGGGCAAACAAATATCCACACAGCAGCTGACATCATGGCACGATAAACAGCTACGAAAAGCGAAAGGACTAAAAGTTAGCTGTACGAACTGTTGAGCTCTGCTTACCCTATTTTAGTTTAAACTAAAGCTATTCCAAAAAACTGCAAGTTAATTTCAAATATGTAAATTTCTAAAAGATCCTTATAAGTCTACAGTTGCTTTAATCAAAAATTATCTTATCGAATACAAACATTGTATTAAAGAAATTCTGTACAAAGAAGATTCTAATAAATTTTATGCTTGGAGAAACCTATTTTAATGATCATAGGTACCATACAAAATCCGTAGAATATATATTTGTACTTATAAATCATTATTGATTCATATCGTTAGTATTATGTCGATTGTCTATAATATAATAACTTAATACTTCAGTCATATGTGATAACTTTACTTCTTTATATATTTCCATTCATTCCAAACAATAAAACGAGATACTCAATAAAGACAGACAAATGCAGATAGAATTGATATCATTAAGATTCAGTATCACAGATTAAATCGATATATGCTTAATATAAAAACCTTACAATGCGTTCCTTAAGATATCTTTAACTTCAGTTTATCCATAATTTATATCTGAGATCTGAGACGTATCTGGTCTTTCATATATATTATATCCTTACTTTTAATTATTCCAATGCCAACTGAAGGAAGTCCCTCAATACAGTATTCGTGCTTACACAATTATATTTTTACATTATCAGCTATATTCTATTGGGCATGGATATATGTTTGCTATATTAAATATATTAGATCAGTTTCATAGGATTCATATATGTGGCGAATCGATTGGAGCCATTCTAATTTATTATTTATATATCACATATATAACTTGAATAGAACTACACATACGAGATATATATATCGGCGTAATAATAGACAAACCCTATAGAGTTGCTTATATATATATACATATATATATATATATATATATATTTTAAACTATATTGAGTTTGTCTATTATTACGCCGATATATATCTCTCGTAAGTTATCTCTTCAAGTTATCTTAATCAAAGTTGAAAATTCCTAATTGACCTTTAGCTAATCGATCTATTATTTCATCACGCTTCTGTAGAAGCAGGCGCTCCTTAAAGTCTCGCCATGCCGTCCTCAACCATTATTGTTTCGCAGCTCTACTTATTTCTGAAGACAATGAGCTTATCGAATATCCAAAGTGGCCAAAACACATTTTTTATCCATTAACTTGGCTTGGCGAATCAATTTGCAGAAGCTGTTAAAACATTGTACAGTAGTAACGAAGCTCTCGAAGCGCTCGCGATAGTCTTCAACGCAATTGATTGATGGCTTTTTAATTGTACTTCCTGGCAGACATATGAACATATATGTATATCTATATGTGTCAGTACATATGTATATATATCCATTTATATATTTGAACTGAATAGCTTTGTAGTCTTTGGCCAAATAAAAACGCCTTCGATTTTTTGGCTGAGTGCTGAAAACCAGTTTTTGTTGTCATATTATTGAAGCATCATTATGTTAATCAACATCATCATCAGCGTCGTCATCATCATCAGCATTATCATCAGCATCGATTCGCTCATTTTGCATTGATTTATGCATTAATAATTCAATTAGCAACAACTTTTGCCTTCTTTCTAAAATATTTTCGTGGCTAAAACTGATCGTTTCTCGTTCTGTTTTGCTTTTTGATTTTGAAGTATGTCTCTCGCTTATGCATTAGATACACATGTCTAGAGATGGGTAAGTTTACGTACCGCTGCCTCTGTGTGTGTGTGTGTGTGTGTGTGTATGTATGTGTGCGTTGCTCTTTAATCCAGTTTAAACAGACAGCTTGACGCTCGAACGCCCTGTATGGCTGCTGCCACGCCTCTGGGCGCGAGCGTGGCCAATGAGTTGGGCTGCGCCAATTGTTGGCCATCAACTGTGCCCATTAGCTGTCAAAAGTCAAATATTTGTTGTTGTCAATGGACGCAGCACCAGCAGCAGCAACAACTCGAGACTTGGCCAAACCTCAAACTTGATTTATTTCCTGTGTGCGTGTGTCTGTGTGTGTGCGTGTCGTGGTTTCAGCTGTTGCTGTTGCTGCTGTTGTTGTTGGCAACAATGAAACATGCCGACGGACAAACTTTGAGCAACAACAGCGCAGCAACAACAACTTGACCTTGACGCATGTTGCTGACCAGCTTTCGGCCAAGCGCTGCCACAAATGCCGAATTCCAAATACACTTTACACTTAATACACACACACACACACACACGCATTGCTGTGCAGCACTCAAAACTTTTAACTTTAGCTTAATCAAATTATTTTTGTAAATTTTCGTTAAAGCTTGAAAAACGAAAGTCGGCCAATAGGGCATTTTCGACTGTTGAATACACTGCACACACATATAGAAATATGAATATATATTATGTACTCGTAATATAAATAAAATACAGTGTAAAATAACATATGAATATAGGTATGAATTGAGTACTATAGAGTCGACTTTGTAATCGTGTCTAGAGAGATATATTTCTTAGGACAGAGTCAAAGAGAGATCTTTATAGCTTTAGCTGTTGATCAATATATTCTCTGGGGAGTCGCTGAGAATAGCCAGAGTCCTTCAAGCCTGTTTGACTAGAGGTAGTAATTGCATTATTTCATATACAACTTCCTTACCTGCAGCGGTCAGCTGTCTTCATATAATCCGTATACATTCAGGCGTCTCTGCCTATGTTTTCTATTTGCCACCAGAAACCAATATACCCGTTCTACGTAACGACTACAAAGCATTGCCAAAGTTTCAACATCTTTCGAACATTTTTGTGTGTCAAACAAAAGTTTAAAAAGTTTTTAGCTATTTAAAATTTGATCTCAATTCGATATTATTAAAAAAAGGTAAAATTTAGGAATTGAATAGAGTGGAATGACTTTGAGTCTATTAGAATTGATATACAAAGACTTCAATTAATATTTGCCTGAGCTCTGGAATGACGTTTGAACTATTTGAGGCATATCTTATAAGATATGTTTGCAAAGATTAGATATATATATATATATATATATATATATATATATATATATATAATATACTTACTAGATAACCAGCAAGTGGGTCATTTCTATGGAACTTTGAGTTCATGGCTCGAGAGTTTGACAGTTAGACAGATACTTCGTCTTCGTCTTCGACTATTTTTCTTGAAGTATGCTGAGGCTTATGTCATAGCCATATTCAAAAAATATATCAGAAGAGGAAAAGGCGCAAGAGCGAAAAACGCGCTAATGAACAAATGTGCATATGTTTTTTATGGCCTAAACAAATGTTGAAATTGTTTTGCAACTTTGGACTCAGAACCGCTTGGATGGCATTGTTATCGACTACAAAGCATACAAGGGGCGCCTGGTGGGCGTGGCATGTGCTGGCTGTCAATCATAAGTCGCCGTCGTCGCCACCGTTGTCGTCGCAGTCACCGCCGCAGCTTACGTTAATGCAGTTCAAGTGTTAGAAACATAGAAGAAATAACTCATTTACCTATTCCGCCCGCCGTCCGCCAGTGCGCCCGGTTAAATGTGCAGCAATGCGCTAAAGAAATCAACAAGCCGCTCAAGAGGCTAGCTCCCAGCAGCCAGTCCCGCGTCACGCCGCCTTTCGCCTAGCGTCACTGAGACGCGGTGACAATGACAAGGAGGCCTACAAAGATTTGTGACGATGTCAACTGAAGCTGAAGAAGAATGAAACAGAGTATGAGAGGGAGAGGGAGGGAGAGAGAGAGAGAGAGAGAGAGAGAGAGAGAGAGAGAGAGAGAGAGAGAGAGAGAGAGAGAGAGACTGAGGTAGAGGTAGAAGCAGAAGCTGTGAGGCACAGCCAGAGGTGTAGATGGAGGGTAGAGGCAGAGGGACTGGTAAAGGCTGAAGCTGAAGCTGAGAATGAGACAGACTGAGACTGAGGCAGGGGCAAAGACCCAGATACAGACAGAGACTAGGCTAGGTGTTAGCTGTAGACGCAGGAGCGGAGACGAGGAAGAGGTAGAGCGGGGAAGGTTGAGGATTAGAGATGGAGGCATAAAGACTGGGAGTAAAGTGAGGACTGGGCTAGAGGCTAAGCAGCGGCTGAGACTGAAACAGAGACGGAGGCAAACACGCGAGCTGAGACTCCGGGTCGAGTCAGAGCTAGAGGTACACGCTGAGGCTTGTAGCTCTGCTGGACTGGAGCAGAGGCATCTATTGAGGCTGCGGCTCCTCCAGCAATTACGTTTACTTGTTGTCAG
Source organism: Drosophila meridionalis (assembly GCA_035045145.1). Lineage (NCBI taxonomy): Eukaryota > Metazoa > Arthropoda > Insecta > Diptera > Drosophilidae > Drosophila > Drosophila meridionalis. The sequence continues at coordinate 490,208 of JAWNPG010000029.1, read as the reverse complement.
CTGTTGTTGTCGCTGCTTATTGTTGTTGCCGTTGTTGTTGTTGATGTTGTTGTTGTTGTTGTCTGCTGTGTAGGTGTAATACCTTTAATAAGCTGGATGACGTTGCATTTTGGCGATGACGACGACGGCGGGGCTGCGGCCTTTTGTACTCCCCTTGCTGCACTCGAGCTGCGGGCCACGCCCATGCCCCTTCCCATGCCTGTGGCAACTGCAATCATGAGCTTCATAATGAACCTCATTCTCAGTCGTCGCATTTTGAGGTTAGTTTTGTGTGCAGCCAAACAAAAAGCAGCAGCAGCCCCAACAACAACAAATGCGACGCATTGTGCGAGGCCCGCGGCAGAATTGCATTGCAACATTTGCTGAGACACACTTAGGTTACTTTTTCAGTAGGTCGTAAGGCTAAATATCAGCAGCCTGCTCAGTGTAGATGCTCGCTTCGCATCAAAGTCGTCCCTTGAGTGAATCCCTGCCACAGTCCTACATAAGGCGTTTCGCCGTGATTTCAGATGAATTCTGATCATTTGCTGAACTTCTTGCCATGCCGAATCATGCGGTTTTCACTGCCGTTTGCATGCTCACCTTTACAGCTGGGCAGTCGCTTGATTGCGGGATATTTATACCCTGTCGCAGAACTCGGCTTAAAGACATGAAAAGAAGTGAATAGTGAGTACGCTCGAAGTGTGTTGCAGATAGTGCCAAATCTCTGAGGCAGAGAGTACAGGGTATATGGGCTATATAGACTTGCAGGCTGCTTCGAATAGAAGAGTGGTAGTAGAAGTGGAAGCGGTAGTTGTTAAGATAAAGAGAGAGAAGGGCAGAAAAATGGTATGTGATACAGAGAAGAGATGCGACACAGATATAGAGAGCGAAGAAGGAAAGGTAAAGACAAACAGAGATAGAGAAAAGTGGAAACAGATGGCAAGAGAGACCAAGGTGAGACGAGATTTGAAGACAGGGTCATAGATACAGAGAGATAGAGAACAAAAGAGTCGGCAATTACTGGGGAAATGGAGAAAAAAGTATAAATTAACAGATATAGAGTAAGTAGCAAAGTTGCGGAGAATGATAAAAACAGAAAAGAAAAATTATTGGAGAGAGAAATAAAGAAAGGAGAGAAAGATAGAGATCAATATAGAGATATAGAGATAGTAGCAAAGTTGCGGAGAATGATAAAAACAGAAAAGAAAAAATATTGGAGAGAGAAATAAAGAAAGGAGAGAAAGATAGAGATCAATAGAGAAAAAAGATAATATATACAGAGATATAGGGATACATAGCGACACAGAGGGAGAGATGAATGAGAACTAGAGAGGGAGAAAAGAAAAGAATACAGAGAGAATAGAATGTAGGTACTTATGAGGAAAAGAGGAAGAGAAAGAGAGAGAGAGAGAGATGAAGGAGAAGGTAAAGGAAATACTCGAGTTAAAGAGAGGAAAAGAAGAGAGATTCGATTCAGACAAAAAATAAAGATAAGAAAATTTAGAATTAGTTTTATCTTTAAATTACTGTCTCACAGGGTATATAGCTGGTCGACTACGGCAACGCCTGTAAAAGCTTGGCCAGTTTGTTCGCTTCGGCGGAGACGTGCTTTGCATGTGAGGCTAAAGCTGAAATCAAAACCTGCGCCCACTTGATGCGCCAAACACGTCGCAGCATAAAAAATCTCAAAAAATAAAAATAAATAAAAATAGAGCTAGACATAAATGAAAAAACACAATTACTTCTCTCGTTCCAAGTTCCAAGTTCGAGTTAAGACTGATTCAAGTCCGGGCTTAGAAGAATGGCTTCATTACGATCTCCGAGTGAACATTAATTTATGCAATTGCATAAATTGCCTGCTCCCTCCCCCTCACATTGTAGCCCCGTAGGACGCTCCGCTAATTGCGCTCATCAATTCGATATAGCCGATAATATAAACCAATTTCCATGCTGAACGTCTTCTGCACACACGCTCTTAGCTTTATTTATTTATTTTTTAATGGCCCGAGCAATTTGGTTGGCCGCAAATGCTTTTTTATATCTTTAATTTATTTACTTTTTATTTAATTCTTTTTTTTTTTTTTTTTTTTTTTTTTTTTGGCAGTTTGATTGAGCTGAGTTGTGTTGATTTTTCTTATAGTTTTTTTTTTACTTTTGATTTTCTGAATGCGATTAGTTCGGATGATGTAATATCGGGCTAAGCGATAAGCTGAATCTGGCTACAAATTTGTTTTTTTTATTTATTTTTTTTCACTTAACTTTAAGACGACTGCATATGGCATAGTTGAGGGATTGGGCATAGACGGCGGGATAGGGAATGGTGGGGGTGAGGAGTGGAAGGTGGAGCAGGGTCGTCGGTGCGCGCAACGCGTCGTCAATATTTCTAGATAAGTATAATCGCCGAGCTGCGTTCTCTACGTCAATATTTAATTTATTTGATACCGGGCCTGGGCTCGTTTACAATGTCCGCACGGTGAGGGACCAACGTATTGACCCTTAGCAAAAAGCCCTAGTGCTATATGTGTGCATACCTCTCTGTATGTTTGTGCGTGGCTGTCAGTCAGCCTCCATCTCTATCAGCATCCAGCAGCAATGAGTATGATCGATTGCGACCCGCTGTTTATTCATGAGTGTAAATCATATGCGAAAGATCAACATTTAAGTAGTTTTTGTAAATAATTTTCATTTGTTTCATCTCTGTTAATTTTTTCGCTAGGGCAAATGCTGCATATTTTAGTTTGTATACCCATTGAAAATAGGAAATCAAGGTCAATTGTTTTTGTTTCATGTATGTAACACGCAGAAGTTGTCGTGGCAGACCCCATAAAATATATATATTTTTGATCAGGGCAACGAACTGACTCGAATTAGCCCTGTCCGTGTGAACGCAGAGATTTTCTAAAGTACAAAAGCTAAAGAGCTGAACTTTACATATATACTCGTGTATAACATACGCAGTACAAGCTTATCATATTTTTTCGATTTCTCATCCCATTTCATTTTTATCGGCACTTATCGATTATTTAAATAATTATTTACATCGTTTGTGCTAGAGATATAAAACTTGCTGTATAGTTGCGTAGAATGATGGGATCTGTTGATTTTGAAAACCACACCCCGTTCGTACTTAAGTTTATGTTAGCCTCGGCAATTATGTTAAGTGAAATGTTATATAATATGTTCGAATTTTGGGGAATATTATGTTATGTAAACATGGATTATGTTAAATGTTATCGTTTAAAATGTTGTGTAGGTATGTTATGCATACATGTTAACATGTGCTTAACATTTACTGTTAAGTAATGTTAATAATTTGTAATGCAAAACATTTCATATTATATACATTTTATTTATCTTATGCAATAATACGTAATGTTAAGTATATGTTATTTTATGTATATGCTTAACTTTCCCTTCACATTCCATATCAATATCTTAAATATCAAAGTTCCTTAACGTAATAGTATGCCCAGCTATGTTATTCTCACTCTACTGTTAAATGACACTCGATGTAATGTAACGCTCTGCAATGTTATCAACATTTGCCAATGTTAAGTTCAGCAAGTGAAAAATATGGGAAAAGTTGTCTGTAATTTCAGCCCAACAGAATGTTTGGCATATTCCATATTAAGTTACCAGACTAGAAAGTGTTTGTTTAACTTAACAATCCGTAGATGTAGATGGAGGTATATATAGACATATGTATATGAAGACGCGTGTCTATATGGTTGAAGTACATTGACATATTCGCCAAAAGTTCAGTCAACTTTTGTTATGTTCTGCTCTGGTCAGTGCTTAGATCATATTTCGACACATGTTTGTCTATATGTGCGAGTGTATGCATATCTCCAACTCTGTACGCAGCTATGTTGTGCAGTGTTTTTGGCCCACAAGGAAGTTGAGCACATAAAACACGAGAGAGCGCAAAGTCTTCAACGAAAATAAATAGAAAAATAAAAATAAGTTTGCTGGCTTTGGCTATTAAACAATAACTCAACTATGCCTACATATGGTATATATATATATATATGTATGTGTGTGTGTGTGTGGTTGTGTTTGCACTTAGTCTGAAAGGTAATTAAGTTTAAAGTTGAGACGTTGGGACAGAAAGCATAAAAAGCGAGTGAACAGTAAAGCAGGCAGACACTGTCAACGCCTTCAGCGCTGACAACCCGTTAACAGTTAGCAGCCACGAGTCACAGCTTACAGCTCACGACTCACGACTCACGACTTAAGACTTAAGACTTACGAGTCACGAGTCAGTGTGGAACAGTCAACAGTCGCCAGACTGACCCACAACGATGACGCGTCGCCGTCGTCGTCGTCGTCGTCTGTGCGTGCCTAATGAGTTGCTGTAATGTTAAACCGCACAGATATTGCATATAAATGTGTTTACACACACACACATACACCACACACATACACACACACATTCACACTGGCACACACTTGTAGACAGTGCAAGTTTTTTACATAGGCTCTGCTGCTCGTACAGCCGCAGATATTTATTTGTCTGTCACTCCACTGCAGCAACAGTGTTCATTGCCTATATAAGCCAGGCCAAAACAATATTAAGAAATGAAGACAGAGCTCTGACATCTAACTTTAACTAGATGATAAATGATAATGATAAATTAACATGAAGTTTGTCAAATTGTTGCAAATTCAAAACGAGAGTGAGTTGCATCTAAAGCGAGTTATTACTGTAGGTGTTAGGCTATCTATCTGTCGCGTTGCCTGCGTTCATACACACACACACACACACACACACACACACACACACACACACACACACACACACACACACACACATATGTGTCTGTCGACTTTCATGTGTGTTTGGAGTTGGTAGCTTTGCACGGGCCTAAAAACAAATTGCACGCAATTAAACACGCTCCATGCGGCGACGCGCCGACGCGCCGACGCGACGTCGCTGTCAGCGTCGCAGCTGGCGTCGCCGTCAGCGTCACAGCTGGCGCTCAAGTCGGCATTTTGAGCAGCGCGCCGCGGCGGCCATTAACGATATGCATCGGCAGCGACGGCGACCGAGCGCTGACTAACTGTAACCAGCGCCCACAATGAAGCCGGCGGCGCCTAGCCGAAAATGTTGGCTGTTTTATGGCTATATAATTTAGCTGTTAACATCTTGATGGCCGAATTGCGGCTGTGTTTGATTAATGGATGCACACAGTCCCAAACAACAGTCGCCGTCGATGATGACGATGGCAACGATGATGATGATGATCAGCAGCATTGATCGTCGATCAGTGATCGCTGTGATGGCTGTGATCGCTGATCGCCAGTCGAAGTCAAAAGTCGAGTTGCAGTTGTTGCCGCAGCTAATTGCATTTAAACACTAGCTAGCTGCTCGCGGCTGCCGCCCAGAGGCCGCGGGCATAATGATTTATGCACTTGCAACAACAACAACAACAACAATAGTGATATCATATCGTCTGTACTCCATGACATCATCGATTTGCGCTGCCTTCGCTGGCAACTGTGTTGCGAATTTTCCTTTGCTTTTTGCAGTTTTTCCTAAACATTTTCATTTCTATATTATTATACCCTGAACTCATTGAAAATCGGAAATCAGGGTATGTTGATTTTGTGAACTGTATGTAACAGGCAGAAGGAGGCGTATCACACCCCATAAAGTATATATATTTTTGATCAGTATGGTGAGACGATTTATACCTGTCTGTCTATCCGTCCGTCCGTCCGTCCGTGTAAGCGTGCATATGTGTGTGTGCATGTGTTGTTTGTATGTATTCATACAAAAAGGGCAGAATGATTGGAATAATAGCTCATCACAAGATTCAGGGTATCTCCCAGTAGAGCAGTCTCGATTAGAGCCCTCTTGATTTTCTTTTCTTTGCAATTTTTATTATTATGATAGAAAATTGTGCACAATGCAGGCAATTAACTTGCTCTGAGTCCGGCCCGGCCAAATATCATTTACTCAAGACGATTATGCAATGCTGTTTGATAGTGTTGTAAAATTGTACGAAAAAGTGTTGTAAAACATCTGTAACATAAGGAGAGAAAGCACAATGATAAGTAAACTTATTCTCTGAGCAATTTCCAGTGTTGTGTAACTAAAGATAACCAAAGGTAGAAACCAATTTACCTCGTTGTTAAGAGCTAAACCTTTATTCAGTGTTGTAAAATGTTGAAGAAGACAAGTTGAAAAATAAAATGTATCAAGAGGCAATCTCAAAAAAATCTTCGTTTTAGATTTGTACGCTTTTTACAGTGTTGCAAAGCTGTCTTAACGGCAAACAATGAAAACAGTCCCGGCAATTAGCAAATATGCTCGTTGCTCTTGTCTAACAGCAGCACAAGTAAAGTGCAGTCAGCGTCTAAATATATATATATGTGTATATATAAATATTTATCACCAATACAAAGAAATTCAGTCGTCAACTTCAGCTGCGTCAGCCGATTGTTAAGTTTGTGTGTTAGCCGGAGTATGTCATTGGTCATGTTGTTCTGGTTAGGCAAAACTTATCAAGCTGTTTGATTTGCGATAGTGACTCAAAATTCTTACAGCTGACAAGTGACTGTCAGCTCTGAAAACACAAAAAGAAAAAAAACTATGTCGCATCTTGGACATATGGGAGTTACATGTCAGCTGTTCAAATTTACATAGACAGACGGCAAATAAAATACTTGAATAATCAGCTAGGTGATGGCGTCCAAAGCGTTTTAGAACACTGTTCAAGCAGTGTTAGTGACGTAAAGCTATATTTTTTTATCTTTTTGCATTGACTGCCTGTTAACTGCTTAAGTGGCTGCTAAATTTTAGCTGAAAATTAAGCGAGTTTAAATGAAGGTTGAAAGCTTAGCTTTCTTTTTGGCTACGACTGTTAAAGTCACTGTTAACCTTTAAGTGGAAGTTGATGGAGTGCTAGGAATGATTATAAGAGTTAAATTAATGGCAAACGAAATGACAACTCTGTTCTGAAGCCCATTTTTTTTCACTCTAAAGATTGCTGCTTCCATGGTAGCTGTTAACTTTTAACTGGAAGTTAGTCAAGCCAATCACATAATGCAATGGAGGGCTTTGCCTGTGTCTGTTAAAGTGACTGTTAACTTTTAACTGGAAGTTAGACAATTTTAAATTGTGATCATAATTTACTTAACTTAATATAGCGGCTTTAAAGTTTCACATCGAAATGAAATCCTTAAAAAAATTTTAAATAGTCTTATAAAAAAATATTAAAATTTACTTAAGACAAATACACATAAAATAATAAATTTGCCTGAAAATCATTCTTAGTTTACTTATAAATAGACTGCGCTTATTAAAGTAAATGTTAAATGGAAGTTGAATAATTTTGATTAGGATCATAATTTACTTAACTTAATGACAAATCAGATGGTAGTTCGAATCATTGCCAGTTTACTCTTAAATAGGCTCTCTTTGATAAAGTACATGTGAAATTTTAACTGATGTTATTCCAATGTTAATTATGAAATCATTCTATGAGATGAGTGAGTGTTAGGGTGACTGTGGCCATTTAACTAGAGGTTAGTCAACTACGCACTCTGAAGAATAGTGAATTTAATGTCGTACCTAATGAAAGTTCTTTTCTGCCAGCCGTTCCTTAATTATTGTCAACTTAGTAGCCCCTATTAAGTCAATGTTAACTGTTCACTTTGGCTTATTCAAGTGCAAATGCTAACTAATAGATAATCCTGTGATAGAGTTCACTTCAAATTTAACATGCGCAATGATAATTGCGAGCGAGCTGCTGCTGCTGCTGCTGCACTTGTGCTTGCCACGTGATATCTCTGCCTCAAGTAGCGCTGCAGCTGCCACATGTGCAGCAACAGAGGCAGCAGCAGCAGCGGTAGCTGCTGTTAGCTGCTGCCCGGCCTACGGAGTTGCTGTGGTTACAAGGTCGTCTGTCTGCCATTTTGGGCAGCCGCAAAAGGGTTAAAAGGTCAGATTGCTAATTGCGCAACAGACGCAGCGTTCGTCAGCAGCAGCAGCAGCAACTGTAACTGTAGCAGCAGCGGCAACAGAAGCAGCAACTAACTGCTGCCAGCGCGCTGTGGGGCCAGAGTTTGCTAAAGTTTGACAAATGAAAACTGAAGCACGCCCGGCCGCAAAATTGTTTCACAGCAACCTTTCAACAATTTTCACGCACACACACACAACATAAATATGAGTGTGTGTGTGTGTACATATCCATATAGTTTCTAGTTGTTGTTGCTGTTGTTGGTCAAATTAAATTTTTGATAATTTACGTGAAGCGCACGCCGACAGCAACTCTGACCCAGGTAAGGCTTTAGCTTTGGTTTTGGCCCGCTCTTTGGCCTCGTTGAATATCTAATATCGATTGGCAAATGCAAGCTGTGGGGTATGCTGGTTATACACATAACGATGGAGATACTCCAATATATAATAAAAAGTCATTAGAATTCACTTCCGCTTGAAATAAGATATATGTATTTTAATATATATATAAATTCATATAATTGTTGGTCCGCATTTCTTTGCTGCAGGGTATCTGCTAGTCTCAGCTGCATAGTGAAAACACTTTCACTTAATTTTTAGAGGAAACTCTCTACTAATTGCGCTCAGGTTTCAGGGCAGTCGTCAGGGTTCGCAAACTGGGCCGCGTCTTGTGGATGGGGCAGGGTTACACTTGCAACTTGTGGCGCATCATTAGGCACACGAAAGGAAAACAAACCGAAAATATATCTAAATTGGGGCTAGCATCAACAGTTCAAAACCGGAAGTACGACTTCTTCGGTTGAATGATGGAGACGAGGTGTTGACGAAATGTGTGTGAAAGGCATATGGAGGCGTGGCAAATGCTACGATTTAAAGAGGATCTAGGCAACTCCACCTTTGCGTCCGTCCGGCTGAGTGTGTGTATATCCCAATATTTCGGTTATTGTATTGTATACGTCCCCTTGCTTTTGATTTTATATATTAGAGACTTCATCTGGATGTCACCGAGCATTTTATTGCGGAAGAAAAGTGCTTCAATAATGAAGTTCAAATAGTAGAGCCTACGAGTGCAGGCGAATGTATGTAAAGAAGCGGGTTAGAATGCTCTTTGCAGGTTGCGGGGTATTTCTTAGTTAGGCACACCCGAAGAACCCACTCTTTTTGGCTGTATTCTAGTATATTTCGATTGAATGCCAGGCTTTGGATTCTAGATTCTGGTATACAGAAATGTTTTCCTATAAATATCTAATAACAAAACTAGAACAATTCTATTCGAAATGTTCTATTCTAGAATCCACCACTCCTCGAGCTATTCTCAATTCAAAAAGGAACTCGGGGCAACATTGGAGTTGCAGCTGTATCAGCATCTTTAGAGTTTACATATAACATACATTTTTATATTGATTCTTATATATTCATGATCGGGACAGTAAACGTACTCGATGCAGCTAAATTCTTCTGTTATTCCACATGGACTCAGCGATCATTGAATGACTAAAGTTAGAGACTTGAAATGTTAAATACATATATTTAATTTAAATATATTTATATATTTTAAATATAGATTATATGTTTATGTTTATGTGTGTGCTTCCTCAATTCGTCTGGCTGTCTCCTCTGTCAACTCAGTCTATGCTTCCTCTTTCTGCCAACTGTTTGCAAAGTTTGTTGCATTCAAATGCGTTTGTCTTCGCTAGATGCTGCTGGGCTGAAGTCATTTCTATAAATATGTATGCAACACAAGTCGAACATAGGAATGCAACATTTATAGTACACACACACACACACGGACACACTCACACACTCAAACACTCACACACGCACAACACGTGGCAAATAAGCTTGAGCAGCTGCCATAAAAAGGCTGAAAACGTTGAGACATAAAAACGCCAAAACGAGCAACGACTGAAAACACCGACAATACGATTATTACACAAAACACAGCCACACACATACACATACACACACACACACACACACACACACACACACACACACACACACACACACCAAGTGCTTATATGTAGATGGGCAGGAAGAGGAAGACGAGGAGCTGAAAACACGCTACATTAAAAGTGCACATAAAACTTTGCAACAATAAAATGCGCCAAATACCGCGAAAAAAGCCAAAAACCAAAATAAATAAATAAAAATAAAAACAAAGATGAAGAGCGGCATGAGAAAAGCATAAAGATCATCATAATTATTTAAGCTAAAAACGTGTAAAGCGCTCTCAAATTGCCAAAGCACAGAGTACATCTGACATACATGCATATATAACTATATATAGATGTATGTATATATATTAAAGTGTGTGTGTGCGTAGGGCATATTAGGTCTGACATAAATGGGGATCTACACTAATTGCTGTTTTCATTTAGCTAGAAATTAAGCTCGAAGTTCATAAAGTCAGAAAGAAAAAAAATAATAATAATAACAATAACTTTTAATGTTTAAGTTAAAAAAAAAAAAAAAATACACACACACACACATACAAATAGTGTACTGAAATACAGTTTTTTGTCTATCTTCCCTCTACAGTCGCATGAGTCGTGCTTTTTAAGCTTTTTCTAGGGCCAAGAGTCCAGCTTTTACAGTTAAAACATTTGGGCTTTCCGCCCGCTAAAGTTCAGCTTTCATACCTTTGATCACATTTCGTCTAATTACGTAAGGTATGTCTATTCACGCGTGCTTATTAACATACAGCAGCATTCATTGAGCTCCATTAGGCTTACGTATCGAAATTTTCTTATGGAACTGCTGAAAGCATTCAAAATGAATCGAACTGTTTGGATGCTGGTTATATTTGTGCTCAGAATGCACTGAACAAAATTACTTTCAATTTGTCAAGAAAAATTAATTGATATTAAAAATAATGAACATTATTTTATTCTTTCTTTTATTAATTTCTATTGAATCGGTACAATAGAATAAGTTGCAGCCTGTTATGTATGTGTTGTTTATATGCATGCATACAAGATGCGTAGAATGATTTGATATTTGACTCTTCACAGGGCTTACGGTATCCCCTAGTCGAACAGTCTCGACTAGAGCACTCTTACTTGTTTTTGTTTGTTAATTTTCAACTGTCAAATCATTTCTTATTATAGTTGTTAGATTTGTCAGTTATCGTAAAAGATTTTATATATTCAAGATTTAATTTTTTACAATTTAAAACCAAATATTTTAAATGAAATTACACAACAATTTGAAGGACTATTTGTTATAGCTTGAAAGTATTCTGGTAAGATTAAGAAACATTTTCTTACATGCAATTTTTGACTTCTTTATAAACAATTTCTTTTTAAAAACTGCATTCCTGGAGGATTTTCAAAAATGTGCTTAACGTTAGGTTTGTAGTTTAAGGAGTTTGTTTGAATTTCAAATATATTTTAAAAACTCTTAGAATAAAATCAAATCAGTTGAAATAAAACAAGGTTCGTTTTTTTTTTTTTTGAGTGTAGGGGAAATATTGAAGGAAATGGTGGGTGCAACTGAGCGCGGGGCAGTTTTACTTGTTATCGAATAATTTGTTGCAAAGTGTCAGCTAATTGGCCACATTAATTACGCACAAGTGCCTGGTAGGGCGTGAGGCGTGGGGCGTGGGCGTGGCAACGTTTAGGAGCTGACCAGCTCAAATAGCTAATGCTCAATTACAAATTGGCAAACGACTCTCGACTCCCAACTGCTGACTCGAGTCCCCTCTCGCCTCACACAAACTACTTAATGCAGACAAATGACAAGGCATAACGTTGCCACCTGGCAGCAACAAGAGCAGTGGCAGCGCAGTGCGGCACGTAGCGTCTAAGTGCCACAAATTACGCACGCAAATTGGCTTTGTTATAGAGGAAGCTGCCAACATCCCCACTCACCTGCCGTCGTCCGTTCCCTGGCGCTCTGTCTTCCCTTCATATATGCATATCAGTCAATAGTTGCCACACAATTGGCTGCAACTCACTGCGTGTGTGTGTGGGGGCGTTGGGGCAACGCAACTGGTCAGCAGGCGGCAGCTGCCACAAATTTTGCCCATTAAACGTGGCTTAGTTGATCAAAAGGCTCCGCTTTCCGTCATGCCAGACAATAGGCTACTTGCAGCAGCAGCAGCAGCAGCAGCAGCAGCAGCTGACAACTTAATATGTGGCACGAACAAAGTGACACCATGGCCACAGTTCACAAAAAAAAGACACACAGCCCCCACCCCGTGTGGACGCCAAGACGTGGGGCCACGTCAAAAGTCTGCCGACAACTTAAAGGCGTTAATGGTCGTTTGTTTTATGAGAAATTGCCAAAACGTGAGCGGCATGCCCAACTGATGTGTTGTGCCACAGGCCACACTTGCCGCACTTGCCGCACTTGCCACACTTTCTACAGCGGCCGCCCAGCAGCGTCCTCAACGTCGCCTCGTGGCAAGCTCTAAAAATCTGCTGCCGACGACTTTGTAAAACATCAAAGCGCCAGGATCAACAGTCGACGGGCGTGATGGCATTTCATTCCCGTCTTTCTTGCCAAGCAAATGGGGTATGACCAGCGTGAGCAATTAACATGTAACAGGAAGTCTATGACAGAGAATGCCTGTGGCCTCAGAGATCGATAAATATCGATAATTTGGAAATAATGAGAGCCAGAGTCAGTAAAGCTAGGATGTCGTCATAGGATATGAAGTTTCTATTCCTATTTACACTACTGGAGCAGAAACTTCATAACTTTAAAGTTACAGCCAAGCTATGTTACTTCTGGTTCACATAATTCGCGAGTTATCGATATTTATAAATGCTTTAATCATCAGATATTTGGAATCAAATCGAATCCTTTGCGAAAATGCAAATTTGTATGCATTTTATGGGGTGAAAGGGTTGATTTATCTTATAAACTATGCATGTGCAGCCCAACAAGCGGCTTACAGGGTAGTTGCCAGTCGGGCATGTTCGCGGAATCTAAATGTTAACCAAAGCCAAAAGCTGTGGCGACGTGCTGCAACAAAAAACGAGAGAAAAGAAAGCAAAGAAAAGCGAACCATTTAAATGAGTTGCACACTATGTAGACTTCTGTATAGCAGACATGGATATATATTTATGTATATGTCTCTATAATGGAGAAGAGCAGAGATTTATCAAGTGCTCAAACAATGATGGACCCCAACAATGACAACGTCAGCGGCAACAACAGGCGACGGTTTCCATTTGAACTTTGGCTCTGTCACCTTTCCCATGCCGAGCACTTGAGACCTATACACAATCTCTCCAGCTAATTCACATGCAGGTGTCGCATATATATATATATATATATATATATATATATAAATGGGAATATATATATATATATGAATATCTTTATTTATTTATTTATATTTATCTATCTACATAATGCTCGACGCCTTTCATTGCGCTGCTTGGCTTTGCCTATTGTTACATGCAATTTAATTTCCTGCCATTGTGAATGCTCAGCGGGTGCCGTTGGGTCACAGGCGAAATGCAGTAAATGGATCGCAAAATTGTAAACAACAAATGCCCTAGCGTGAGAACTAATGCAACAAACTGAAAAAGAAGCAAAAGCTTTGTCCACAAATAAATGTTGACAGGAATAGGTTAGATATCAACAGAAAAAGATCATTTAGCAGGCTTGAACTTATCTTAGAACTCTGTTTTAGAGAAGGAAAGACTGAGCTTCAAGCTATAGTCGGACATAGCCCAGGGAGAACGAGCCAAAGGAAACTCAAAAATACTATATGCATGTAAGTCGGAAAAGTTTTCGAAAAAGAAATGTGAAAGACAAGAATTGACTTTTAGAAAAGTAAAAGCTGAGTAGCCAAAAGTAGACTTGAGCTAAATATGTGATAAGAATATATTGAAATTTTATTGAAAAGATAAACAAGAAAGATATTGATATACGCATATAAAATTCAGATATTGATATCCACATTGATATTCATATCACGCGCTCTACTATTGCAATTTGGCGGGATTTTGGCATTATTAATGGAACTTAATAGTTAAGTTCTCTTACAGATGGACTATCTTTATTAAACTTTCAGAACCTAACAATAAAATGCATATGTTCATTCCAAAAGCACAAGTTGTATTTTAAATAAGTTTTTAAAATTAAAAAGACGCATTTTGCGAAGGGGGCGTAGTATAAAAAATCTAAATATTATAAAATCTTTCTATTCCTATAGAGAAGAACAAACAACGCTTTAAAAACGAATTCTAATTATCAATTAATATCGATACAAAATATATGGAATGAGTTATGAAAAAAATATGATAAGCTCGTGTACCATAGGACACGAGCATTGTCAGCGATGGATATGGATAGGCCGTTGTACACTTTCGACATGAAATTATGCTATAAAAGCGTATTGAAAATGGGTTTGCGAGGAATAAAAAACTTAGTCGATCCATGTCCGCATCTCCTTCAAAGTATTTCATAGTCAGGTAGTCTTTAAAAATTCACTCTCACTGGCAAAGTACAATAGAGTACAATAGTCAGAGTCTAGTATAGCTAAAGGAGAGTGCAGTTCATATAACAAGTTTATTTCTCTCTCTGTATACAATATATACAATATAATTTTAATAGCTGTTCCCTTAACATATTGATCATCTAGATCATTATATGTCATATAGGTAAACGATCAAGACATTCACTAATCGACTTAGCTGCAACCAATTTGTCTTTGGCTCTTAGCGTGTAGCTGCTATCGGATATTGACTCTCCACAAATCGCAAATGACAATTGACTGCATCTGTTGTGGTGTGAGTAATTCATGCACAATCCGATAAAGCTCTCGTCCAGCATCCGAGCAGGTTCCATTACAGAGCGCCAAACGAGAACAGAACAGAGAGAAAAACAAATTAAATCAAAGCAATTAGCTGAGATCTACAGTTTAATTAAAGCCAAACTAAATTGCAACAAATGTGAGACTGCTCTTTCTCTGCGTCTGTGTGTTTGTCTATATAGCATAAAGAGTATCTGTAGCATCTGGGCATATGGCAAATTGAGCTGCTGTAAATATTTCCTGCTGCGTTGACCTGGCAACAGCTTAAAGTAAACAAAAAATTGCAGCTTCAATGTCCACGCTGCAATTTGCTCAGTGTCTCAGGTTCAGCCACAAGGCAAATCCAGCCAACCCCCTACATTTAGCCCCCCCGGGGCCCCTTTTGTTTCACACATTTCTAGATCAGATTTTTTAGCTATGCGCGGCAGCTGATGAAGATTGACACGCTGCACTTAAATCGCGTAATTCTTTTTATCGCAGCGTCAATTGCTTTGCACTTGCTCCAAAGACCCAAATACTTGAGCCGCACAGCCACCAAAATCCCTTTTATCATCCAGCCACACACACACAGAGATACTCTGTGCGCTGAGCTAACGCGTCGTATGCGCAATATGCCGCAAGAGCTGCAAAAATCAACATTCGCCATTTGGCAATTACCTTGAGTTTGGTTTTTAATCAAATTTTCACATGTTTTTCCCTGCTAACTTATAATTGTTGCCTGTGTGTGGGAGTGTATGAGTGTGTGTGTGTGTGTGTGTGGTAATGCTCCATTGCCAATCAGTCAGTCAGTCAGTCAGTTAGGCAGTTAGTCAGTTAGTTAGTCAGTTAGTCAGCTGGCAATCGATTGTCTGGCGAAAAGCGATTTTCACATTTCCACTACATGCGAATTGATGAAAATAAATTGCCAGCGCACACATGTGCCGCACAATTTATGATTTAACGGAGGGAAGAGAGAGAGAGAGAGAGAGAGAGAGAGAGAGAGAGAGAGAGAGAGAGAGAGAAAGAGTGAGAGGGGAGAGAGAGGGATAGGGTTTTACGTAGGCGTGGCAGGCAATTGGTATACCCTATACTCAAAGAGCAGCTCAAGAGCATAGCTGGCTTTCTGATAACTCCAGTCAAGGTGTAGACCCAGAAATGACTATAGCTCATTGACTGGACTCATTGTGTAGAGTCCAACTGTGCATGGCCAATGTAATTCATATCAATAACAAAGTTAAGCTATAATAAATATTCTATTAAAATTAATATAAAAATTTTCGTGTTCGTCAAACATTTTCGCAGTTCAAATATTTCATCCCGTAAGATATATATTCTTATATCATATATGTATATACTATAAATATGAATAAATATTATCTTATTTGTGCACTCGCTGTAAACAGTTAGCTTAGGGTTGCAAATGTGTGCGATAACCCTATTAGCGCAATAAACATAGAAGCTATATAAACACTTAAGATATCAGCTTGATTGTCTTGACAAATGCAATGGAATTCTCTAGCATCTAGCGTATATGCATTGTTCCCGGGAAATTCTATGACATGTATGCATTTATAAAAATTCGAGGTTAGGTAAGTTCAAGTTAGGTTAGGTTAGGTTTGGTAATGTAAGGTGAAGTTAGGTTAGGTTAGGTTAGGTATCGTTAGGTTAGGAGAGGTTAGGTTGGGTTAGGTTGGGTTCACTTAGCTTGGCTTGGGCTAGAATTACAGTTTACTCTATTTTGTGTCTGCTATCATAATCTTCTGATTTATGATCTGATATGTGAGTATCTAAGAGTATCTTATTTATTGTTCTACACTTTTTTCTACTCCAACTCACCATTTCAGTAATCATACACACATAATCGCCCAATGTTTTAAGATCTAGTGAATCTAACCCTACTCCACAACTATTCATTATTTTAAATCTTAGCTATATATAAATGTAGATCTATTGAATATTGCAAAGCTTAATCTATATCTCTAATAATTAAATGTTACTAAAGCCATTAGAACTCGTCAAGAACTTACTCAAGACTCTCGCTTTAGATGCCATTTCGATACATGGTATTGCCTAGTCGTGGAGAGCGTATCACATAATTTTGATTATCTCCTGTTTTTTCGTTTTTTTATACCCTGAGCCCATTGAAAATGGAAATCAGGGTATAATGGTTTTGTGAAAATGTATGTAACAGGCAGAAGGAGGCGTGCCACACCCCATAAAGTATATATATTCTTGATCAGCGCGACAAGACGAGTCGATATAGCCCTGTCCGTCTGTCCGTCCGTCCGTCCGTCCGTCTGTCCGTCTGTCCGTCTGTCCGTCCGTCCGTGTGAACGCTGAGATATTCTTAAGTACGCAACGTAGAGACTTGAAATTTTACATGAATACTCGATAATACCATACGCTGCACAAGTTTATAAAATTTTTCCGATAACTCATTCCATTTCGATTTTATGAGCATTTATCGATCATTTTAAAGTGTTTTTGATGCGTGGTTTGTACATCGTTTGAGCTAGAGACTTCAAATTTGCTGTGTAGTTACGTTTAATGAATACGGAAATGACGTTATCTTTAGATTTTTTATGCCACGCCCCATTCGCCCCCAATCGCCTCCTATTTGTAAAAAGTGCAAATCAAATACTAGAGACTTGTGCTTTGGCAAATACACACATATGAATGACATTAATAAGATGTGCAGTTAGTTCATCGCTAAGAAAAGTTATTAAACAATAAAGTTCCCATAGTAATGCCCACATTGCAGCCCAAGCACAGTTGCTGCGTCAACTGCGCAGTTGGCAGGGCGCTAACTTATGCTTGGGTGCATATGTGTATGTGTTGTTTATATGCATGCATAAAAAGTGCGTAGAATTATTTGATATTTGGCTCTTCACAGGGCTCACGGTATTCTCTAGTCGAGCAGTCTCGACTAGAGCACTCTTACTTGTTTTTTTTTCTGTATTTTTTATTTTTGTTTTCGCAGGAAATGAGCGAAAATCATTGTCTATATTGTCTGTGGGTCCGGCCTAATTTGCTAGCCAAGTCTCAATGCATTTTTGTTTGTGGCTTCGGGTTCAATGGACGCGCCAGCAGAAGGCGTGCCTCGAGCTGGTCTGTGTGTGTGAGTGTGTATGTGTGGGTAGGTGGGATGATAGAAGAAGAGTGCCTTCACTGCAACAAGTCGAGCGCCTTGTGTCGCGTAGCCAGTTTGGAATGCTTTATTATTCTTTGGAATTGGTTCAAGGACATTGCGCAACTCGACATCTACGTGTCGCTCGCTTATAAGTTTGCAAATATTTATAGTTGCTTGTTTGTCTAGCGCGGCGTATGCGTAATTTCGCTCAATGCGCCGCGTGGGCGGCCCGCACGGTTGGCACAGTTGCACAGGCACTGCTCTTAAGCACACACACTCACAGTTGGACCAGCGCGCATCCCCGCACTCGCAGCTAAATAAACGCGGTGCATTCTGTGCCAATTTGCGGGCCACAGAATGCACCACTCCGTGCATAAATCATCGCCAACTATTTGGTTTATTTATTAGCTTTAATGCAAACAAACTGACCATGGAGGATGAACGCTCAGCGCCGAGCAACGGCCGCAATTAGTTACTATGGCATAAGCAGTTGCACATTTATCGATAAATGCCTGGAACTGATAAAAAATGATCTCTTGAAGGATCATTAGCTTAAGACAAATTATAATGTGTATTCTCCTTAGCTCTGCTTTCCTCTTTTTTACTTGTTTAAAAATGAATCGATTGTAATTGATCGATAACACAGTTAGTTAATCGTTTATCATTTAGAGTGAGTTAATTCTAAAGAATTTTGATCAACTCTACTATTTATTCGATCGCAATTGTCACAAGCCAACATAAGTGTAACGATAGCAGTTCATTCGTAGTTTTAAATGCCCATCGATTATTTTTATACCCTGAGCCCATTGAAAATGGGAAATCAGGGTATAATGGTTTTGTTAAATGTATGTAACAGGCAGAAGGAGGCGTGTCAGACCCCATAAAGTAAATATATTCTTGATCAGGGCGACGAGCTGAGTCGATTTAGCCCTGTCCGTCTGTCTGTCTGTCCGTCCGTCCGTCTGTCCTTATGTTTGAACGCGTCGATTGAAGCATCTAGACAAGCTAGAGACTTGAATTTTTTTTTGTTGGGTCCGTGGATAGCACGCGCAGGTCAAGTTTATTTCGTATGAACGATAACTATTTTTGTTGTAATGTTATCGATTTTAATGCTTATCGAAAATATATTTTTAAGGCGTAGGTTGAATATCGGTTGAGCTAGAGACTTCAAATTTGCTGTGTTATTGCGTGTAATGAATACGGAGATTATGTAATTTATAGATTTTGGATGCCACGCCCCATTCGCCCCCAATAGCCCCTATTTGTGAAAGCAGCAAATTAAATACTAGAGACTTGTGCTTTGGCAAATACACATATATGAATGCCATTAATAAGTTGTGAAAGTTCGATGAAGTTAGTCCATCGCTAAGAAAAGTTATTAAACAATTAAGTTCCCATAGTAATGCCCACATTGCAGTCCAAGCGCAGTCTCTGCGTCAACTGCGCAGTTGGCAGAGCGCGCGTTTATGCCTGCGTTCATATGTGTGTGTATGTGTTGTGTGTATGTATGCATAACAAAAACGTAGAATGATTTGATATTTGGCTCTTCACAGGGCTCAGGGTATCCCCTAGTCGAGCAGTCTCGACTAGAGTCCTCTTTCTTGTTTATATTTAATATTAAGTTCCCCTGCTGGTTGCTGGCTAAAAAAAACTGATTTGTTTTTCAATCAACAAATAGTCTACTCTCAATAACTCACAAATTGATCCATGATAATACTTGCACAGCTATCGATCGATGAAATCTGCTTAAGTGTTGTTAAAGACGAAAGAGAAAATATAAAAAAATAATGTTGAAATTCATACATTAAAATTATAAGTTGAAGAGTTTACACTTGTTTTGGTGCTGCCAGATAGGCCCATTCGGGCCAACTTTTACGCACAACAAGAACAACAACAACAAAAGCTCGGAAACTTGACAAAACTGGCAAACACATAAAGTTGGGAGACGCGACACGTGACTATGCAGTTTAATAAGCCGGCTGTTGGCCACGCTCGCCCCACCCCCGCCCACTCCACGCAATCAAAATGTTATCGATATGACAACACACACACACACACACAGACACCATCGCAGTAAGCACTACACGTAGCAACTGCAATTATGGGAGGCGGGGGCGGTGGCCGAGCGACTGAGGCTGATGGTGGCCAGACAATGTCGCAGACGCAGCGCAGACAACGCTAAAAGGCAGCCAAGCAAAATGACAACAACAACAACCGAATACAACTACAACTGAACAACAAAAGCGAAAGGCCTGAGAAAAATTACCGCACACAAAAGTTTGTTCAACTTTGTTGTTGTTGCTGCTTTAAGTTGTTTGTTTGTTTGTTGTTGTTGTTGTTATGTTTTATTGGGATTTTTCGATATTTCGATTTTTGATTGATGAAATTTCAGCAGAATTTCAAGTGCTGCATTTCCGCCCCGAGAACTATGCGTGAGCCAAATGAAATGCATTCTCAGATACACACACAGTCATATATATAAATATATATATATATATGTATATATCTGTATCTATCTGTATCTGTATCTGTATCTGTGTGATATGACAAATGCAACTGCAGCGCACCTCGCCTTTGGCCACTTTCTAACTTGCATTATCGTTTGCCACCTTATCGACGTTTATCAATGAGCTTCGCGTCCGCGACGGTGTCGGTGTGTGTAGGGGCAGCTGTAGAGTCGTTGTCTAGCGCGTGGGAGGGTGGGGGTCTGGAACTGCATGCACATTTGGCCCACATTTCATAAATGTCTCTGGCAACAAAGGCGTAAAGTACGCAGATAAAAGATATAGGTGAAGACAGATAGATATATAAATCCAGACAAGTATGTGTGGAGGAATCTTAGAAAGGAGAGGCATTTAGTTGCCATCTAACGACAAGAGCTTCGGAATTATCGATCTGGCAACACTAAGCGATAGATATGCAAAAGGGGGAGAGCGAGAGAAAGAGAGAGAGGGAAAAAAAGATAATAATGGAAAGAGGGAGATAGAATGCGAAAGACATAAAGAGAAAGAGAGAGCAAAAGAAAGAAAGAGAGAGAGAGAGAGAGAAAGAGCAAAAGAAAGAGTGAGATAAAGAGAATACAGAAAACAATAGACAGAGAGAGGGGGAAAAAAACAGAAAGAGAAAGAGAAAAATAAAAGTGAAAAAATAAAGAGAAAAAGAAAGAGTAAGTGAAAGACAGAGAGAGATAAATAAACAAATATAGAGAAAGGATAAGAGAAGGGGAAATAAAAAGTGGAAAAAAAAAGAAAGATACAACGGAAACTGGAAAGATATTCACAAAAGGAGAGAGGGAGAAAAAGAAGGAGGGCAGAGGGGTTCGAGAAAGAGAAAAAAGACTGTGATGAAAGAAAGAGAAAGAACAAGAAAAAAAGGAGATAGAAGACCCTGTTGTTTTTGTATCTGTATAGATTCTCATAGATTGCTAAGGAATTTTCTGAATTGGAGTCTGTCTGCTTCACTTTTCAATTCAGTTTTAAGTTGAAGAAGCCTGACTAGAAGAGTATCTCAGCTGTTTAAAGCCCAAGATATATTTGAATACAAACGCGATTAACTTTGGCATACACAATTGAGAGTTTGACAGCTGCAGCTTTTGTAGTAAGATAGGAGATGGGAGATAAAAATAGATACGAGTCTTTTATAAGACAACTATTGTACACTATATCTATGATATACGATGTTTCAAACTGCCTCAGAGTACATCGAAACAGACAGATGAGCAGAGAGAGAGAGAGAGAGAGAGAGAGAGAGAGAGAGAGAGAGAGAGAGGGAGGAATCGAAACCAAGTAAACAGCCATAAAATAAAAATTGACACTTGAAATCAATTGTCAGACTTAAAATAGCTCAGCGGATCCCCCTTACATCGGGCAGTTTGCCTTTCAAAATGTCGACATGTGTGTCTGCTGCAACTTGTTGCAGTCATAAATTGATCAACAAAAGAAAATACTGAAGGAAAACTTTTCAGATGCATTTATATGGGTCACTGGGAAATCGATTGAACATCGAAAAATCTGGCAAAACAGAAAATGGTAAGCGAGTGGAAGAGTTGATTGAAAGCAGAGGTTCGGCAAGGTCTGTCGGGCAAAGTTTGAGAAGAGTTAATATACAGATTGATAGGTAAATACTGACAATATCAATTATTTTGGCAGCTGACAGACTGAGTACCAAAAGAGCATAGTTCGGCTGGTTACACCCGTTCGAGCCCATTGAGAAATTGAAAAGGCTAAGAAACATGTGCTTCATCGTTTGGGGCACAAATTGCGTAAATTTTTTTTATAGAAGTTCGAGTCATTGAATTTAGTTCCTCAAGAATAAGAAATAACGCGGCCAACGGGCACACACACACACATACACGCACGTTCACAAACAGTCATAAAAAATAATAATAATAACAAGTAAGAGTGCTCTAGTCGAGACTGCTCGACTAGGGGATACCCTGAGCCCTGTGAAGAGCCACATATCAAATCATTCTACGATTTTGTATGCATACATACAAACAACACATACACACATACATATGCACGCACGCATAAGCGCGCGCTCTGCCAACTGCGCAGTTGACGCATCGACTGCGCTTGGGCAGCAATGTGGACATTACTATCGGAACTTAATTGTTTAATAACTTTTCTTAGCGTCAAACTTTCACAACTTATTAATGGCATTCATATGTGTATATGTGCCAAAGCACAAGTCTCTAGTATTTGATATGCGCTTTTTACAAATAGGGGGCTCTTGGGGGCGAATGGGGCGTGGCATCCAAAATCTAAAGATTACGTAATCTCCATATTCATTGCACGCAACTACACAGCAAATTTGAAGTCTCTAGCTCAAAAGATGTACAAACCAAGCCTTAAAAACACATTAAAATTATCGATAAATGGTCATAAAATCGAAATGGAATGAGTTATCGGAAAAATTTTATAAACTTGTGCAGCGTATGGTATTATCGAGTATTCATGTAAAATTTCAAGTATCTACGTTGCGTACTTAAAAATATCTCAGCGTTCACACGGACGGACGGACAGACGGACAGACGGACAGGGCTATATCAACTCGTCTTGTCGCGCTGATCAAGAATATATATACTTTATGGGGTGTGGCACGCCTCTTTCTGCCTGTTACATACATTTTCACAAAACCATTATACCCTGATTTCCCATTTTCAATGGGCTCAGGGTATAAAAATGAAGGTAACCGAAGAAAGCTTGCCAAAGTCCTTCGCACATTTTGTTTTTGATTTTTATACCCTGAGCCCATTGAAAATGGGAAATCAGGGTATAATGGTTTTGTGAAAATGTATGTAACAGGCAGAAGGAGGCGTGCCACACCTCATAAAGTATATATATTCTTGATCAGCGCGACAAGACGAGTCGATATAGCCCTGTCCGTCTGTCCGTCCGTCCGTCCGTCCGTCCGTCCGTCCGTCTGTCCGTCCGTCCGTCCGTCCGTGTGAACGCTGAGATATTCTTAAGTACGCAACGTAGAGACTTGAAAATTTACATGAATACTCGATAATACCATACGCTGCACTAGTTTATAAAATTTTTCCGATAACTCATTCCATTTCGATTTTATGAGCATTTTATCGATAATTTTAATATGTTTTTAGGGCGTGGTTTGTACATCGTTTGAGCTAGAGACTTCAAATTTGCTATGTAGTTGCGTGTAATGAATACGGAAATGACGTTATCTTTAGATTTCGGATGTCACGCCCCATTCGCCCACAATAGCCCCCTATTTGTAAAAAGCGCAAATCAAATACTAGAGACTTGTGCTTTGGAACATACACACAAATGAATGCCATAAATAAGTTGTAAAAGTTTGATGCACTTAGTCCATCGCTAAGAAAAGTTATTAAACAATTAAGTTCCAATAGTAATGCCCACATTGCAGCCCAAGCGCAGTCGCTGCGTCAACTGCGCAGTTGGCAGAGCGCGCGCTTATTCGTGCGTGCATATGTGTGTGTATGTGTTGTTTGTATGTATGCATAAAAAAAAACGTTGAATGATTTATTATTTGGCTCTTCACAGGGCTCAGGGTATCCCCTAGTCGAGCAGTCTCGACTAGAGCACTCTTACTTGTTATTTTTGTTTTTAATATTTATGATGTAATAAAGTCCAAGCAAACGGAGTTCATTCATGCCTTGACCGCCTTAACAATTATCTAGGCATATCGCATTTCTATTCTATTTATATATTGCCTAAATTAATATTTGATTGATTAATCGACTTTCAGAGCAATCGAATTTATCTTTGCGGTTGATAACGTAAATCCATCAACTACAGGAAGTAAATTGAAATCTGCTTGAAATGCTCATTGAAAGAGTTAATGTATATATCAGAAATAGTTTGATTGGTGGACATCGTATAAATCCAGATTTTACTAACACAAAGACTATACATGTATACCTATGTATCATATAAAATGTATTATATATCATATAATTTTGATGAAGATAAAGTCCGTTTTACTCATACGAAAAAGAGCAGCATCTTGCTGAACTAAACTTAATACACACATAATTAAAATATAATTATATATGTTTATCGTACCGGGTCGTAGGAAGTCTCAGGCCTATCATAGGGCTAGACCTCAACATAGCTTCTTCCCATACGCTTAACATTCAAAGGCGAATTCAACACACTGTTAATGCACTTAACAGAGCACTGCCGCAGCTGTGAGCTTTTATTGCTAAGCTAATAGCGTGGTGAAAAGCTACCCAACAGCAGACAGTGCTTGCTCAACTGTAAGGCTGTGCACTTAGCATGGAACACAACCCAGCAAGAACTTGAAAGCTTTTGGCCTTTGTGTCCAAGATATGATATTATTCAAATTATGAATATGAATTGCATGTAGTAAACATACCATATACAGTATTCTATAAACGAACACAATGAAAATAAATCTTTCGAGATGAAGATATAATTGATGGGTTTTTGGAATTAATTTGGCTAATTAAAATTCAGCAAAATGAAAGGGATATTAAGATAATATTAATGTTCAATGGGGCGTACCCAACTAGAAGATGTCCTTACTAAATTGTGGAATTCTTTCTGATAACTTAATAAAATAAGGTAATAAATAAATAAGTAAATAAATCAAAACGAGAGATTCAAATTTCAACTCATTTATTCTTTATTTTCTGTAAAAAAAAGAGTTAATTTATGGAATTTCCTGGCATAGAATTAGTATTTTCATTTAATATTATATTTTTCGTACTCTTTCGAAGACTGCAAATACTTGTGTTTATAATACCTCTATATTATATATTATCTAAATACATTGACTGCATATGATTTACAAAAATGCAATGCCAACTGTATCTATCTCTATCTCCTGATTAAAAGTTAATCTAAGTGGATAATCTAAGTAGAAATCTTTAGAGGAATGTTAGCTAATATAAAACTTTCGTGTTGCAGCAAATCTCAAGCCTCGATGACACTGAGAATATGTTTTTCGATGTGGAGGATCAGACGACATTCACGGGATCTGACAACTTGCAGTCGTATGCGCCGCTGATTGACGACTTACCTGTGGAGGGCAATTGGTTCCATCAGGGCGTTAAGCGTGTGCGGCGCGAGCTGAACCGGCTCTTCGGCAGCAACGATGTCCATCGCAGGCAGAAGCTTACCAAGAAGCCGCCCTCGAAGAAGCGGCTGGCCAAGCGACAGAATCGAATGATGACCCGGAAGCGCGCCTCCGAAGATTATGAGAGCGAAATGGGCTCCGGCACCTACGGAGGCGTGGAGACTGTTGTATGTGAGTGTCTAAAGAGCCCGGCAAACATGAAAATGAATTGGATATGGAAGTGGAATTGTAATTTGTAATTTGTTTTTTTTTTTTATTTTTATTTTTTTTTGTGATCTGTTATCATGAAACGCACAGACCGCACACGATTCACCGTCAACGAGCCGTACACGAACGACTTCAGTGATAAACAGAGCGAGCATTTCCTCAATCTGACCGAGGAGATCAACCTGGGATTGCGGGATCTCTTCCGGCGCACCTACGAGAACGACGACGACGATGTGGACTTGCGCAGCACTCTGCTCCACGTCGGGTAAGTCCATTATATGCGTCATTAGTGCCAGAGGCTAAAGTAGGCCGTGCATCTGCTGCTTAGGTCCATCAGCGATGAGTATTAAGCCAATTTGATTCCCCATCCGATTTATGAGGCTATGGATCGAGCTCTTTATATAGTGTAGACACGCTAGAGCTTAGCTCTATCCCTTGGGATCAATTGATGCGGAAAAGATTTATGTTACAGTCAATTTGATTGATTGATTGATTGATCTATAATCATAGACAAGTTATATATAACAAGTAAGAAAACTTTAGTCGGAGGTCCCCAACTAGGAGATCCCCTGAGCCCCGTCCGATTTGCATTGTTTAATACGCTATATAGCTCGGAAATAACATTAAATTTTCCAAAATTAAATTATAATTTTGAAATTTTATTCAACTAGAATGTATGTAAATCAAAAATAAATTAATAATTAAATAAATAAACAAAAAAAAAAAAAAAAAAAGAAAAGAAAAACAAACATCACCGCACCTGAACTCGAACCTGCATCTATTTATTACATATCGTTAAAGCACATCATCTCAACTAGCACAACCACATCATGTTTATAAATTTTAAAAAATTAAAAAAGTTACGCTGTTGTCACTGAGTTTCGAACTCGGGACCTTTCGTTTACGCGCTTTGCGTCTACCCACTACACGACACCAGTAATGCGTTGCTTGTTGGCAAAACGCAAAGGAGTACTACAAGGCGATATGTGACAAATACAAAACTAAAGAAGCTAAAGAAGCAGATCAATCGCAATTGTGATTCTTAGAATATGCTGAAATGCGCGCATATGAATGTATGTGTATGTGTATATACAAAAACGGTGGTCTGTTTCAATGTATGCGTGTAAAGGGCGATATATGACAAATACAAAACTGCAGAAGCTGTTGAAAATGCAAACAGAATTCAAACACAGATTTGGTTGAAGAATATGCTAGAACGAATGGCCTTGAATGTATTGGTGCACATGCAAAGCAGAGGCGCTTGCACGTCTCAATGTATGTGTATGTGTATATGTTTTTTGCTGCGCGTCGCTGCTTGCCATGTGCGTGTGATTATTGGCTAAACGTTTTGTTTAATAAAACGGGATTTGATGAAACTTTCAGCATATGATTCTATTGAATTTTTTACATTTTATAAAAATGCTAATTTATTCACATGGTTATATTTGCAACAGACTCTCAATGGGTCGAGTATGAGAGGGGGGGGGGGTTTATTAGTAAAAAGAGCCGGTATCCAAAAAATAAAAAAAATAGAAATTGCATAAAATTCACACGAATCTATATGCAAAATTTGAGGGGTCTAGGTCTAAAGGTGTGGGAGATATAATTTTATAACCTGTTTTCGATAAGGTTTAAAATCGATAACAAAACAACAAAAATAGATATCGTTTTTTGGTAACAAACTTGACCTGCGCGTGCTATCCACGGACCCAACAAAAAAAATTCAAGTCTCTAGCTTGTCTAGATGCTTCAATCGACGCGTTCAAACATACGGACAGACGGACGGACGGACAGACGGACGGACAGACAGACAGACAGACGGACAGGGCTAAATCGACTCAGCTCGTCGCCCTGATCAAGAATATATATACTTTGTGGTGTCTGACACGCCTCCTTCTGCCTGTTACATACATTTAACAAAACCATTATACCCTGATTTCCCATTTTCAATGGGCTCAGGGTATAAAAATAAAATATATACAAAAAATATCTATATACATACATATATAAATAAATATATAATCATAGATCTCCATTTTACTTAGACCTACGAGCGATAAGTACTAGAGATACATGGTCATTTATCTGACTGATTGATTGGGCAACATTAATGATCGATTTTAATCTTACGATCATTAATGTTTAGAGCTGTACTTTATCAAAATGTTTGATAGTTTATGATAATATAGATAACAAAACATGCTCTCAATTATCTAATTGCTATCTGAGTAGAAGAGAGCCATATTAAGAATTGAGCTATATATATATATATGTATATACATATGTATAACATATTTTAAACCCAATCTAATGACCTAAGCAGCAGATGTGTTTATCAATCAGATTGATTAATTGATATATGTATGTATATGTTACGTATATGGCAAAAATAAACTTTTCCCACTCTCTTAATACTCTAATTATCATCTCCATCTGTTGTCCAGCCCCACGAACGACAAGTACAAGAGCTATGTGATTGTGAACCTGGAGGTACCCATCGATGTGGTTGACTTCGAGAGTAAGCTGATCCAGCAGCTGCAGACGTACAATCGCATTGGCAACCAGAGCGCCTCCATGGACGACGACTTCTATTACCGCTTTACATCGGGTAAGTTTTGCCTTAAGCACCTCAGACCATATCAAACCTACCTAGAGTCCATTGCGAACGGATGCTTTGGTGTTGGAACTGCGAGCTGTAAAGCTTTAACCGAGACTAAAAAGCTTAACAAGTAGCGCACTCATCATTGTAAATAAGTAAATAATCCCAAAGATTATGTCGAACTGTTGCTAAAACACAATCAAACCAAAATGCCAAATCCACACACACCAACACACTCACACACACAGATAACCAGTGCAGCAATCCGACGGAATTATATATTGAAGAATTCTACTGCGCGAGAGGCGCAATCGAGGCCATACCCTGCACGAGCGTATGCAATCAGCGTGCTGATTGCGACGACGGCTCGGACGAGAATGAGGAGATGTGCCGGAATCGCCGTTATCCCAATCCCTATGTAGTCTCGAAGGGCACGCCGAGTCCGTCCTATCCGGATGCGGATGGCGATGCCGATGCCGATGCCGATTTGGACGTAGATGGCGATGGCGATGTCGATGTCGATGGCGAGGGCGATGCTGATGTCGATGAGGATGATGAAGATCAATGCTCGTCATCGGACCAGTCCTTCCAGTGCATCAGCGGTCGAACATTCATGATTTCTTGCGAAGACATATGCAATGGCTACAACGACTGCGAGGATGGCTCAGATGAGATCCAGGAGATGTGCGATCGCCGCAAGTACCCCAGTCTGTACAATAAAAATGTGCTAGACTGCGAGGAGGACTTCCAGTGTGAGTCGGGCGATAAATTGAGCACGTCCTGTCATAATGTCTGTAATGGCCGCGCCGACTGCGACGACGGCTCCGACGAGGATCCCGCCCGCTGTGGCATAATTCCCCAGCTCTTCGGCAACAGTCCCACTGAACCCAAAACTGATATCTGCATCAACGCTGAATTTTTCCAATGCCGCAGTGGCTCCATCCAGAAAATAAACTGCTACGACATCTGCAACGGGCGCGTAGACTGCGACGACGGCTCCGATGAGGCTGCCGATCTGTGTCCCCAAAATGTTCAGCCTTCAGAGGCCAGCAAGGGTTCGTTTCCTCCCTCTCTCACTCTCTCTCATGGTCTATAAATTTGTATATCTTTGTTGTCTCCGTTATTGAGCACGCTGTGTGTTAGGAGAGGGGAATTATTCGAATACAATATATACTCCACACACCAACACCAACACTAACCCACACAAACCCACACACATATACGCCCACTGACTGACGAGCCCTAACCTCATTTGAAAGCATGTTTTACTAATGAATAAGTAAAAGAGTAAATGTAACTGTTGATTAATCTTAAGTCGTGACTGTAACTGATTCATTCGTTTCTCCTGTTTCACTCCCTACCTCTCTCACTCTACCCTCCACTCTTTTCTCCCTGTTCTTCTCTTCTCATGTTCATTTGTTCTGTTCTCTACGAAACGTATTCGGCGATCCCAGAATATAATATAGATAGAACTCGCGTACTAAGATAAGCCACCATCAAATAGATCAATAAAAACGAGAAGTTCGCTGGAAATTAAATTAAATCATTAAACTAATCTTGTCGTGGCATAAGTGAAGAAAATTCATTTCAATTTGAATGCCAACTCTAGTATGAATTTAGAAATATGCTCGTATATACTAAGTTAGAGAACCCGGCTATAAACTATATGGCATATCTACACCCATTGTGGCCGTGACAATGTGGATAAGTTACTTACTGTTGGCTTCGCCTGCAGTTCGACCAAATTGGGATTAGCTATATAATGTTTAATATGAATAAAATTATTTTCATAGCTCAAGACTTTTTATACCCTGAGCCCATTGAAAATGGGAAATCAGGGTATAATGGTTTTGTGAAAATGTATGTAACAAGCAGAAGGAGGCGTGCCACACTCCATAAAGTATATATATTCTTGATCAGCGCGACAAGACGAGTCGATATAGCCCTGTCCGTCTGTCCGTCCGTCCGTCTGTCCGTCTGTCCGTCCGTCCGTCCGTCCGTCTGTCCGTCTGTCCGTCTGTCCGTCTGTCCGTCCGTCCGTCCGTTCGTGTGAACGCTGAGATATTCTTAAGTACGCAACGTAGAGACTTGAAATTTTACATGAATACTCGATAATACCATACGCTGCACAAGTTAATAAAATTTTTTCGATAACTCGTTCCATTTCGATTTTATGAGCATTTATCGATAATTTTAGTGTGTTTTTAAGGCGTGGTTTGTACATCTTTTCAAATTTGCTGTGTAGTTGCGTGTAATGAATACGGAGATAACGTTATCTTTTTTGGGTGCCACGCCCCATTCGCTCCCAATAGCCCCCTATTTGTAAAAAGCACAAATCAGATACTAGAGACTTGTGCTTTGACACATACACACATATGAATGTCATAAATAAGTTGTGAAAGTTTGATGCACTTAGTCCATCGCTAAGAAAAGTTATTAAACAATTAAGTTTCCATAGTAATGCCCACATTGCAGCCCAAGCGCAGTCGCTGCGTCAACTGCGCAGTTGGCAGAGCGCGCGCTTATGCGTGCGTCCATACGTATGTGTGTATGTGTTGTTTGTATGTATGCACACAAAATCGTAGAATGATTTGATATTTGGCTCTTCACAGGGCTCAGGGTATCCCCTAGTCGAGCAGTCTCGACTAGAGCACTCTTACTTGTTATATTTGATGATCTATATTATTACATATAACTTCCACACAAACTTGATATATTTTTGTATTTTAGAAAATCAAAAACAACAAGTAAGAAAATTCTAGTCGGGAGTGCCCGATTTGGAGATCCCCTGATCCGATCAAATACAAAATTAGAGAATCGGCTAAGTATTCAAATACAATGTGAACACAAATCAATCTCCATTGTGATTCCTAGAATATGCTGAAATGCACACATATGTATGAACATATGCATATGTGTGCACATGTATGTATATTATGGTGCCTTTGGCCAAACAATTTTATTTGAATAAATTGGGGGATCACTTAACGGAATTTGATGAAGCTTTCAGCATATGATTCTAGTGGAGTTTGTACATCTTATAAAAGTGTCCAGTCATTGCTATATTTGCAACTGACCATCAAAGGGGGGACTTTGTTAAGTTTGGGGCCCCTATCTCAAATATAACCAAAATCAAAATTGCATGAAATTCACATGAATCTATATGCAAAATTTGCTAGCATAAAAGTGTTATAGAATTTTTAAAACAAATTTGATCTGAGATCTGTACACAGACCTAAAAAAATTTTATAGTTTATAGT
Organism: Drosophila meridionalis; assembly: GCA_035045145.1. Classification (NCBI taxonomy): domain Eukaryota; kingdom Metazoa; phylum Arthropoda; class Insecta; order Diptera; family Drosophilidae; genus Drosophila; species Drosophila meridionalis. The sequence continues at coordinate 458,729 of JAWNPG010000029.1, read as the reverse complement.
TTCTACGACGCGTTTAATTATGCGGGCAGACGGACGAACAGACAGATGAACAGGTCTAAATCGACTCAGCCCTGATTAACAATATATAAACTTTGTGAGGTTTGCCACGACTTCTTCTGATACATTATACCGTGATTTCCCATTTTCAATAAGTCCAGGGTATTAAAACAAAAGATATCAATATTATGTAGGGGCATAATGAGTTAGGGATAAATGAATCTTTTACAATATTAAAATTATGTAAAATAAATTTGAGCTATTCGTGGACTAGCAAGTTCGACTGATTTGTCTGTACATGCTTTTTCATAACTTGCTCTAATCCTAGGCTAAGCAGAAGAATCTGGTAAAAAAGATTTTGGTAGTAAATTCCTAATCCCATATTCATTTGTTTCGAAGACCTAGCTTAAAGTTCGTGTAAGTCTTCAACTGAACGAATATGAATGAAATAAATGACACGATCTGTCCTCGAGTTTGTCCCATTCCAGTGCATATGCTCCAGCTTCGCAGGAGATTGGTAATTAAAATCAAAACAGTCATTAAGATAAAAGTTCACATCAAATATCGTATACATAAACATGAAAACATTTCCACACGCTCTCTCTCTCTCTCTCTCTCTCTCTCTCTCTGTCTTGCTCTCTCGCTTCGTTCTCTCATATGCTCCCAAGCGCACTTGTCCAATGGTTTATATTTGATACAACATTTTTTATTTAAAAGACTGCTAACTTTTCTTTTGACGTGCCTTCTATGTATACACACACACACGCGAACACTTGCACACTACATAGATCCTAACGCCCCTGAAACGCCTGAACCAACAGACGAGGATAATGGCTCCGGCGAACCAGAGTGCCGCGGCGATGCGACATTCTACTGTTACCGCTCCGGTACGCGCGTCTGCGACGAAATGAAATGCGATTTGAAAAAAGACTGTCCGAACGGCGAAGACGAGGAGGATTGCCCCAAGGGTAATGATCAACAATTATTGAAAAAACAATCAACATCTGTGCACTCGCATATCATTTCATTTAAAAGCCGAACTGAAGCTCTGCCTAGATCAAGTTTCAGTTGTCCAATCGAAAGAATTGGAGTCAATCGAGATCTGAGATCATCATCATCATCAAACTCCATCATTGGCTCATTATCATGTTCTGTAAAACTTCTCTTCATTTGTTTCATCAGCTATTTTCAAATCGAGCTGCTTATGTTTATTTTTATATTCTTTTCTTTCTTTGCATTCGTTTTTGCTTTACGATTTGTTGCCTTACTTAGTTTGCACCGACGAAGAGTTCAGGTGCGACGATAGCTGTTTGCCCGTGCATATGCGCTGCGATGGCCAAGTGCAGTGCGTTGATGAGACTGACGAGGCTGGCTGCCCCTCGAAAGAAACCGAGCAGCCCAATACCGATCAAGTTCAAGATCAAGATCAAGGTCGAGATCAAGAAAATGAAAATAACGATCAAGAACAAGGTAGAGATCGCGAACCAGATCGCGAACCAGATCGCGAACAAGATCGTCCGCTCGAACCCGAGTCCCAGCCACAGGGTGAGTTTATGCTATTTTACTTATTTTCCTTATTTCATTCGTATCATTATTTTTGATTGATTCATCATTAAAATTCGGACTCTTTCTGATTAAGTCCAAATGACGCAGAGTTTCTTTTGTAGATTTTGCATTTTTGATTTGCCATTTTATTATAATATTTTGCCTATGATATATGATTTATTTTCCCGTTACTATATACTATATATACTTATATATTGTATATATGAACATATATATTGATGTCTGATGTCAGCGACGATTTCTGATCTCATTGGCGTAGGGCCACGTGTTGCTATGCAAAGAATTTTCATTAGAAAAAATTGTTTTGATTACAAAAAAAAAAAAAAAAAATGGAAATCATATTGAGAAATATACATATATGTTCTTTTGCAATTGAGAAAATATTTAGCATAAACTACATCGGACGGGGATAGTTGCAACAAATTTATAGAGCACTTATTCAGTAAATGAGAATTGATTTTCCGTACGTGCCGCTTGGCTGCCAACTGTGTCTAAATTACAGTAATACGCTAACGGTCTGTGGATATTATGTGGACCATGTGGTGAAAATGGATTCGAATGGAGCAAAATCATAAAAACTTTTTATTAAAGATTGCTGTATGCGTTCGATTGGCGGTTTTCACTGGAATTCCCAGAGGTGATTGGCCGTGGAATGCGGAAATGAAACAGTGAGTGTGGGCTAACTGTAAGGCAATATTTTAAGGAACTTCATCCGTGCACCCAAGTGCACGATTCTTTGTTGTTGTGTGTTTCATTGCCATTGTTCCGTTTGAAACGAGTGGAAATGGAACAAAAACTGTTGAGCTACGGCTCAAAACCTGTAGTGTACATTGTTTGCCATAGTTCCAATTGTGTTCCAATTCATCTGTTCATATTGTTGTTACGTGGCATTCCAGTAGTCCACGTGAAAGGAGTGCTGTTCGACGGTACTCCAATATCACTTGAGACTAGACGTGGAGAACTATCGATAACACTATCACCACTATCGATATTTTGGCACTATCGAACCTCATTCGATAGTAGCAGACCTTTTCGATAGTGGCCCATTTACTATCGATACTGTTGTCGATAGTGCGCGTCTCACATCGCTAAAAAAATTTTCCTTCTCTTGCTCTACATAAGCAACGTCAGGCACATGGATCGCTTTTTATACCCTGAGCCCATTGAAAATGGGAAATAAGGAACTTCAAATTTGCTGTGAAGTGACGTCTAATGAATACGGAGATTACGTAATCTTTAGATTTTGGATGCCACGCCCAATTCGCCCCCAAAAGCCCTCTATTTGAAAATGCGCAAATCAAATACTAGAGACTTGTGCTTTGGCACATACATACATATGAATGCCATTAATAAGTTGTGAAAGTTTGATGCACTTAGTCCATCGCTAAGAAAAGTTATTAAACAATTAGCCCTAGCACAGGCGCTGCGTCAACTGCGCAGTTGGCAGAGCGCGCTTATGTGTGTGTGTGCATATGTATGTGTGTATGTGTTGCTTATATGCATGCATAAAAGATGCTTAGAATGATTTGATATTTGGCTCTTCACAGGGCTCAGGGTATCCCCTAGTCGAGCAGTCTTGACTAGAGCACTCTTACTTGTTAAAAATGGGTATATTTAGTGTATTATACATAAACACTTGATAATATCTAAATTGAGTCGAATTTAAGGTAAACGTCGAGTGTCCGGCTCAAGTGACGACAAGCAGGACAAAGTGGACTGCGGTTGTAGCAGCACAGGCTCAGAACTACAAGCAGTAGTTGCAGATCAAGAATGAACTCTGTAGCGTCTTACTTTAAAAGAGCCGTCTTGTACGAGTCGACTTCGAAAAGAAAGATCGACATTGACGGAGCGTTAACTGAGATGGTTGGCAAAGATGTGCAACCCTACAATATTGTAGAAAATGAAGGGTTTCTACAATATAGTCAGGTTTTGGATTCTCGATATAAACTTCCAAGTAAGATACACTTACGAGATGTGCTTATGTTTAATTATTTGAACGAAATCCAGGTGAATTAAACTGACTTTCTAAATATTTCAAACCTGTTCTGCAAATATCTGTGAATCCGAAAGAACATTCAGAACGCCTTAAAGAAGAAAATGTAAATATCCTTTTATTTGTTAATCAAAACTTTGGGTGAAATAAACCATCAATTTATTATATTTATTGAAATTAAATTTTTTTGTCGGGCTACACTATCGACTGCACGGTCGATAGTATCGTTTAACACTATCGTCACTATCGATGGTCGCAAAAAAACAATCGTCGAATATCGATGGAGCCAATTATCGATAGTTCTCCACCTCTACTTGAGACAAGTGGCCATGGAATAAATCAGCTATTGTTTCATGCTACTGTTCCACGATGCACACTATTTTTGTTGTTTCCACTGATAATTGAATCACTTCTCATATCCCAGCAACATATCACTTTTTCTTCCCCAGCGAAACAGTGGAGGTGGAACGACTGTAAGAAAATGCGCCTTCTGCGATGTTCCACTTCCAGTGTTGCGCTTTTCTTGCAGACTCCTTGATGTTTCATTCCATTAAAGTTAATCGACTTTCGCCGTTATGACCCTGACCCGCCTTCAAATTCTCGGCGCATAAATTGTGTAAACCAAAACAATGCAAAAACAACAACAAAAAGTTATGAAAATCCATTTTTCCATTCTCAAAAAAAAGGGAAATTACAATTGTTCCCCAAACGGGGCAGCCCGCCACGCCCACACCAACGCCCACGCTCACGCTTGGCCAGCAAGCACTCGCCTAATGAAACGACCCAAGCAGCGCAGCACCGAAATCCAAATCAGAACCGCTGTTGAGCTACCCACCCCCATTCCACTCCAGCGCCACTCCTTTCCCACTCCAGCCCCACACCACTACCACTCCAGCTCCACACACATGTGGATTACCATATTGCCATGAAATATGCCACAAATGCGAGGAACTATATGTGCTATGCAGGCAGCAGCCACTGAGATGCAGAAAGATGTTTTATAGATGCTGATTTTTTCATGGTTCGCCGGCGGAGCAGGGTGATGTAGGGTGGTGCAGGGTGGTGCAGGGTTGTGCCGTCGATTCTGGCTCCCCTTCTCTCTCGCTCTATGCATCAAGAGCAGCAAAAAAACAATTTGCAACAGATTAAAATTACCCCTAAGCGTATTATAAACTTAAATAATCCGCTACACACAACAACAAGCACCACCGAGCCACCAACACCACCGCCACCACCGCCCAGCTGCTCCACGCACCTATCAGCCACCCACGAGCTGAAGTGAGCTTTTATTTTGCCAGGCGTCGCCGCTTTTACTACTCGGGGGCGTGTTAAGTGCTGTCAACGAGATTAAATGCAATGTCAGAGGTCACAAAAAAGACTCCCACACACTCATACACACACACACACACGCACACAAACACGCACGCACACAGCGAGTGTCCAAAGTTGTGTCCTTGTAAATTTAATGAATTTTCGACATTTCACTTGTTGTTCGGGTTCTTTCATTTGGCTTCTGTGAACAGAACACTGAAGCTGGGACTCAAACTGGAACTGAAACTAAAAAAAAAGTAATTTCAGATGCCAGAGATATAATAAAGATATATCTAAGGCTATTTATATAGCAAACACTACTGTAATATCAAACATCTTCGTATCCTATGTATTGCTTAAGCGTTATAATTCCTAGCTCATGTTCAATATTGCAATCCATTGTCAGGTCTCTGATTTCTGGTTCTATTTTCAAAGAAATTAGTTCAAGTTTGGAGAAATGAATCGAAAAGTATTTGATAAGAACGAAACGATTCAAACTATTTCAGCTTTGCCACGGCGCATACTTGCACAAGCGATAGGTATAAAGGTCGTTCACAATGTTAATTACAGCTGCAATTATTCGAGACTAACTTAACATATACATATATATATATATATATATATATATATATATATATATATATATATATATATATATATATATATATATATATATATATATATATATATATATATATATATATATATATATATGTGTGTGTGTGTGTGTGTGTATATATATGAAATAAAGATGCTATTGCATCTATACATACATTTCTATCTATATATGTTTGCATACATATGTGTATGTATGTATTACATACAGAGCCATACATACATATGTATGTATGTATATGTGTGCATCTAAGTACCCGCATAATTGTTAAAAAGATGACTTCAAGATTGTTCAGACTGAGGCTGAAGCTTGTTAATGTCGATTCTATTTGGAATCGCGAGCGAATGGGACAGGGGGAGAGGGGGAAGGGCAGGGATGTTGGGGCAAGAGGGGACGCTCTGAAGTTGCAAGCACATATATTTTTTATTGTTTTGCGGCGCAGTGTTGTGCAATACGAAACTGTTTCAACTGTTGTTGTCGCTGCTGTTGTTGTTGCAAGTGTTGCTGCTGCAATGTGCGTCATTTGAATCAATTGTTGTTGTTGTCATTGTCATTGTTATTGTTGTTGTTATTGTTGTTGCTGTACTTGAGCGCAGCTAAATTTTAATTATTATGTAAACACACACGCACACACTCACACGCGCACAGCTTTCATAAAGTTGCCACACAAAAAGTTTGCTTTTGATTTGAAGCAGTTGAAAAAGGGTGTGTGTGTGTGTGTGTGAGTGTGTGTGCATGCTGGCCTCTGCTCAATTTACAGTTATATTTCATATTGTTTTGCTTACTGTTTGCTGCTGCTGCCGCTGCGGTTGCATTTGGCTTGGCTCTTGATTAAATATTTTGTTTATAATTTTTTGGCATCGATTCTTGTTTTTTGGTGCTTGCCACTTGCCACTTGCCACTTGCACTTTTGGCCCACAAAGCGTGCAGTCCGCATGCCATCAACCACAGCCCATCCAGTTGCTGCTGGCCATCCGCCCGCCCCTCAAGCTTTGCAACACTCTACAGCAACAGCAGCAGTCAATTAGCAGCTTCGCTCGCTGTGCTGCGTTAAATGGCTGTCGATTTGGCTGCTACACACACACACACACACACACACACACACACACACACACACACACACACACACACACACACACACACACACACACACACACACACACACACACACACACACACTCACACAGACAGAGCCACACACATACTTGTACACAGTCTCCGGGGACCGCATATGCAAATTGAATATGCTAGCCAACGCTTTTCTTTTCACACTTCGAGCCAAAATAGCTACAAAAAAGCGAATATAAAAAGATAAAAACCTGCGCAAAAAATTAAGGCAACGAGTGCAAGACAACAACAACAACAACAATCAGCCAGAGCAACAGTAACTGCTGTTAAAATCATAAAAATCATAACAGCAAACAACGTAAGCACGGACAACAACCCGCCCCCGCTCCGCACCACACCCACTCACACACACGCGCACACATACATACACTCGGGGGAGTTATGCATGTCTGATAAGCTTCGCAAATATAAGAGAAGTAAAAGCAAAGAAACGAGAATCTAAATGTTCTTGTCTATGTATTTATATATAACTATATCTCTTTATACATATGTATATCTGAAAAATGTGAGAGATTGATGGACTGATTGATAGATTGGCTAACTGAATCTCAGACTGATTGGCCAATTACATATAAATATACGAAAGAGATTGATGGACTGATTGATTGTTTCACATGATTAACTGATTAGCTTCATCAGTCAATCAATGCGAAGCGATTGTCTGCCTGCTTGGGCCAGTGGCTTACTGATTGACTGATTGATTGACTGACTGTATCACAGATTGGGGACTTATTCGCCAATACTGAATAATTGATTGATTTGCTGACTGTCTAGCAAACTGACTGCTGATAGATTGAAGGATATATATACAGACTTACCAATGCAGAATGATCGATTGTCTGTCTGACCAATTGAGTGATGCCAAATTAAAGGACTTGCTGATTGATTAGTTAACTGATTGAATCTTAGCATACTTGGCTGATTGACTTACCAATGCAGAATGATTGACTGTCTGTCTGCTGGCTGATAGACGATATTGCTGACTGATTAATCTCAGATAGATTAACTGATAAATGATTGTTTGATTGGTTGAATTTCTAACAAATTGACCGCTATCTGATAGGCTGACTTAATGATTGATTGATTGACTGACTGTTCACTGATTGACGAACTTACTAATGTACTGATTGACTGACTGATTGCCTGTTTCGCAACTTATTAATCACTGATTGACGGATTTTGTGATTGACTGATTGATTGACTGTCTAATAAGCTGATTGCAGTGTGATTGAAAGACTTACTGATTGATTGGCTGATTGATAGTTATTTAATAGCTGACTTATTTAATAGCTTCGTCTGATTGACGAACTTATAAACTGATTGATTGATGATTGACTGGCAAACTGGCCACAGACTGATTGACTGACTGACTGGCTAACTGCCTGGCAACTTCACTGCTAAGTGATTGACAAACTTACTGATTGAATGATTGACTAACTGTTGCGAAGCTACTGACGAACAGCAGATACCCCTTGCCCAGCTAGGAATGCAATCTACAAGACAGGTGTGAGTGCTGCATTGCTGCTACTGCTGCTACTACTGCTGCTGCTGCTGCTGTTGTTGTTTGTTGTTTGCTGTTTGCTGTTTGCTGCTCATTGCTGCTGTGCATCAAATTGAAATGCTGGTGCCTTAGGGCCGCTGCTGTTGGTCAAAGTTCAAACGACTGGCGCAGGCGCGACATAGAGTCCAGTCACATGCCGCTGCCGCCTAATCAACAACCCGAATGTGGCAACATGTTGCTGGTAATTGAGCCGTCGGCATGTTGCCAGGGCATGCAAGCTGGTTGGCTGTGCCCGCTGAAGCGTCATGCCTGCACCAGCGACACCCACCGATGCCCGCAGGCCGAGCCGAGCGCGCTGACCAAGTGCCGAACGACTATGCAAATCGCTTCGTTTGTTATCGCTGCGTGTGCGTCGGCTGCTTCGGCTGGCAGCCGTAGCGTTGTCGTGCTCGGTTGCTATCGCGTCGCTAGCTTCAGCAGCTTCGGCTCGTGTGTTGTCGTTGTCGTCGCTGTCGTCGTCGTCGCCGTCGTCGTCCAACAACATCTCCTCCGACGGAGGGCGTTCGCTTGGGTCGCTGGGCGAGTCGATGCCGGCGCTTACTGCATCGCCGCTTCGTCAGTTCAAATTGAAGCGTTTGCGTGTGCGTTACGTTGTGTAGACTGCGACTTGTAACTTGGCGACTTGGTGACTTGGTGACTTGTGACTGTGACTGCGACTGCAACTTCGACTGCGACTGAGGCGCGTGTGCAACCACTCAAAGAGTAAACTTCTAATTTTTTTTTCTAAATTATTGAAAGTTTTTCCAGCAAATTCCAAAAAAAACTTCTAAATTTTTTTTTTGTTTTTTGCGTAAGTTAATCGAAAAATGTGTGAAAAGAAAAATAAACTCAAATTTCAAACTATATTGCAATTGGATTTTTTTGCAAATTAAATTTTTTATTTATTGCCAAATATGAATAACAAAAAGAAATATTTTCTGGACCAAAGCTCTTGGAGTGTAGCCCTATTGTAGCGCCCACAAACAGATCCCTTTTCCGATCTTCAACATAGCTTTGTGCTTCTTGTGTGATTGTTCTGCTCCAGTTTCCAAGACAGTGAAAGTGAAAATGGTTTTCCAGACGTCACGAAGCTTTTTGTGCATATCCTTTGTGAATTATCCTAAAGTTGTGCCCCATTTTGAGTGTTTATGTATTGTGTAAGCATTTATAATTGTTCTTAAGTTTTTTTAAACTTCTTCAACGAAGTCAGCAACATAAATGCTGAAAAAAAGTGAAATTGTAAAATTCTTTGAGCAAGTGTTGTACAGTTCCAGGAAAACACACTTCTTCTGTAGCTCTTTGATATTTGAGTGTTTCCTGTAGATTTCTAGACAATACACAGCTTCGTATTGCCTAGAAATCTACATATTAAAAAAGTAAATGCTTGATTTTAAACTGGGAATATTAAAAGAATATTTTTCAAAATATCTTTAGATTTTTCAAATACTTATATGCATTGAAATTATTGAAATTAAATGAAAAAAAAAAAACAGGAAAATGTAAAAGAATTAATTTTTTAATTAAAAAATTGAATTCCAATTCAGCTAACGTTTACGATATTTTCAGTCACAAATTCTTAGCTCCTCTAAGAGCAGAATTGTATCAGTAGCATTTACCGTCATACCAAGTCATAACAATCAATGGATGTTTTAACAATGGATGTTTTACTGAATGATTATTATGAAACAGCCTTACACACTAAATCCAATAATTAGCGCCACTTCAACTCCAAAATTTTTGTATTTGCTACAAAAATTGGATTCCCACGTATAAAATGTAATCTGCTATATGAAATATCCGTGCTATATAAATACTATTCATAACGGTTGTTGTCCTTAGAGAAGGCGTTTTAGATGGGAAGAGTTCTTAGTTAGAAAGTTGTTGATCTTTACTTCTTTGCGGTCCTTATATATGCCCAACGATCTTTACTCATTGGTGTGATTGAACAATATATTTGGAATAAACATATAGACATATAAGTTTACATTCATAAACATACATATTTAGATATGTATACAATATATATATATATATATATATATATATATATATATATATATATATATATATATATATATATATATAGATATTTTTGCATAGTTGCAAATTGTTATTGATGTTGCAGACATATTTGTTGTCCAACTTCCAAGCAGTTATAAATGATGGCTCCTTCGCTCTCTCTCTTTCCCTCTCTGTCTCTGTCTTGCTCTGTTTGTTGTTGTTGTTGTCGCCAGAGACAAAAAAAAGTCGCTGAGCCAGCGCTTAAATTCAATAAATCTGCCTGCGGGCACTAAACGTTTCTGACACTGATCGCGGCTCGTGCATCTATTGTATCTGACAGATGCAAAGATAGAAATAGCAACAACAATAGCGGCAACAAAAACAACAACAACAATTAGTGTCGAAAGTTGTGCAGCCTGACAAATTGCCGACAAAATGTAAAGAAAACACCGCGGAGCAGTTTTCCTAGCTGCTCCTTCTGCACCTACTCAGCCCTGCCTCTCTCTCTTTCTCTCCCTCTCTCTCTCTCTCTCTCTCACTCGGTCGCACGCTCTCTTTTATTGCTTCTTTTGGAGAGGGTGGCCGAGAAATCTTATAAATAACAGGCCCAAAAGCAGGCACAAGTCGAATACAAAATATATATATATATATATATATATATATATATACATATCAAACTATTTTTGTGTCTGCCTTTTACGGATTTCGAATTTCGGATTTTCAATTGAGAATTCCAAAAAATTCCTCGCAAAGCAGCTGTGAAATACTTTTTTGTGCATACACAAACATATACATATATATGTATTATATATATTTATTTTTGCAGCATTTGCATTTTGAAAATGTCTGAATTTGTCGTTGTTGTTGTTGTTGAGGATCGTGTTGCTTGTGTGAAAAGGTTGCAATATGAAGACTTCGCTTGGGTTTCCCAGGCCTTGGAAAGCATTTGAATGGAATGCCAAGAAGTGGAAGAAGCATAGCGAAGTAGTAGTATAGCCCGCCATTAAGTAAGCATTCAAATAGCAAAGTGTGGCTCCGCCAGGGGGGTGTTGTGGAGCAGCTGCCCCACATTATGCCTCATTAATTTTAATCACTTTTCAAGCGCCAAAAAGCGAACGCTTAGTCAACTTTTTAATGATGAGATCTTAATATACAAATTATATATGCTAAGTTATAAACACATAGTGAGTATGCGTGTGTGTGTGTGTGCGTGTGCGTGTGCGTGTGTGTAGGTGTGTGTAGGTGTGAGGCAGCAAACGCTTCATTACATGCCGCAAAAAAATGGATGCACCAGCAGCAGGAACACAGAGGCTGAAAAGGCAGCTTCTGCGGGCGACTTGAATGGATGATTTTTTGTAAACAAATTTCAGATACAGGCAAAAGGCAAAGGCAAAGGCGAAAGGCTTAGAAGACCGAATACCCTAGTTTATTGAAGATAAAGAGTTGATTGTAGCTTTAGTAAATATGGTTTGCTTGAACGTTTGTGGAAAATGAAAACTAGTTTGTTAAGCATACAAAAAATTTGGTTAGAACAACTTTTTGCAAGAACTTTGTTACCTACGTATTAGCCATGTCAGGCAGTTGCCAAGCCGTAAAAATAATAAAATTTAGTTTAGCAACAGTTATTTGTGGAACACAATACATGAAGTCGGACGAATGTTAAATAAATTTTGTTAATATTTCCTTTTCATGACCAAACTTCACATTTGCTAACTTTGTATAAAAAGAAAAACAACAGTTAGTGATTAATATTTCATATATAATATTGATTTCAGATTGATTTAGTGTTATGGATTCTGATTGTGATAAATTATTTTAATTTATAGAAGACTTTTTCCCATTTTTCTGTCGGTTTTTTGTTTGATTCCTCTTCTATTTCTTAATGAATTCAATTTAAATTAGGTTTGACTTTTGCTGAATGATATATAAATAAATATATATAATTTCGGGTCTATAACTTCTAAAGATCATCTTTATTATAGAAACTATTGAAGAGAGTTTTAGATTTTGTTCAGGGCAATCAAGCCTAGACTTAGTTTTCATGTTAATAGCTGCAATTACCCGGCATTGCACGGCATAAGTAATCACATTAATTGCACTCATGTGCGAATGTTGGCCCAAAGCATCTTAACTAATTGTTTGGCCAAATAAATATTGCATGGCCCCAACCAGGAGGCTTGCGGCGAACAAATGCAGTTTGTGGCAGCCAGTATGCTGCCCCATTGTGTTGCAATTCTGTGTGTTGCCAATTATTATGCGTAGCAAGTTGAGTAAGCCAAAAAAAGCAAATGTATATATATAAAAAACTTAATAGATAAAGAAAACTGTGAGCAGCAGCCGCTGCGCTCTGTTGTCCACTTAATAGTCGGGCCGCAGCTAAAAGCATTCCTTTAATGTTTAACTAATTGAAACATGCACAGCGGCAGCAGCAACAAATAACGGCAACTGCTTTTTGTAGTATCTCATTTAATGTTGTTTTCATATTTATACATATATATATATATATATATATATATATATATATATATATATATATATATATATATATATATATATATATATATATATATATATATATATATATATATATATATATATATATATATGTATGTGTGTGAATAGATATGCAGGCAGGCAGCTTGCCAAAACGCCGCATAAACTACAAAGCTTTTACGCGTATCTCATAGATACAGATACCCAGCAGCCGCAACAACAACAACCGCAGCAACAACAATCTCTTTCACGTCACAGAGCATTCAAAGCATTCGACGCATTCAAATATTCATTCAAAAATCGAAGTTTTCAAACATTCGATGCTTTTTTCGTACTGGCAGCTGGTCAAAAAACCAAAAGGCAAAACGCCCACCAGCCACGCCCATTCGTCAGGCACACACACACACGCATATATGGTATAACTTAGCTTTTGGCTTATTCAAGTTCAAGTTCATAAATCGCGATTTTTTTTCTTTCTTTAAAATTCGCGCAATTTGTTGTAATTTATGCGCAAAATTTTATGCAATATTTGCACAAATTGTGAGCAGACAGTAAAAGAACGAGATAGAGAGAGAGAGAGAGAGAGAGAGAGAGAGAGAGAGAGAGAGAGAGAGAGAGTAAGAGAGTAAGAGAGAGAGAGAGAGAGAGAGAGAGAAAGAAAGAGTGAGAGAGTGAGACAGAGAGAGACAGTTCGTAGTCATGTGAAACGTAACAAAGATTTGTATTTGATGGAATTTTATGAATTGGCTAATATCAAATATTTTATGCAGAAAATAAAAAACATATTTGAAATTTAAAACAAAAATTAAAAAGAAAAACTAATTAAAATTATATTTTTTTATGAAATTATGAAAAAAGAGAACAATTGAAATTCGAAAACTCAAGAGAAACCCGATTTATTTTGGCTCAGATCAAATACGAGACATTACGAGTTCTGGTAGGCGATACCGGGTATTATGAATTGTTTACCTGAACCGTTCAATCAATGTTGTATGACTTGAACCACATGCGCAAATTGGTTATAATAATTGATTGATTCACTTGAAATATAATACATGATTTTCATTATGTTTGGTACATAATTTTATTACTCGATTGATTAACTGATTGACTGACACGTTTCTCAAATGTATTTCTTGATTGATATAATACTTGTTTGATTGATTGCTCGATTGATGCCCAGCTTATAAATAATACATGATTGATAGATTGATTCATTGATATGCAGCCTAGACATAGAACTTGATGCACTGATGCATATTTTAAATATATTACTTGACTGATTGACTGATTCCTTGATCCGCTACCCAAATTTAAACTGGTTTCAAACGATCAGCATGATTGACTGACTGATTGATTGATGAACAAAGTAAATATACTACATAATAGATAGACTGATTGATAAAAATTGTAAATACTTTTTTGATGAATTAATTATCTGATTGATGCAGCTTCGGTATACGTATATACGTGATTGATTGATTGATGCAGCTTAGATATGATATATGATTAAAAGACTAGATTGTTGCGTCTTTTAAATGTAATCTATGATTAATTGATAAACTGCCCCAATACATCGGCTTAGCTATCATTCATGATTGATTCGCTTATTGTTTGTCGTACAGCCCCCAAGCCTTTCGGAGCCGGAAAACTAAACCAACTGAAGTATTTCCTGCAACTTTAAATTATGCAAAAATCGTTCCACTCTTATTAATATCATTCTGATTCGATTTGAACTCTTGTCAGCGTTCTGTGCTTTGCTTTGTTGTCTTTTGATAGTCAAATGTATTTGGCGTTTGAGTGCTGTTCGATAACCTTTGACAATTGCTCAGAGGGAATCCTTCGTGCCCCCTCCCCCCATGTTGGTGACTAATGAAATTTAGAAAGGAATTTGAAAATTTTGATGCGACTGTCGACAACAATTGAACAATTGGATGCTGATGAGCAGACAGAAGCACAGATAGATAGATAGATAGATAGACAGATAGATAGATAGAGAGAGAGAGAGAGAGAGAGAGAGAGAGAGAGAGAGAGAGAGAGAGAGAGAGAGAGAGAGAGAGAAAGAGAGAGAGCGTGAGAGAGGCAGATAGAGGTAGAGACAGAGACGGAATATTGCGTTATATTTCTGTTTATATTCACTCACAATTTGACATTTAATTTGCATTTTCTTTAGCCTATTTATGAAAATATTTCGTTATTTAAAATTAAACAACATTTAATATGTTCTAGCTCCCGCTCTATTTCGCCCCAGTTCTGTTTTATTTCTCTGTCCCTATCTCTCTCTCCTTCTCTGTCGCTCGGTTTCCTCGCTCAGTGTGTGTCCTATGTCTCGCTTTCTGAGTTCGTTTTCGGTTGGCCTTTTATGCACTCATTTTTTTCTCGCTCGCATAGACAAATGCGGAAGAGTCGGCGGGGGCGTGGCGGTTGGCTCTTCATTGCTTTTCATTTGTAACGGAAATGTTTGTGAAAATATCCTTTTGTGAGTGTGTGTGTGTGAGTGTTTGGGTCGCGCGTCCTGTGCGGTTTGTTGCTCTGGGTGTTAATGCTTTGTCTTTGGCCGGAAGCCTTTCCAGTGTCCACCCAACGGCTCCTGTGGCCGCCCCGCTGGGAGCTTTATGCACAGCGCAGCGGGCGGCGGCTCAACTTTGTGTTTGTATTTGTATATGTCCGTGCGTGTGTGTGTGGGTGAGCGCGAGCTGCTCTGGGGCAGAGCGGAAAGGGGAATGCAGCGACGAGCGCTGACCATCGCGTGGGCGCTACACAATATTTACTTGACATTGCGATAGGCCACTCCAAGAGCCCCCGAAATACCTATAGAGCTACAGACAGGCTGGAAAAATCTCTTGCAGCTGCCAGCGTTTGTCACTAGCGTCAGCCGCTCTCAGCGCTCTGCTCCCGCATTGCATTGCGACCGACTCCTGCGGACGGGCGACAAGCGAGCGGATCCATGGCCAGGCTACTGCAGCCCCTGGTGGCCAGCTGGCTGCTGTGGGCGCTGCTAGCTGCCGCCCTCATAGCGGGCCGCGGCACGGAGGCGCGTGGCTGGAATTATCGGGGTAAGTTGAGTGGGGTACGGGCTGGAGACGGAGATGCTAAATATTAAACATATTGCAATTGCCAATTGCATCAAATCAATGAGACTGCACACACACACGCACACCCACACACACACACACACGCACACTTGTTTATATTTGACTTGATTTACAATTAATTTCAATCAGTAAATGGCATCCGCACTTAATTGCTGCTCAATTGCAAAAGACGTGAGCACTGACAACAGCACATAGCAGCAGCTGCACAGATTGGCGCCAGATCAGGGACCACATAATGGCCACACACACACCCACACACAGTCACTGGGAGAGGGAGAGAGACAGATGCTCAGTTATCTTTCGACTCAGTCGAAAGGCGCGCGTAAATCTAGGCTAATTGTTTGTCGCTTTTGTTGTAATGATGCCAGCGACCAATTAAGTTTGCGGAAAAAAAACAAGAGAGAGAGATCGAGAGAGATAGAGAGAGAGAGAGAGAGAGAGAGAGAGAGAGAGAAAGTGAGAGATAGAGAGAGAGGCGCAGTCATACAAAGTGAGTTTAGAACATTTAGAACTTAACTTGCACCTGACTTTGTCATATACTATATATACATTACTATACAATTTGATCCGAGTATACCAAATTCATTTATTTCATATATTTTTCCGATTTGATATTTGACTAACATGTCTTGGGCAAATATCTTAATGTCAATATGATTCGGACAGGGTAAAGAGAGGTAGAGAACAAAACGTATTCCACGCCTGACTAATTCTAATAAAATCCAGAAAGAGCTGTTAGTTTACATGAGAAGTAACGGAACTGCTCTCTATATAATCCACAGAGCTCATTAATAGTGGCGTATTTTATATCTTAATCATATTTGATTCTATCTTAATCATAATCTGTGTCCATCCGCCTATTGGATTTTGACCACTTACTCACATAAGTCAATATCTCAATATCTAGTTCATGGGATCTGAATCAAATGATTGAAAATCCTTCCCTAATCAGACAAGCAAAGAAAAGCTTCTTGCCAACTCTTTAACCAGGGACGCATCCTGCTCGGCCTATTGATAAGCGAATATATATATATAATGTAGCAAGATTTCAGATGACAATCGATGTTCACGTCAACAGTTTTTTTGAATTTTTAATATTCTCCTGATTATTTGATTATTTGAACTGGAAATTACTTCTGTAAAATTATAGGGGATCTTTATGCTTTATTGGGGAAAAGTTTGTATATGAATAATTCTTTTAGTCTTATTAAACGTAATAGATTTAAAGGTAGTGTTAATTTGACTGTTATATGGCTGAATAGGTTTAAATTCGAGGTTTCTCATTATTCCTCTTTTTCAAAGTAACCTTTACGAACGCCACACAAACAAGAGCGTAAAGATAAGTTTTCTCAAACTCGAGCTCTAACTCTAAGCAACCGAAGCAGCAAACTAAAAATCAAAAGGAAATAGATACATGTTTTTGCCTGTTTCTAAACATTTATCTATTTCTGCTGCTTCGGTTTCTCAAAGAACGTTTACGAAAATGAAACAAAAGGAAACAGAATAGCAGAAGTAAGTGCAAAGCATAAAAATTGATATGTGAAAGATGAGACGACAGCTAAAAAAGATAAAGTTAGAACACTAAACCAATCAGTCACGCTAAACGTTTACGAATATGACAGTTAAAAGGAAATGCCACAATTACTTGAGCTAATCTATCATTAGTTTGGTCCAGCTTTAGTCGAAACGAAATACTTTTCGCCCGAGTGGCTTTAAGTTTCTGCTTTAAATTTGTCCAAAATTGATATGAGACTGCTTTCAGCTATTTGATGCGTCGATATTTTGTGCAAACCCTAAAAACTCAATGGAAATTCGCATTGTGCAACGAGATTTCAGGCCGAAAAAAACATTTGTATAAATAGCTTTGACAACAGATTTTAATCCGTTCATTTGCTTTAATTGAAACGTTCTCTTGCCCACATTTTTTCTCTACTCAGATCAAACTACGAGTATGCAAACAACAACAAGTTAATTATGCTAACATTTTTGACTAGAGCGCTCTACAGGGAGAACTAGAGAAAACTGAATTATCGTAATACATTACTTTATACTCTATATATTTAGAAACTAATTCGAACGCTGACAAATAAGAACAAAGTCAGGTTAAGCTATCCTAAATATATTTTCATATTTCGTCGAGTTCTTATCTTATGCAAAGACGTCAAAAAAGAGAAGAGGAAGGAGACAAATAGGTTTTGCCACCAGTTGCAATTATGCAAACTTCTTTATCTAGCTGGGTGGAACTGTTTGTATATCTATGTTGATATTTCCTGAATGTAAATCTTTTGTTTAAACGAGTTGGGAGGGGCGAGGGCCGCATTGCTTTTGCCACGAGCTTGAGCTGTGCTGTATTTCTTCGCACTTTCTAGGCCTTTGGTCACGGTCAGCGCTAGAAAGAAACAGAAAGACTGAGGGAAAGGGAGAGGGAGAGGGAGAGGGAGAGGGAGAGGGAGAGGGAGAGGGAGAGGGAGAGGGAGAGGGAGAGGGAGAGGGAGAGGGAGAGGGAGAGGGAGAGAGAGAGAAGGGCGGGAAGAGACATAGCTCGAGGCAAATAGAATTTGACATTTGATACACAGGAAAGACAAATGCAAAAAGACAAAGGTACATAGAAATTAAAAACTGTAAACTGCAGCCAATGTCTCTGTGTATCTGTATTTGTGTCTGTGTGTTTGTTTGTTTCTTGTTGAATGTATTTACGACAATGTCATCCTTGACTTCATTAAATGGCATGTGTGGCAGCCGCTGCCGATGCTTAGCTGTGAATGCATCTGTATCTTGAGTTGAGCTGCGTTTATGTAATTTTATCTGATGACACACACACACACACACACACACACACACTGAGACACACAGAGACGCGCTTACACTGAGCAGCTATAAATTAAACAAACAAAATTTCAGCCAATCCCCACGATAGCAAAACACTTGCTTCTTCTTTTCTTTTCACACAAAAACTTGTCTAATATACGTGGAAATTCTTTTGATGCATAAAGTTATGCCAATCAGCAGGAGATGATTTAATTTAATTTAAATTTAATTTGGAAAACAAATATGGAATTTGATATTAAATATTCGTCATCTGCAGCGTCTTTGACTATTGAAGCAAGTTGAGAAACATTTTCCTCAGTTATTTATTTTTTTCTGATAATCGATATATATCGAAATTTGACAATAAGGCCTCATTTTGGCCAACTCTTGCTTCTGTATAAGGTATCAACTGGAAACTTCTTCTTCCGTCTGGCTTGACACCAAATAGGGAAACAACACCCAACACCTTGAGCTTCAAGTTCAAATCTCTATATCAAAGGGGAGCGCACTAATGAGAGTTATAAGCACTAATATGCCCGCTCATATAAGATAATTTTTCAGCATTCTCAATGTACAACAATTGCTGCTGTAACTGAGCAAGAGATGGGGCTTAAGCGTTCCTTCATGGGGCATATATATAGAAGGTTAATAACTGAAAATTGTCAAATGTTTGTCATTTTGTCTCTAAAGCTGTGTCAGATCTGACAAGCCCTCTATGAAATGCAACATTTGATATAATAAGATGATGTATAATATTTTTAGTATACTTTGTAACACGATATATGTATATAATAAATATAATATAATATGGTATATAATATATATTTAGAGTAGAGTTTTCTAGTTGAATATATAGTGCAAATTACATAAATCTCAAACTTCCATGATATTTTTTTGTCAAAATCTTAAGATTCAATATATGCGAAACATATTCCGTTGATATTGACGGAGCAATGATGAGGGGACAGCATTTTTCCCAAAGTGAATATACTCTATTTAAATTCAAAAACAGGAAATTCCAAAATTGGTATATCTTTATATCATATCAATGGGAATTCGTCCTAATAAAGCCAAGCAATGAATGGTTTTAGCTAATAATTCTGTGAAAACCATTTAAAATTACTAAACATTTTTTATATATATATATATATATATATATATATATATATATATATATATATATATATATATATATATATATATATATATACATATATGGTATTTTATGGTATATATTTAACAACAAAAATAAGTAAGTACGGTATACAAAGATGTTCGCTTTTTGTTTTTTTTTTCCGTTCATCAGGCAGCGCAATTTTTCCCGATAACTCATTCCATTTCGATTTTATGTGCATTTATCGATAATTTTAATGTGTTTTTAAGGCGTGGTTGGTACATCGTTTGAGCTAGAAATTTCATATTTGCTGTGTAGTTGCGTGTAGTGAATACGGAGTTTACGTGATCTTTAGATTGTGGATGCCACGCCCTATTCGCCCCCAATAGCCCCCTATTTGTAAAAAGCGCAAATCAAATACTAGAGACTTGTGCTTTGGCAAATTCACACATATGAATGCCATTAATAAGTTGTGAAAGTTTGATGTACTTAGTCCATCGCTAAGAAAAGTTATTAAACAATTAAATTCCCTTAGTAATGCCCACATTGCTGCCCAAGCGCAGTCGCTGCGTCATCTGCGCAGTTGGCAGAACGCGCGCTTATGCTTGCGTGCATATGTGTGTGTGTGTATGTGTTGTTTATATGCATGCATAAAAGATGCTTAGAATGATTTGATATTTGGCTCTTCACATGGCTCAGGGTATCCCCTAGTCGAGCAGTCTCGACTAGAGCACTCTTAGTTGTTAAAAGAGCTCTAATGCTAATATTGAGCTGATGGTATTATATGATGATTGCTGATCATTCTTCCTGGATTTGCTTACCATTTTCAATTGGATTCAGATCATATGCATATATACTATATGGGAAAAAATTTTGATTAGTAATTTAAGATTTGAATCTGATGAGCTCCAAGTCAACGGCGGCATTTAATCTGTGAGCTAAATTTCCTTTTTTCTGTTTATTTCTGCTGACATGTCTGGCTATGTGTGTGTGTGCCTGTCTGTATGTGTGTGTGTCGCCGTCGACTTAAACTATTTTTAATTTCAACGGTGGCTTCTAATCTGCTCATCTCGAATGACTTCATAATATATTTATACCCTGAGCCCATTGAAAATGGGAAATCAGGGTATAATGGTTTTGTGAAAATGTATGTAACAGACAGAAGGAGGCGTGCCACACCCCATAAAGTATATATTTTCTTGATCAGCGCGACAAGACGAGTTGATATAGCCCTGTCCGTCTGTCCGTCCGTCCGTCCGTCCGTCCGTCCGTGTGAACGCTGAGATATTTTTAAGTACGCAACGTAGAGACTTGAAATTTTACATGAATACTCGATAATACCATACGCTGCACAAGTTTATAAAATTTTACCGATAACTCATTCCATTTCGATTTTATGAGCATTTATCGATAATTTTAGTGTGTTTTTAAGGCGTGGTTTGTACATCGTTTGAGCTAGAGACTTCAAATTTGCTGTGTAATTGCGTGTAATGAATACGGAGATTACGTAATCTTTAGATTTTGGATGCCACGCCCCATTTGCCCCCAATAGCCCCCTACTTGTAAAAAGCGCAAATCAAATACTAAAGACCTGTGCTTTGGCAACTATAATAAATTGTGAAAGTTTGATGCACTTCGTCCATCGCTAAGAAAAGTTATTAAACAATTAAGTTCCCATAGTAATGCCCACATTGCAGCCCAAGCGCAGTCGCTGCGTCAACTGCGCAGTTGGCAGAGCGCGCGCTTATGTTTGCGTGCATATGTGTGTGTGTATGTGTTGTTTATATGCATGCATACAAAATGTGTAGAATGATTTGATATTTGGCTCTTCATAGGGCTCAGGGTATCCCCTAGTCGAGCAGTCTCGACTGGAGCACTCTTACTTGTTTTATGCTTGTTTGCTAAATATTTATTTATAGTACAATGCAACGCCCACTACACACACACACAGACACACACACACATGTATATATGTATATATATAAATATGTATATACTTGTAAAGCTGTAATACAAAAGCTAAAAACTTGAATTTTCTGGTTGCCTGCGTCCAGCGCTTCCTGAAGAACCCGCAAAAAGCCACAGCAGCAGCAATAGAAGAAGCTGACAAAAGCTAAAGTTGAAGAAGAAAAGAAGATGAAGAAGAGGAAGAGGATGAGCTAGAGGGGGCGGGGCGCGCGGCAGCAATGAAATGAGCACCGAAATGAGATCTGCTATATAAATAAATGATGCGACTATTGTGGAGCAGATTGTGTGTGAGTGTGTGTGTGTGCTTTTGTGTGTGTGCGTTGTATGTTTGCCTAGCTGCATGCTCATGCGCTGATGTAAGCACAGCTCAAGAGTGTGTGCGTTTGTGTGTGTGGGGACAATTAAAAGCTGTAAAGTGCATTTCTATTTGCAGTCGCTCGCCTGTGACTGGGAAATGTGTGAACAGTGACTGTGACGGTGACTGTGACTGTGACTGCTGCAGCTGCTGTAAGGGCGACTGCCACAAATACAGTTAACAAGTGTGCTTTTGTTAGGCGTGTGTGAGTGTGTGTGGATATTGTGCGACAACAAATGGCGCATTTCAGGGCCAGGTCCAAGCTGATGGCCCCGACTGCCCCATTGAGCTGCTTGTTTGTGCAGCTTTTCCTTGTGGCAACAAATTGAAGTGCAATATTTCCGTGCGAGTGTGTGTAGGTGTGTGGGTGAGAGGTTGTGGGCAGTTGTGAGTGTGTTTAGGCAGCGCGGAGATGCCAATTCAGCTGAAAGTTGCCTAGAGTTGAGGGAACTTTGCCCAAAGCGAAACTGGTTTCGTTTCTGGAACTTATTAAAAAATACAACATATATCATATTTATAAATAATTTTGGTTTTTAATTAGATATATGCCTATATGCTGATAACATATATCATATTTTTGACACAAAAAATAGAGCATTGCAATGAATCGACGGTTGCTTATAATGTTTCATAGTGTTCATCCCAAGTCGAATCAGATCAAATCAAAGGCAATTCTAACTTTAAGCAGCAGGTCTTATGCTTTACACAAACTCAAAGCGATCAGCTGAAAAAAAGACATTTGAGCTCAAATTCACACAGCTTTCAACTGTACTTAAACCAAACCAATATGCCCGATTGCAGCTGTGTACAACAGGGCATAGCATTTGTATTGAAAAAAGCTGTCAAAGTTTTATAAAGTGTTGTTTTTTTTTTTTTTTCAAATATATTTCTTTACTGGAATACTGCGAAATACTCCTTCGCGGATCAATGACGGTGGGATCAAGACAGAGTCTAAAGCAATTAAGCTGAAGCTATGAAGATTTAGCCTTAAAAGACGCAGTTATCGAATTACCGGACGTAGATATGTTTACTATATAATTTTGGGCTTTGATTGTTTATTGGAGTCTTTGATCACAAATTCAGGCCTCTGGCATTTAATATAATAGCGCTTCTATTATAGCAGATATAGTATTTCCTTAATTGCCACGTTCCTAGAGTGTCTATTGAGAACATCTAGGCTCATAACAAGAAAACCCGCGAAAATATGTTTCAAATTTCAAGAGTCCACCTACAATAGGTTCGTTTATACGGTCGTTCGGTCGGATGGACGGAACCAATATACCCTATCCCCCTCCCAGACGAATATAAAAACGGAATTTGTATTGAACTTGCTTATTTTTTTGTTTTTTTTTTTGTTTTTCTGATTTAGCCAAAGACAAAAAATAAACATAAGAAACTAACTTCTTATTTGTTGCCCCTTTTGTCGCTGGCCGCCCAGCCGCAGGCTTGGGTAACAGAATACTCGGCAGATGTATCCACAGCTAGTAGCCGCGCAGCTGAGGCTGCCAGCTGTATCTATGCCTGAAGACGCTGTTGTATCTGTATCTCTACATATGCTGCAGATGTAACTGTGGCTGGTGACGGGGCTTTCGTGTGTAATTTGATGCTTATGCCATTAACAAAAATGTCAAAATGCCATTGGGCATGCAGCCACGCCCCCAGCCGCCCTCACCCACCTCCTGCTCAGAGCAACAGACAGCGTCTACCCCACCAGAAAAGGTGAGGGCGGAATGGGCAGCATGGATTCGCAATGTCGTGGCACGTAATTTGCTTGCTGAAGCGCGTGCGAAATGTTAAAAAATAAAATAAAAAGCAGCATAAGCAATAGAAGAACAAGCGAGACGGCACGAACGGGGGCGTGTGTGTGTGTGTGTGTAGGCGAGAGAGTGTAAGTGCGAGTTGATTATACGAAAGTTTGCCTTCGCAATGAGATTTGATTTTTTGTTGTATTTTGTGCAAAATGTAAAGAACAGAAAAAGAAATGAACGAAACTTTTCTTTGGCTGCAATTTTGTGATTTTCTTCTATTTCCATTTCCCGGACAGGCTCATAGCCAGGCATAATGTTTAGCTGATTAAATACGTGACTTCATTCTATTGTTGACAAGCTGATTTTGTTGCAGCGGCTTAAAGCTGCACTCGCCCATAAACAAGTCAGCTGCAGGCTTTACGAGCATGTATCTACCAGATACCAAACCCAAGCTACAAGCTGCAAGCTGCAAGATACAAGATACTTTACTTTATCTGTCATATGGCAAAGTGTAGAATGCAAAATGTCAAATAGAAAATGCAAATTTATGCGGCTGTCCCATGCGACTGCAACTGTGCAACTGGGCGCTGGCCAGCGCAATCGATAGATCGCGCCACCTATCGATTAACGATCAACCTTGATCGCATACCAACATTGCAAAGTTAAGGCCAAGCGATCTCAACGGCGCTGCAGCTGTGTCATCCTTTGCCAAACAACTCGAGCAGTGCTTGGATCGGCTTGTTAATACACGCAATTAAACGTTCTCCGATAACTTGTACGGCACGCGCATCTGCAGCACTTCAGCTCTGGCGCATACCCTGCAAAAGCATTTCCAGCGACACGCAGGCTTGGCTGACATCAGCATACAGCATACAGATCAAGAGCTGACCAGGCCTCTAACGTGAGTCTGAAGCAAATGTAAAATAACATTTGGCAGTTATTAAAGTATGACAATTGTAGAACAGCAATCAATGTGGACGCAACAGGGCTGGGTATTTGCTAGTTGCTCATGCCGCGCTGTTTGCATTCCAACTTGTCTTGGTCTTATGCAAATCGAGGCTCGCAACGACAGTAACAGCGACAGCAACAGCAATGCTGACTTGACTTGACTTGTCTCATTCACTGACTGACTGACTGACTGAGTGACTGACTTGCATGACAAATGACTAGCGCAGCGAGAAGAATGAATTTATGAGCACAGTGCAGTTACCGCATAAAGTATCTCATAGAAACGACGTCGCTTTAGCTTCAATTTGTGGCCGCAACGCGTTTCGATGTTTGTTTTAATGCCTGCTGGTAAATTGAGCGGAGTATATTGGCTTTAATAAAATGAACTTTATTTGCGATTGGGAATTTATTGTTAGTTTTCTGCAGAGCTACAACTGTTTTGTATATGGGCGTGGCGAATCCGAAATTTGAAATTTGTAATATGAATTCGTGAGAGAATATCAAATCTATATAGTTATAATTCAAGCTATAAGAAGTCAGAAATTAGTTGATCTATAGATCTTCTCTATAGGTTATTAAGAAATTTTAGAGGCTGGACTATTGAGGGCGTTGCAAAATGCAAAAGTAACTCTAAAAATAGACCAGATACAGAGAGTACTATAAATTAAATATTCGATATTATATAGGTTATATATTTTATAGAAAGGAGTATATATCTCCCGAATCATATTCCGATGATTCGAAACGTTGAGCGGGTACTATGCAGTCGGCTACGCTCAAGGCGGCATCATTTTCGCTCGTGTCTAGAATTGCGCGAGATGCTCATCGCATTCGAAACAGTCCAAACAATTCACGAATCCACTCGAAAGAGCACTCAATGCGCCGCGAGGAATGCGAAGCTTAAAGAGGAGGCCGGGACAGGATTGACTAAATTACAGGGTATTCAGCGTAACAATTTGTCAAGGAATCGCGTTCCGTGCGCCAAGAATGTTAATGGACATTCTGCACACCTTGTGTCAACTGCTCTTGACACGCCCCTTTCTAGCAGTGAACAAAATGCAAAGCTGATTGATTGAAGGATTGATTGAGTGATTGCCAGAAGGCCCGACTGTTGAAGATCAATGCATAGATTAGCATATCTTTGCTGTACTTGCGGAAAATAAGTGGACATGGCTTTAAAGTATACAACTTATCATACCCTGATATCAATGTTATTCCGATTGATTTGACAGTAGATTAAACAAAGTCTTCAAAATCCACTTACTTACTTTCTGAGTGTATATTAACAAAACTGTTGACAATTGGCAGAAATTATAGGGTATCTTTTGCACTTTCTAGCTGTGAGAATACCACAGGCGGTATACCAGGGTATCTGCTGTGTCTATAATGCAGCTGCTGCTTAGCCTTTTTTCGGTTAGCTGCAAAGAGTTAACTGGGTTACTGAGTGTGCGTGAGGCATGCACGAGTTGATATCAGCAATGATGCTGCTCCCACACCCACACCCCCGCCCATCCGCCCAGCTTCTCGAGACGCAAGCCCCCCGCTGCCTTCCACCAATTGCTAAATTACGCCAAGAATTTTAATCGAGCGACGACGATAAATGACGGCGCAGCACCGAGAGATCGCTTAAGAGAGCTTGGGCAGGGCGATGGCTGTAGGGGGTGCGGGCGGCGTTGGCGTCGGCAAGGGAGGGCGGGGGTGGGGCGGCGCTTTGGCACGAGCAAGCGTCAGCGTATGAGACACATACAAACAGTTTGCAATTGCAATTTGTAATTGCAATTCCAATTGCCGGCGACAGAGCTGAGCTGCTCGACTTGACATCATCGCCTGATGCAGCATGCGGCCACTGCTGCAGCTGCAGCTGAATTAGCATCATAAGTTACGAGTGCCAATGCAAATGGCCTGCCCATGCCATGCCCATGCCTATGCCCATGCTCACATCTCGGTAAGCCCATCTTTTTATCGCCCAACTGAATCAAAGCCACAAAAGTGCCGCCGCTCGGCTATAAAATCTGAATGAATTTCATACAGAAATGTTTGCAGCAGGACGGGGCGGGGCGGGGCCAGGGGAGTCGCATTATAATGCAGCCATGAATGCATTCAAATGGACAGCGCAGAGTGTGAGTGTCAGTCGGAATTGTGAGTCTGTAGCCAAATCGCAACGTATTCGGTCTGCTCTAATTGTACTGTGAATACAAATTGTATTCGCCCCATCATTCATCATGACACTGATCGAGCTGAGGCCCTGCCTGGTTTGATTGGGGCATTACCTATTACCTAGTTCAGCTCAAGTGAAGAAGTTCGTGAATCAGTCTCTGAATCAGCTGTTCAGCGACTGAGTCGAATCTAAGCAATGTGACCATGGAGGACGGACCTAGCCACAAACGGGAGTGGCAAACGAGTGCATGAAAAACGTGTCGAATACATAATGTGAGCATGCCGAGCAAATGGTTCTATAAACAATAATTGGTAAGCTACTGATTATTAAAGTGATCTTGCAGCACGCGAGATACACGAATTGATATTTACAGAAAACAATTTAGAGTTACCATAAATCATTTTTTTTTTTTATTCCAATATATTCCAATATATTTTTTAGAATTGCAGCTCAAACAGGGAGGTGGTAGGTAATCAGTATCTAAAATGTTACAAAAATTTAAATTGCATAAAATGCATATGAATCTATATGCAAAATTTGAGGCGCCTAGCTAATTTTAAAACCTCTTTTTGATAAGGTTTAATTAAAATGATAACATTACAACAAAAATTGATATCGATCATACGAAGCAAACTTGACCTGCGCGAATTATGTATTTTCTTTAAACAGCTCAATACATATTCTTTCTTTGTGATATATAATACAACTGAACTCTTACTCAATTCTATGGGGGCTCTTATACCATTTTTGGCGACAATTGTTTGTGTTTACAATATTGGGTATACTGAGCTAGAGCGTGTTTATACTATGCAGCTGGGCTGTGACGATCATTTATGTTTACAATATTGGACAAGTGGTTTGCAATCAATGTCTACAATTCTTATGACACTTCTGGTCTTGGATTTCCTAATTCTTATTAATGGATTTTCTATATTAAGAAAGATTGTAAACTTTTTGTGTCAACTATTGTTATTGGAAGTGATGCTGCTGGTATGGTGTCAGCTGACACTTTGGGAAGTGATGCTGATGGTCTCTAGCAATTATAAGCAATATAGTTTCTAAGATAGATATAGTTACAAAATAAATTCGAAGTACCTAGCTTTAATCAGGGTGAAAGGGTTTGCGGTCATACGGACTGACGGAATATTGAAAGCAAAACGGAAATTACACAAATCGAATATACTCTTACATTTCGTGAATGAGTAAAATAATAGTATTAATAGTAATATATATTTGCAAATAATATGATTTGTGATAGAAAGAACAATTTTAAGATCCTATAACTATGAATTACACGTCATACTCCGTACTATAGACTGCATCAATTCAGTTTATATCTATGAAAACTCCATATTAGTTAATTGAAACTAACTCGAATGTTATTCACTATTTAAAATTATCTGGAACTAATAAACAAAGCTAGGTCCTATGCATTTGCTGATATGGTCTCAGAATATATTTATATATAACACACATCGCTTATAGGGTGCAAATTGAATGGGCTATCAGGTTCTATTTTCACATAACAAGCTAAGCAAATTGAATCAGAACGGCTGCCAAGATACATGTAACAAGTTCGAGGCGTGACAAAAGCGTTACTAATCAAACCTCTATCTCAGGAGATGCAGTTATGGCATCATCGTTGGCTCAGCTAGCCCTAGGTTTGACTAACTATAATATGAATATGATTCAGAGTATTATCGGTCACAGTTATGACGACAGTCTGCGAGACTACTATTAGTAATATTAGAGAGCAAAAGAGACAAAGAGAGGGAAATACTGAGAGGCTGTATAGCTTAGTATTAGTGAATATTGCGTCAGAGCTGACATGTGATTCATTTCGGCTGCTGCATTTGAATACTGATTGATGTATGCGTGTCCATCTGTGTCTGTGTGTGCGTTGGGGGCTTGCATGTTATGTGTGCGGCAATAGAAAATTTGCGGTCGGCAGACCCAACAAATATTTGGCCACAAATTGTTATTATGATTGTTGTTGCTGCCGCTGTTGTTGTTGTTATTATTGCTGGCATTGCGTGCAGCGCGCGTCATTCGCGATGATTAATGACAATTTTTTGGACGTATCCGTGTCCGATGTCCGTGCGATTCAGATTGTCCACTCGGCGCAATATATACATTTATATAGCTCGCTCTCTCTCTCCCTATCTCTCTCTCCCTATCTCTCTCTCTCGCTCTCTCTCCCTCTCGCTTTGGCTTGTGTTCGCTGTCCGTTGTCTGCTATCTCTGGGAACGTCTCTGTACCCGATAACATTTAATTGCTTTGCGATATATCACAAAGATAGCGCAACACATGACCCTGACAGAGGAGGCGGCGGAGGATCGACAAGTTTGCCGTTCGCTTGTTGTTGTTTGGGCCTTAAGACTCGGAATTAATAAGCCAGCAAAATAAATATATAAAATAGTAATAAAAAATAAGGTTATATATTATATCGACTGTTTATGTAGATTTCTGTATATTCACCTTGTTCACTTGACTGTGTATCAAGCAGACCTGTTAATTTTTCCATTTGAATGGAAATTCAAAATGGGTTTTACCTTTTGAAAACCCATTTTGCATTTCCATTCAAATGGAAAAATTAACAGCTCTGGTATCAAGAGCGAGAACTATACAGAAAGAGAGAAAGAGAAAGAGAGAAAAGGCAGAGAAGGGAAAGTTAGACAGAGAAAAAGTCTCTCTTTCTCCCAAAAGAGAGTGAGACTGCGAGAGAGTGAGATAAAGAGAGAGAGATCAAATGTTAGAGAACGAGATCTGTAGATGTAGAGTTAGGTAGAGAGAAGTCTACTTCTCTAAAAGAAATAGAGAGAGAGAGAGAGACACACACAGAGAGAGAGAGAGAGAGAGAGAGAGACAGAGAGAGAGAGAGAGAGGCATAGAGAGAGAGAGAGAGAGACATAGATAGAGAGAGAGATAGATAGAGAGAAAGAGAGATAGAGAAAGAGAGACAGAAAAATAGAAAGGCATAGACATGTACACATAAACGATGGGAGACAGAGAAAGAGTTAGAGAATCAAAGCAAAAGAAAGAAACAGGAAAGAACAGAAAGAGGGAGAAGAACTGAGATAGAGAAATCTAAAGAGGTAGACACAAAAACATCGAGAGAGAGCTACAGAGTCGCACTGACAGAGAGAGAATGTCTGATTCACAGCGACAGAGAGATAGAGAAAGAGAAGGAGAGACATTTAAAAAGGTGAAACAAGGTTAATGGTTAGAGAGTGAGAGAAATAAATATTGAGATACAGAGAAAGAGACTGAAGGAGACGGATGGAGAATTATATAGATGATTCGAATGAAAGAATCAGAGAGAGTAAGTGAGAGGAAGAGAAACAGAGAGAGATACACAGAGAGAGCGAGAGATATCTGAGAGAGTCACCGAGCCACACAAAGAAACGAAAAGATAAGAAGATAAAAAAGTGTAGTGAAAGAGAAATACTCTCCCGCACTCAGCGTACGTTTCAACATATTGAAATCACGTATACGCCGCATTCGCCCGGCCAATTCCGCTATGCGGAGCATTATTAGTGCGCCAACATTTAGCCAATTGTAAGACAATCGGCACTAAATGTTGCTGTTCTAGTTGTTGCTGCTGCTTGTTGGCGGCAGCAGTTGCTGCTTTTCAGGGCAACCGCAAAAGTATTTAAGAAAGTTGCCAAGAAAAAAAGGGAAGGCAAAAAAGTTGGGCTGCCTTCTTGGTACCAGGCACACGCTGACACTTTTACTTTGCTACGGCGGGAAGGGGCTCTGGGTCAGGCTGTGGCTGTAGCTGTGACTGTGGCTGTGGTTTAGCAGAGTCAAGACGGCAACAGCAACAATTGCTGTTGCAGGCGACAGCAGCAGCAACAGCAGCAACTGCGGCAATGTCTTTGTTTTACGTGGGCAGCAATCGAGCAGCAAATGACAATTATTTGCGTTGCGGTGGGCTGCAACTGGACTTTGTTGTCTCCTGTGGGGTGTACGTGAACGGAGTGTGGAGTGGGGCAAGGCGGAGTGGTGGGGAGGGGGGGAGGCGCTTGGGCGCAGTGGCTTGTGCGGCGCACCGCAACCTGGCCACAATGATAAATTTATTTAATTTGCCATAAATTGCTCAAGTAACTAAGACGACGCACGCAATGTCGTGGCAGCAACAGCTCAAACCAGCGCACACAGAGGGAAAGAGAGGGGAAAAGATAAAGAGAGAGGGCCATAGGAGGAGTTTGGGCCTCGCTCTGGCCGGGCAAAAGTTTTTTGTAGTATGCAAAACAAGGCACAAAAATTAACGTTTGTCACATTGCGCAGGGAATGCGACAAATCAGTGGGAACTTGCCAACCATTTCCAAGGGTATACGGCGTGCGGATGGGACCTAGATAGCTAAGGAAAGGCAGGCAGGCAGAGGGACAGTCAGAGAGACACATAACTGCGAGCTTTGAACAATTTAATCGATTTTGTTGTGGCAGACGAGTGAAGCCAGAGCTCGAGCGACTCTGCTGAAAAATACCCTGCGAAAATGAAAATTTCAGTGGAGATTAAAAGCGAGCACATTAGCTTGAATCAGTCAATGAAACTGAAAAGTCGAGGATTTTCCTGGCTTTAAATGGGATTAAAAAAATATATATGTGTATCGAACTTTTTATATGAATAAATATGGAATACAGACTATGCGATGGGCTCCGCTAGAGTTTATCAATCAAATTCTCGTTTGAGCTCATAAGCTGCACGTTGAATTAAAATTTAAAACCTTTTTATGGGATTTTTATATACATTTTTCCCCCAAGTATCTAGTATATTTAATTTCTATTGAAGTAATTTTCCATTTGAATTTATGTTTAAGTAAAAAAGGTGCCCTAAGATATTATGTACTCTTAATCCAATATATATACATATATACATAACAGGAAGCATGTTCACACATACCCAATATGCCCGCTGGCTGCGCTTTCCAGGGTATGCTTTATGGGCTGGAGTTGTGGAATTTGGCCAACAAGTTGGCAGTTGCCGCTGATATCGACGCGCTGAAGCGCTGGCTTACAAGTATTTATGCAATGTTTACATTGTGTGTTAATGCCTATGAACTGTGACCCCTCCACGCTACGCCCGCCCACCCGTGCTCCCCCCCGGGCGGCCTGTGAGGTCTGTGCGGCCTCTGCGGCCCTGTGCAAACAACGCCACATGCAAAGGGGCACTTAAAAGTGCAGACGCCACATAATTGTCGCCCCTGCAGCTGCAACAACCCACTGACAACTGTCGCGGCTGCAGCTACTTTTTGACACGGATAGCTCTCTCTACACACACACACACATACACACATGCATGTATACGTGGGTGTATGTGTGTGACAAGGCGCATCAGCAGTGGCTGCAGCCAAGCCAAACTTTTGGTCTGAAATGCCCGACGGCTAATGACTCATTAAATAAGGCACTTGCGGCTGCAGCCGCCTACGTTGTGGGCATGGTCGGCCTACACAGCGTTCACCTACACACACACACACATACGCACATCACTAGAGCAGCGTGTGTGTGTGTGTTTTCGTGCATATTCATGAACTAAGCGACGTGAGGAGCTTCGTGTTAAGCTGCCATTTTGACGTCGCCTGCCCGAGTTTACACAACAACGAAATTGGAGAGAAAGAGAGAGAGAGATAGAGAGAGAGAGAGAGAGAGAGAGAGAGAGAGAGAGTGAGTGAATGAGAGAGACACTGCACTTGAATGACAATGAGTGTATATGAGTATGATTATGAATATGAATATGACAATCAATCAAGCGAGCGTCAGTCGAATTCAGCTTGAAAATTCGTTTGCTTAAACCCAACGACGACAACGACAACGACAAACGACAGACACTTGACATGATTCCTGTGGCAAGTGGCTGACATAGAAGGTTGCTGCCACATTAGGTGGACGCAGCGAGTGCTGCGTGGAAGCGACTTTGTTCCATGGGTGGGCAACTGGCTTAAAATATGAATTAAGCCCATTTGCCAAAGTGAATCTATTATCTGCAGGCTTACATATACTTTTGGGATATTCAGGAACATTCACATGAATACTTGTGTGAATAGTCATTTAAATACGTATGTGGATACACACTCGAAAAAAAAGTAATAATTTCATGCATTTCATTCGAAACTGCTTAAAAATACGCACTTTCACTCAAAAATGTACTCAAACGTACGCTTTACGAATATTAATGAATCATATATGAATACTCATGTGGATACTCACTCGAAAAAATTTAATAACTTTATGCATTGCATTCGAAACTTCGAATATTCGAATATTAATGAATAATAATGAATACTCTTGATACTCATTCGAATAAATAGTTCAATTCTTAAAGTGATATTCCAAACTTATTAATACCTTTTCAATACTCATGAATACTGAGTATATGAATACATAAGTGTTTATAACTCATTTTAAATAATCACTTAACTAAGTGATTCAATTTTTAAAATTAGATTACACGCTAGTTGAAGCTAGACAAAATATATAGTCATAAATACTCATTTAAGTACTTATATGGATTTTCATTCAATTGCTTACAGCAGCACTTTTACTCCAAAATATACTCAGAGGCTCTTTTTGAATACTTATAAATACTGATTGGACACTCAGTTTAGTTACTCATTTCAATGAGGGTGGAATGCGTCATTGTGTACTGAATGAATACTCCAATTTACTTTATCAACTTGTAAATATATTCATAATCTTCCTGAGATCTCTTAAGTAGAACTGTAGAAAATCTCTTTGCAGTTGAATACAAATAGATTCTTATTTCTTTTCAAGTTTCTTTTTTTACTTATAGATAAATTAAACATTGTTTGAAAATTGTTTAAATAGTTGTTTTTGTAATAGTTTGATTACCTTCAGTAAGTCGCCCATATGCTATAGCTTGTGAGGGATGGGGTTGGCAGATGGTGGATGGCAGATGGCGGATGGGAGGGGCGAACATATTACCTGTCTGTTCAATTTCCGATGAGCACGTGGAATATGCTGTAATTACTCATACGGCCATCAAGATTCCAGAGCAGACATCGTCGGCAACAATCAGTCGTATATGTCACAATTACAGTTGCATTTTACCGTTACATTTACAGTTTTTAGCTGCGACATGGGCTTCCGTCGAAAAGAAAGTATGAATGTTGCGTATACGCGACGTGCACCGCACGGAAATCGATTAGACATGACGGTAAAATGCTTATCGCTTATAGTTTTTGGCTTAATTAAAGTAGCATTTAGTGAGGGTGAAGGCTGAAGGGTGCAAGGTGAAGGGTTAAGTGTGGAAAAGAAATGAACTGCCTAATAACTCATTTGCATGGCTCGACAAAACTTGTCAGCTGCGTGGCGGCGGCCTTTAAGCGTGCAATATGCACAGAACGCGCTTTAAGCCGCTTCAAGGACATTCTCCATAGCGGGGAGCAGATGTAGCTCCTAATGGGATTGCTCCACGGGGTTGAGCCTGGGGCTGGGACTGTGGCTGGGGCACTTCTTTTTCTGTTGTGTGCACTTTGCGGCAAAATAAGTGAGTTAATGAGTCGATCAGCGCAGACTGAAAGTGACTGGCTGAGTGCTTGGAGTCGGAGGATGAGCTGCGCTAACGAGCAATAATCAAATCAAAATACTTTTTATTATTACCAAATGACAGCTACAACAACAACGACAACAGCCACAAAATTGCTAAGCGCCTACAAAAAACGCTCTTAAACGACAGCAACAACACCAACACACACACCTACACGGTGACTTAGTTTGGCTGCTTTGAATTTTGTTTGTACACCCTGTAAATGTAAGGAATAAAGTACTGTATGTGTGGAGAGTGAACATTACCATATGGGCATAATGTATTAAAAGTACTAGAGTATAAGAAGGAAAGAGTATTAGAGTATTACAATATGGGAAAGTGTATATGAAGAATATTAGAATATAAAGAAGAGAATAAGAAGGGTGTGCTGTCCCGGAAATGAGCATGATATGGATATTTGAGTATAAGATAGAATATTTAAGTATAACAGTATAACGGGATAACAGTATAACAGGATAACAGTATAACAGTATAGCAGTATAACAGTATAACAGTATAACAGTATAACAGTATAACAGTATAACAGTATAACAGTATAACAGTATAACAGTATAACAGTATAACAGTATAACAGTATAACAGTATAACAGTATAACAGTATAACAGTATAACAGTATAACAGTATAACAGTATAACAGTATAACAGTATAACAGTATAACAGTATAACAGTATAACAGTATAACAGTATAACAGTATAACAGTATAACAGTATAACAGTATAACAGTATAACAGTATAACAGTATAACAGTATAACAGTATAACAGTATAACAGTATAACAGTATAACAGTATAACAGTATAACAGTATAACAGTATAACAGTATAACAGTATAACAGTATAACAGTATAACAGTATAACAGTATAACAGTATAACAGTATAACAGTATAACAGTATAACAGTATAACAGTATAACAGTATAACAGTATAACAGTATAACAGTATAACAGTATAACAGGATAGCAGGATAACAGGATAACAGGATAACAGTATAAAAGTATAACAGTATAACAGTATAACAGGATAACAGTATAACAGTATAACAGTATAACAGTATAACAGTATAACAGTATAACAGTATAACAGTATAACAGTATAACAGTATAACAGTATAACAGTATAACAGTATAACAGTATAACAGTATAACAGTATAACAGTATAACAGTATAACAGTATAACAGTATAACAGTATAACAGTATAACAGTATAACAGTATAACAGTATAACAGTATAACAGTATAACAGTATAACAGTATAACAGTATAACAGTATAACAGTATAACAGTATAACAGTATAACAGTATAACAGTATAACAGTATAACAGTATAACAGTATAACAGAATAACAGTATAACAGTATAAAAGTATAACAGTATAACAGTATAACAGTATAACAGTATAACAGTATAACAGTATAACAGTATAACAGTATAACAGTATAACAGTATAACAGTATAACAGTATAACAGTATAACAGTATAACAGGATAACAGGATAACAGTATAACAGGATAACAGTATAACAGTATAACAGGATAACAGGATAACAGTATAACAGGATAACAGTATAAAAGTATAACAGTATAACAGGATAACAGTATAACAGTATAATAGTATAACAGTATAACAGCTTAACAGTATGACAGTATAACTGCTGTTGTACTGTATAAAAGTGGAACAATGGAACAGTATAACAGTATAGCAATATAGCAATATAACAATATAACATTATAACAGCATAGAAGAGATTAAACTAATAAGTTGATATATAAAATATATATGTACAGCACCACTACTATTTTTATGGTCGCAGCTGTATGTATGTACTATATAATGTATATGGTAACATACAATTAAAGTTGGCATGAGGATAAAAATATGTTTGACTATATAATCCATAAACCAAATAGTTGTTTAAAGACTCTGGAAGATTTCTTTACAAAACTGTGTTAAATATACGAACTTTCTTGCCTTCCTATATGTGAAATCAAACTGCTTACAAAGTGCAAAGTGTATTGCCTTACAGGGTGTGCTTCGTTCCACTGATTTCCTATCGGACTCTGCTTTTATCAAAATTTTCATTTTGTTATTTCGCCATATTCGATGCCGCAAAGTGAAAATGAGGCCTGCCTCTTTGTTGCTCGTCTGTTGCCTGTTTATCCTTTGCTGGCAGCCTTGCTTGCAGCTAGTTGCTAGGCGCGCCTATACATGGAGATGTGGCACCACCCGCAGCACCACCCGCAGCACCACCCGCAGCGATTCGTGCACCTCTCGAACTTTGTTTGTTTGCGGTTTTGGCTTCTGCGCTTTTGCGTTTTCCATGCGCCGCGTATCAATTATCGTCTCGAATTTAGTCCCTGCCACCAGGTGTGTGTGCGTGTGTGCTTGTGTGTCTGCGTGCTGTTGTTGTTGGTTTTGTGCTGCATACTTGCAGGCGGCCCGCTTTAAGTTCAAGTGCAAACGGAAGCAGAGCAGAGCAGCTGACCAACTCAATCATTCCGACGCTGACATGAACTCACTCAATTTGTTCACTTGTTGGCGCTGTGCGCCTGTTGACAAGGCTCTCATTACACGCTGGTGAGAGCAAGAGAGAGAGAGAGCGACACACAGAGAAAGAGAGAGAGACCAAGTAAGAAAGAGAGAGTGTGGGCCGAGCAACAGACGAAGAAATTCCACACGGCCTTTTGACACTTGAACAAGTTGTTGCGCCTGTCTTCTGTCTGTGTTAGTGAGTGCGTGTTTGTGTGTGTGTGTGTGTGTGTGTGTGTGTGTGTGTGTGTGTGTGTGTGTTTGTATGTACTGGTGAGTACATTAGACATCCAGCAGCCAAAGCGAAAACAGGAGAGAGCAAAGTTGCTGCTGCAGCTGCGATTTGAATGCAGCTGCTGCCAACTGCTGTTTGCCTGTTGCTCCAGTTGCCAGCTCTGGCGGGGACACCCCGTCCGATGCACACTCTGTTCAGAGCAGGCCGAGGCACACAGCCGGGAGCAGAATAACAGTAAACATGTTCGATTGGCCGTGGGCCCCATGTGGGCTGCCTACCTTCGACTTTGTGCTCGGGCTTTTTGGCGGATTATAAATGCTGCACGTAATTTGTTTACCTATGTTCTGAGCATCAAACGAGCCGGCAAATGGCTTACCAGCTGTCTGTCCCGACACCTCCATCCAGCCGTCTGTCTGTCTGTCCGCTCCAACCAATTGTCTTGTGCTGCTCGCCGTACGAGCCAAACACATAATTGGAAGCCCTTTCGCATTATACCCTGCTTATTTCGAAGAAGCCAAAGGGGCTGTTTGTATAAACATATATTATATATTTATCTATTTATCTAGATAATTGTATTGCTATATGGGTTTTAGACAAATCAGACTATGTTTTTCACTCTTTTAAGATCTACATATGGATATCTATATTTATTTATAGATGTATGATATATTTTTAGATATTTATATATACGTATTTGTCTTTTTTTACATCTATCTATATATCTGTTCTTCTATCTATATACCTACTTATATTCCAACATCTATTCCTATTAGCTTATCTTTCTCAACAGGTGATATATTATAATCTTATATGATAATCTTTTAAGCTCCACAATTCTCTAGAAAATAAATAGTAGTTATATATACATATAAATTTTCCTCCTTATTCACGTCATATACCTATATTTATGGGTCCTTCTATCTACATACCTATGTATATTTATTCGAAACCCAGTTATCATTGTATAGAGTTTATTGAGCTTATACCTGTATATAGTTCGTTTAAGTTTTACAATTCTCTAGAGAATATATATTATATATATAGGTATATTTTTGCCCTTGTGCAGGGTAAGCTTTAAGCGAATTCTCTCTTCACATTTGCCCCTTTTTTCTCAATTTGCTCGTCTGATGTGCTGATGAGTTTGGCAGCCAAATCCGGCAGCTGCCATATGTTGGCCATTATTGAATCTTTAATGTCAATAAGCAGAACCTTTGTTGCTTCTGTCTGTCTGCAGTTTTTCTTGCTTTCCACCTACTACCTCTCCTGCTCCCCCCGTCTCTTTCTTTGTTTGTTTGTTTTGTGTTGCCTACTTTGAGGTGCGGTAAACGAAATTGTCAAACTGCATTGCTGGGTGCTTCGAGCGTGACGTGTGGGGTCGGGTAGGCGCAGGGGTGCGCCCCTTTGCGCCACAGACCAACTTCGAATGCAAAAAGGAGAAACAAACGAAAAATAATAAGAAAACGCTTTTTGGCAGCTTCGTGTTGCAAATTGCAAGCGAAGAAGAAAAAAAGAACAAACTTTGACGATTTGTGAGCGCCCAAAAAGTAGTTAAAGTTGGCGCTGCAGTTAACCACGACGACGGTGACGACAACCATTGTTGATTTATGAGAGCCAATGGCCCCAATGAACCCTTAAGACAAAGGCCCCCACAGCCTAAGCCAACTGCCTCATCCAAAGCTTTGCATTTGCATTAATTGAATGCGCTAAGGCAATCAACAGCAGAAAAGGAACACAAGGCAAAATCACGTAAGAAGAAGTAAAAGAAGCTATGGTAAACAACATTTGCGAAAAAAAAACAAACAAACAAATTTATATGTACATATATCTTCAGATCAAACAATTTGTAAGTTTGGACAACAGATTACGGCGAAGGCAATAGCAGCTGCTGCTGCTTGAACAGAGAAAGTTGACCCAACTTAAAGGTCTCAGATATATATGATATTAATAAATATATATAGCTTAATATATACATATGTATATATATTTATTATGTTTTGTGTTAAATTATATTTCATTATATCTGCATGTATCAGTGAAAGCTACAGGCGTCGTTCTCCGTTGTACATGAAAGTCATGTCGATTTTTATCGATAGCAATGCATAATTTATCGATATTGTTAATATTGGAATTAATATAAGCTTTGACTTCTATTGGCATAGTTCAAAACTATATATGTTGAAAACTCAAATCAAGTCAAAACTCTGGCGAGTGCGACAGACAAGATTGACTTCGCTCATCATTCTGATTTCGGCATATGTATATACTACTTGCTTATATTTATATATATGCGAGTATTATATGTGCGATCTATTACCCTTCTTCTTTCAGTTTTCGATATTCGACAAGTATTAACATTGAGTTCAGGGTATGAAACTTGAATTTATTCTTAGCTTTATAGATATAGTTAAGTGATTTTGATTAGCAACATATTGAAAGGCATTACTGCCTCCAAAGAGCGGGGAATATGATGAGCTTGAAATATTGTAAGTATAAATAACTCAGGCGGACGGCATAATTCAGATTTACAGCTAAATGTGCCTAAGAAAACAAACAGAGTTCGAGCTCGGGTGTATAAATAAATAAATTTTAGAGCATAAATAAATAATTAAAAGAGCTGTCAGACAATCTGTGTTGTGCTCCAGTTTTATAAAATGGAATTTGAGACTTCATCGTGTCAACTCTATGGCCCACTGACAGGTCGCTGAAATGCACTTTAATAAAAGGAGATAAATCCGAAGAAGAATCGGAAGAATCACAAGAGTCAACAAATATAGTGTAAAGACAATAATAATAATGAATGGAAGAAATGAATAAAACAAACGAAAAAGAGCTATAGACTATGAGCTATCACAGACTGGAAATCTAACTTAAAAAGTGTCCCATATCTACTTTATATTGGTTAGATTTGAGCTCAGTTGCTGCAGATCTTCAGATTTATTTATTTATTTATTTATTTATTTTTTTTTTTGGATGAGCTTGGTATCTATTAATTCTGCCCATTTGAGCGCGCCGGCTAACTTGTGTTAGCTTTAACATTAGCCAACTATTTACAAATATTTACAAGACACCTTCCACTCATCATTACGCTGGACGCATCTGCTTTGTCTTATCCTAAGACGGAGCGGCTAATCACCAGGCGCACTAATCTGGAATGGTTCCACGAGCACCTCGAGTCGTCACTCAATATGGAGATGAGCTCTGGAACGGATGTTGATGACGCTATCGACATGTTCAATTGCTCTGTCCAGGCAGCAGCTAGAATGGCCTCTGGTGCAGCGCCCCTGAGGCCCGTAGCGGATAAGACTCCGGAGAAATTCTGCTGCTCATTGCTGAAAAGAGACGCATACGCTCTAGATGGATGAGGTCTCGTCACCCCTTGGACAATGCCGAGTGGAATAGAGTGCGGAGTAGGCTCCGTCGAGTACTCATGGAGCACAAATCTGCATGGTTTGACGATAGACTTGCTAACACTGGGCTTGCAAGCGCTATGTTACAATTAATTGATTTTCTCTGCGCAAGAAGCTACTGAAAGCCTCTAGAGGTACCTGGACGCATTTGGGTGTTGGGCAAAACGGTGGTGCATAACCATCAACGCACAGAAGTCAGCTCACGTAAGTTTCACAACGCGAAGAGGAGACTGCCCGAAAGTCAACAAAGTGAAATATCTCGGTGTTACACTTGATAAAAAATTGACCTATAGTGCGCACATCACGCAGACAGTTAACATAGCCAGGACAAAAATAAAAAAACTGGATTGGATAAAATAAAAATTTATAATGCCATCGTCGTCCCAACACTCACTTACGCTATCCCCATTTAGGGTACCGCAGCGAGGACACACATAAAAAAAGTGCAAACCCTGCAAAACAAAGCGCTACGGCGACTCACAGGTGCCAGCTGGTACGTTCGCAATTCTGTGCTGCACAGCGATCTCAGAATTCCAACAATTGCTGAACTGATCGGACGTCGCTCCTCAAGGTACGCGGACAGTCTCTTGGCGCACCCAAATCAACTGGCTACTGACCTGGCACACAACAACTATAGGCGAAGGCTTAAAAGGCTTTACCCGTTGGACCACATACACTAATCTAACTAATCAGAACAACTAATAAATATAACTATTGTAAATAATGTAAATACCGGCTTCTAGCCAACAATGTAGGTTAAGGTTTAATTATAACTGCGCTGTAGAGTCGAAGACTAGAAGCTGCAATAAAGATTTATTAAAACAAAAAAATAAAAATAAATTGATTTTAAAGTGCGCGCGAAAGTATGCAATGGAAATTTGACTATCGCAACTTTCAGCCAGTGGAATGCGCTGGGAATCTATTTCAAATGAATTAGCCCTGCTAATTGTGCACATAATCTGTATAATTATATTATATATATACTTATGTCTAGAGAAGCGACTTTTTGACTTAGCTTAAAATTAAAGCTGTCTCTGATTACACTTGAGCCAAGTGCCACGCCTCCAGTTGCCGGCGTGCGACTCTTGTCTTTGCTTTTAATTAGCCCACTGCGCGCTGTTGTTGCTCTTAAGCCCCAACCATTCTTCGCCTTCTGTTCCTTCTCTCTCTCTCTCTCTCTCTCTCTCTCTCTCTCTCTGATTTCCTTGTAATCAAATCCGCGTTGCTTTCCACTTTGTGTTGTGCATACTTTGAAGCACCAACAGATGAATGAAAAGTGTGAAAAATATTTGTGAAAATGCTTAAGTTGACTGGAATTTTGAGGGTCCAACAGCAACGGCAACAGCCAAGCTGAGCCAAACAAAAAAAAGGGTTCAAAAAGGCTAAAAGCAGCATGCACAGGAAACTGTGGCTAACGATGCTTGCTGGCGCAGAGTCGAGCCGAACCGAGCCGAGCAGAGCAACGCAGCTGAGCTTGAGGTATGGCGTGGCTGTTGTGTCATTCCGAGTAGGTTGTCAGGCTTATCAACTTATCAACATACAGCACACATACACACACACACACACACACACACACACACACACACACACACACACACACACACACACACACGCAGACAACCAGAGACAGACACCTAACAAACTTTTGCTTTTAAGTTGGCAACTGACAAATTCGACACACAGCAGCAGCAGCAACAACAACAAACATAAAAATCAGTGGGAAATGCTTGTTAAACTGCATCCGGTTGAGGGCTAATTGCACCATTGGCTGGCCAAAAATATAGACTTTCAGAAAAAAGCATCAATGCAAAAGAGTTAAGTCATGGCAGATACCCTGGAATAGCGAATAACTGTAAATTTCTATATGAACAATTGCAGTATATAGCGAAGTCTTTATAGTAGAGTGTAGTAAATGTATATATATACTAGACAAATATATGTTCATGTATAATATATAGTATAAAGCTGGTCTAATTCATATTCATAGCAAAACATCACTTCCAAATAATGTTTACATATTTTTATTTTTTTATTAATTATTTATATAAAGATAATAAATTAAACAAAAACAAGTAAGAGTGCTCTAGTCGAGACTGCTCGACTAGGGGATACCCTGAGCCCTGTGAAGAGCCAAATATCAAATCTTTCTACGATTTTGTATGCATACATACAAACAACACATACACACATACATATGCACGCACGTATAAGCGCGCGCTCTGCCAACTGCGCAGTTGACGCAGCGACTGCTCTTGGGCAGCAATGTGGACATTACTATGGGAACTTAATTGTTTAATAACTTTTCTTAGCGATGGAGCATCAAACTTTCACAACTTATTAATGGCATTCATATGTGTGTATGCCAAAGCACTAGTCTCTAGTATTTGATTTGCGCTTTTTACAAATAAGACCCCTATTTGTTAAAAGCGTAAATCAAATACTAGAGACTAGTGCTTTGGGGCGAATGGAGCGTGGCATCCAAAATCTAAAGATTACGTAATCTCCGTATTCATTGCACGCAACTACACAGCAAATTTGAGGTCTCTAGCTCAAATGATGTACAAACCACGCCTTAAAAACCCATTAAAATTATCGATAAATGCTCATAAAATCGAAATGGAATGAGTTATCGGAAAAATTTTATAAACTTGTGCAGCGTATGGTATTATCGAGTATTCATGTAAAATTTCAAGTCTCTACGTTGCGTACTTAAGAATATCTCAGCGTTCACACGGACGAACGGACGGACGGACAGTGCATAGATACCCAGTAATTATGGGTATTTTTTGTATACGTTTCAAAAGTTTTAATCAAAATAAGAATTCCTTGAAATTTGTAAGCATTTGACAATTTGACGAGTCAAAGTCTCGAGTTGAAATGCTTTGATATGACGAAACAGCAGAAGATATTCTGTAAAATAAACGTAAATTCCTTTTGCTTATGGTAAAGCAGCAGAAGGTCGGCTAGAAATGTGATTGGGTTGGAGTTGGGGTAAGGGTTGGGGTATGTGTATGGGAAATTGGCTATATTCCGCTCTAAATACATATTTGGATGGGGCCAAGTGCTGCATTCTGCCTGTTATTTATTTGGAAAGCTCTCGCATATTGTTTACAGGGTATATCTGCACTTGTGTCTAATCTGCTAACTATCTCTTCTGGTCTTTTCAGAATGTAGCGCCAATGAGTTCAGATGCCGCAATGGAAAGTGCATCGATAACAGCAAAGTCTGCAACTCCGTCTCGGACTGCGCCGATGGCGAAGATGAGGGCGATGACTGCCGTAAGTAGCTAAATAACTGAATATCCATTCACAGCCGAAACCCTATACACACAACTACACACCCACACACACACACGAATATGTATATGTATATTTACATAAGCGTATTTATATATACATATGTATATGTATATTAAGTGGTAGACGTGACTAAGTTTCTAGCTGTAAGACATATTAGATAGTCGATAATCGATAACCGCCACCTGTAAGCCGATATTGGACCAGCCGGTCGTAGGCATAAGTCCGCTTACGGTAACTGTCCCCCAAAAGCCAATTCGATTAACCAGCAAACTTATTAACCACTAACCACTAACCAAATTATTTTTGCTCTCTCTCTCTCTCTGCTTTCTCTCTCTCTCTCTTCCCCTCTTGATCGCCTGCCTGCTCGCTCGCAAATGGGGCACCAACTAACACTCAAATAACAATGAAAACCAATCGAAATAATAATAATAACAATAATCATTACCGCTACCCGATCACCGATTACTAACGCTAACCAGCCGCCGCCTGCAGCGGCATGGAGTACCAATGTCGCGACGGCACCCGCTGCATAAGCGTCAGCCAGCAATGCGATGGCCACGCCGATTGCAGCGATGCCGACGATGAAGAGCAATGTGATGGAAGTGAGTATCAATCATCCAATCAATCGATCAATCAGTCTGTCAATCAATCAATCAATCAATTTCATCAACGTACTGATCGCACTGAACTCAAAAGTATTGCATTTACTTAGCTGACAGCATCGATTCCCTCTCTCTCGCACTCACTCAATCATGTTTGATTGAAAGGTTTTCGTTAGATTATCATTTTGATATAAAGTTGTAAAGAAGTCTTAAAAATCATAATTTTTTTGAATGATACTTTT
Organism: Drosophila meridionalis; assembly: GCA_035045145.1. Taxonomy (NCBI): domain Eukaryota; kingdom Metazoa; phylum Arthropoda; class Insecta; order Diptera; family Drosophilidae; genus Drosophila; species Drosophila meridionalis. Next base: position 414,005 of record JAWNPG010000029.1, on the reverse strand, counting down.
TTCAGAAGCATAAACTCTTTTCTATCCCTCTTTCAATCATCTTCAATAAATATGTTTGCCTTAGGCATAGAATGTCTAGCCCCTCTCTCTCTCTCTCTCTCTCTCTCTCTCTTCTCTCTCTCTCTCTCTCTCTCTCTCTCTCTCTCTCTCTCTCTCTCTCTCTCTCTCTCTCTCTCTCTCTCTCTCTCTCTCTCTCTCTCTCTCTCTCTCTCTCTCTGTCAGCAGTCATTGAATGAAACGTTTTCTGCTAACCTTTTCTCTCCCTCTCTCTCCCTCTCTCTCTCTCTCTCTCTCTCTATCTCTTTCTCTTTCATTCACGATATGATTCACTAAAACATATTTGCTTAAAATGTTTGCTTATGTGCAAATTCAGTTGAAAATCCATACAATAAAATTCATTGAGTTCAAGACTTAAGATATATTTTTCAGATATAATAACTCTAACAACTTTCTTTGATTTTAATCATGAATTTAGATTAGAGATTAATAACTCTAACAACTATCTTTTGAAATACAGTGCCCAGATCAGATCATAGACTACAATTCATCAATCACAAATCCATCATTTGCATATTGCTCATAATCTAACTTTTTTGCTCTGCCTCTCCAAAACTCTCCCCTTTCCCTCTCCCTCTCTCTGCACCTCTCTCTCTCTCTCCCTTTGAACTTTTTTTTGTGCCATGCTGCTCAGTTGTGCCCAGGCTGCGCTACACGTGCCCCAAGGGCAAATTCACTTGTCGCGATCTCAGCTGCATTTCGATTGTGCATCGGTGCGATGGACGCGCCGATTGTCCGCACGATCGCTCCGACGAGGAGGGCTGCCGTATGTCTCACAGCGCACGCGCTCGCCTCTGTGGCCTGCTCTTTATTTTAATACATTATACTTTGCGTATATTTCTTCCTCTCTCTTTCTCTCTATCTACCGCCATCTCTTTCGCTAACTGCTCATGCAGCCTGTCTGTACGACAAATGGCAGTGCGATGATGGCACTTGCATTGCCAAGGAGCTTCTCTGCAATGGCAATATCGATTGCCCCGAGGATATATCCGACGAGCGCTATTGCGATGGTGAGTGTGTGTGTGTGTGCGTGTATGTGTGTGAGCCTCTGCCTGCCTGGCTGTGTGTGTGCGTGTGCGAATGTTTGTGTATCACTTTGTTGGGCTGCTCGGGAGTGTGTGCACATTCGCAGGTAAGTCGGTTCACTCCAGTGGCTCTTCTCTTCCTTCATTCGTTGCACAACACTGTTTTGCACTTATCGATTCCTTGCGCCTGACAGCTGTCAAATGTCAGCTGATGCGCTGGTCAGTCGCTGACTTCCCTTTGACTCGCTCGTAATACTCGCCACATTCGAAACGCATAACTAATCCGCCCATAGACGTCTATCGGTAATCGATAATACATTATTAATCACATACACACACAATCATACACTCAAACTACTCAGGTGGCTACGATGCCGATCAGTGCCTGTTCAATGAGTTCCGCTGCAGGAACGGTGATTGCATACCGATGCGTCAGGTGTGTGATAACATCTACGATTGTAACGATTATACAGACGAGCAAGACTGCGGTAAGTCCTTCGTCTTGTACTGTTGTCGTTAGTTGAATTATCTGTTTCTCTGTGTTTATGCCTAACTCAATACCTCTCTCTCTCTGTATTATTGATATAAGTTTTATGTTTAAAATGCTTACTGCGGTTCTTTGTTTTCGACTGTTTTGGTAACTGTTCTGGTAACTTGGTGATGGCTCTGAAAGCGACTCGTTTAAACTCTCGCTCCTTTACCCCTTCTTTCCCTCTTTGCCTCTTTACGTGTTTACCGCTTCTTCGATAGTTTATTTATCGATTGCTTTTGCGTTTCTGTGTTTAGCTCTTATGCGTGTCAACAATCCAAAATTATGATTTTTTCTTAACAAATTTACATTTTATTTCTCTTTTTATCCAATTCGCCTTGAAAACAATTCGAAAAAAAAATAAAAACAATTCTATAAAAACAAATATGTGAACGATCTTGGTTGTGGTTATCGAATGTCCAAAACTAATCGATTAATTGCACGTTACAACAACTACAACCCAACTCCCCGCAACTGGAAACAACAAATCGAAATCAACAACAAAATCAACATCAATTGGCTCAACTGCAAAATTTGCATGCTCCAAACTTAACAAAAAAATATTGCATCAAAATTCAATATCGATGTCCAACCCGTTTGTCTAATATCCCCACACCGTACCCATATATATACCCGGTTTTGCATGCGGTATGTTACCATTACCATTGTTCAAAATCCCCTCCTTGCCCTTTCAACACAAATAACAATCGATTGCGATAAATGCTCGCGACGGCTCACAGATCGGGACGACATCGAAAACAATATTGATGCCGATGTACTCGATCGTGATGAGATTATACGACAATATGCAGACCACCGCCGTCCACCGCCGGCGATTGGCCGTGATAACAATAACGATAACAATATCTATCTGGATGGTATGCACGAGCTCGATGCCAAAGAGTACGCGCTATACAATCCACAGGATCATTACGCAAAAGCAACTCCCCAAAACCCGTGCGACTCCAATCACTTCAAGTGCCAGAACAACGTTTGCATACCGATCCGTTTACGCTGCGATGGGTTCCACCACTGCAACGATCGGAGTGACGAGGCTGATTGCGATCGATATAGACCTCCGATAACCACCAGGCGACCCGTAACACTTGCTCCGACGCGCTATCTCTGGCCAACATATGCGCCCGCCCCCCTGGAACGGCTGACAACTGTTGCGTCGCCATTCAATAGAGTAACACCGGCGCCTACGCGCTCCACCACTAACACAATACCAATAACAACGAGAGGAATCGCATCGAGTAGGTTTCCTAATTGTATTAGCGAGTATTCGCGAGTAGAGGGCTGGTTTGAATTTGAATTATAAGTATGTAATTACGAGTGATAAGTAACTAACTACGAGTTACGTGTAATAAGTTACGAGTAAAAATTAACAAGCAATGAGTGACGACTTACGAGCGTAACGAGTTACGAACAAAAAGCCATAAATAACGAGCTGTGAGATACAAGTTATAAGCAAAAAGTTTCAAGTAACAAATTGCAAGTAACGAGTTAATAGAAACGAGTTCCATGTAACGAAGTGACATTTGTCACTTACAAGTTACTAGTTAGAAGGTATGCGACAAAAATTTTTTTATTAAGCTATTGCTTATTGCGTGACGAGTAATAGTAAATTACAAGTAACGAGTAACGAGCTCAAATATGCGAGCTACGACCTTCATTATTATCGAGTAATGTTTTACAAGTAAGGACTTACATGTAACTTGTAGTCAGTTACAAGTGACGCATGCCGCGTCACTTACTAGTTTCTCGTTACATTTATTAAGCAACGAGTAACCAGTTGCGGCTCTGCGTTTAAATATGTTTGGGCTCTGGTTAAATTCTTTGGGTTAGACGACATTGACAACAAAGTGCATGCCATGTCCATGACTCTAGCAGTGAACATTGAAACTTACTTAAGCTAAGCACACACACCCACACACACATATACACAAACACACTCACACACACGAGGCCAATCAACTAGTTATAAAGTAAAGCGTTTAATTTAGTATAGCATTTAATGTTGCGTTATTTTTAAATTTGTTAGCCATTTTTCGTTTTTAATTATAAGTCCCACACACATACATATACACACCCAAAAGTATATTCTCCGCCATTTCCCCCTATGTATGTACATATCTCTCTCTCTTTCTCTCTCATGCACTTATTATAAATCTCTATCTCTCTTTTTACGTTATTTTTATATGTGCTCGCTCGTATTATTATAAATATGCCTCGTTGCCTGCCAAACACCAATACCGAACATCCCGACATCCACACAAAAACAAAACCCCAACGCCATTTATAGACAGCTCATCATCATCATCATCTTCATCATCATCGTTGGGCAGCAATTGCCTCGAAAACATTGAATTCGCGTGTCACAATCGCGATTGCATTCCGATTGAGAGCGTCTGCGATGGCATTCCCGACTGCCAAGAGCACGAGGACGAGGACTATACGCTATGCAATTGCAGCGCTGACAAGGTGAGTTCTCGCACACGTACACCCACCCACACACACACACACACACACACACACACACACACACAAAGACTCTCACCAACAACATGTGTATTCCCAGTACAAATGTGTGAGGGGCGGCGGTTGCATACCCAAGACTCAAGTCTGCGATGGCAAATCTCAGTGCCGCGATGGTAGCGATGAGAGCGCCTGCCGTAAGTAAAACTTAAAAAAAAGAACAGAAACATCATGATTCTCTGCCTATCCAAATCAAACATTCCCCACACCCACCCACCCATACACGCACACTCTCTGGCGCTTGTATCTCGCCTGCAGTAGGAACTAATTACCCAACTAACGACATATCTAATCTAGATCTTAAACATGCTTAAATTGATTAGAGATTGGTGCGTGTCGTGACACGATGCAGCCGCATTACAATTAATTACTTATAGTCTCATTGAACAGTAATATTCTTAAATATATATTTTTTATTTATTTATTATTTTTTATTTTCTTATTAACTTCTTTATTTACTTACAAAATACTTTCCTATTTATACTAGTTTATTTTGGTATAGTGTAATATATTTCTTAGCATTATTTATTGGCTTTGAGATTTTGAAAAAGGAGTATACATAAATAACATTTTCATAGCACTATAATCACAGTTAATACTCAAATCCACAATCCCGTCTTCCCTGCCTCCCCCGAAATTCCTATAGTAGAAACAAAAGTATTATCATTTTTCATGCCGCTAACTGTACTCTTTTCTCTTCTTTTTTTACGCTCTACGCTTTTATCTGAAAAACTAAAAAAAATCATATATATATCATCATATATTATATATATGTATATATATTTGTATATATGCTGTGCAATCATCGTCTCCCTTTCGCTCTTCCACTATTCTTCCATCTCGCTCTCTGTGATCTATGCTCAAACTTGAACAAACAACAACAACAACAATGCATCATACCGTCATACCATCACACAACATACATCATCAGACTTTCATGCCAAATTTAATCTGAGCCGCCCGATCGTCGATTGCCAGAGTTTTCAATATCAATGCGGGGACGGAAGTTGCATTTCTGGCTATAAGCGCTGCAATGGCATCACCGACTGCGCTGATAGCGCCGATGAGTACAACTGTCTGATCAATTACGATACGAACTATGGTATAGCGAAAGAACATAAAACTAACCTCAAAGATTCTAACCACTTAGCCCAGAGCTCGATGAGTTCGCAGCATCCACTGAACAGAGCGAGCTATCATATATCAAATATCTGACGCCACATTTCTCTTATCTTGTACACACATTCACACACACACACACTCGCTCACACACACACATACATATATAGACAGTGACTCAGAAACAGACAATGATAACGACCCATTGAATGAGTGCGATTTGTACTACTTTGAATGCGACTTTGGCCAGTGCATACCCTTAGAGAAGAAGTGCGATGGCTATGCGGACTGCCAAGATGAAACGGATGAGCTCGATTGTCCGGCCTTCACAGGTAAACAAGCACACACACATCGCTAACTGCCACTCACCCACTTACACACACACACGCGCGCACGCAATGTGCTGCCTATAGCGTGGCTCTACTGAAATCGCTTAAGAACTATCTAACCAGTTACACACACTCACACTCACACACACATACATAATCACGATCGTCAACGTTTTGCAGAGCATTGTCTAGAGCACGAATTCGAGTGCGATGATTATTGCATACCACGCGATCAGCTCTGCGACGGTATTGTCAACTGCAACGATGGCAACGACGAACGCAACTGTACTTCATGTCGCAATGAGGCATATCTGTAAGACACCTTCCCAAAGGCTTAGCTCGTCTTAGCCAGCATCGACACAAATCTGATTCTGATTCTATATACTTCCATGTACACACTCATGTACTCACCCAAACACACACTCTGATACACACGATCATTGTCATCACCATCACCGTCATCATCATCATCGATAATCGATAATCGATAAACTTATCGCTCAATCGGCAGCTGCAACACGGGCGATTGCATTGCAGCTAAGCTGCATTGCAATGGCATCGCGGACTGTTCCGATGCCAGCGATGAGCTCAACTGTGGTAAGCACACATTACATGGACAAGAAAAAAAAGAAATAATCTCTCCCTTTATAATATCCTCTACCTAATAATCCACAATTTGAAAATGTACTCCATTACCTTATCAAACCCTAGCACTGCAAGCGTAGCTGCATCGTAGTCGTAGCACTTATATAGTTTGAATCTTTCTTTTTTTAATTTTCTCGATATTTTAAAATCGATATTTTGTACAGTAGCTAGCTGTGTCTAATTGGTAATATCGTAGCTCAGCTGTAATAGTATTTGTTTTTGTTTTTTCTCGTAAATTTTTATTGTTTTTGCATTACATTTTGAAGGTAGCAGCTGTGCGATAAATCAAATCGCCTGCCACGGCGCCTGCCTCAATTGGTCGCTGCGCTGCGATGGTATACGCGATTGCGACAATGGCGTCGACGAGCTCGATTGTCCGGGTAACAATTACACACTCAATTTTATGCCTTTAGTTCTGTAGACTTTTTTCTTCAAAATGATCTCTAATCTTATCATTTCTGCCAATCGATAGTTATCGATATGTATTTAATCTGCGTTAGCGTTTATTTTTTGGCACTTCTCCTTTATTTTATTTATTCAGCTAACTTTGCGCTCTATTTGCAATGCTTGCTGTGTCTATTAAGAACATTTTTAATTTACTCTTGATATATATCGATCCGAATTTGTGCATCAAATTATAAATATGATTTTGCACTTCTTTTGTTACGACATATATGATTTGATTTTTTGCATTGCATTGCATTACCTCCTTTTTTTAAATTATAAAAAAGTCTAAAATTAAGCTTCGATAAATATATATCAATAACTCTTAGAGCTGTATCACAGCTGATTTTCGAGCTCTTACATGCACTCTCAGCTATCTCTTTCTTTCTCTCTCTCTCTCTCTCTCTCTCTCTCTTCCTCGCTCACTGTTTTCTTGCTTTCTCTTACTCTGCCATCTTTTTTAGACTGTTGCTCTCACAAGTCATAACTATTCCACATAATTTTTGTAATGCTCATGCGCTTTTTTTTCTTATTTTTTGCGTTTGTTATTTTTGTCATTTTGTCTTAACAAACGCCACACATATACATACACACTCAAACACATGCACACAGCTGGCGACACAAATTTTAGAAATACAACAAAAGTTAGGAAATGCCAACCACATCAGTGGCAGTGCTCAAACTCTGAATGCATTAACACCAATTTGTTGTGTGACGAACATGCCGATTGCACGGACGAATCGGATGAATTGCCGAGTAGATGCTTGGGACAGGGTAACGATAAACACGATTCCATTACCAAAAAAAAAAAAAAACATTCACCCATACCAATCATCCAACCCACTCAATCCAATCAATCACCCAATACCAAATCAAATCCAAAAAATCTAAAAAAAAAAAAACAAAAATTATTCAAACCAAAACCCAATTCCAAATAGCTTTAACTAAATATATATAGCTGTAAGTTAGGCTATTCGGCGTTTATCGATAAGCTGCGATAGACATGTGTATTTCGCATCAGGTTTGTATTGTCTGTATATATGTAATATTACTAAGGGAATTTTTGTTTGTCAAGTGAATGTTGCGCTTCACTAATCTCGACTACTGTTCCAAACAAGCATTGCTCATCTCGATTCTCTTCTCTCTTTCTTGTTTGCTACTGAAATCACGCTTAACACGCAAACGCTATTGTTATCGCTGTCGTTATCGTGATCCTGATAACGATATCGACACACACACACATCACAAATAAATTGCATGCCATCGATATCGTCATCGCCATCATAGCCACCGATCGATTGACCGCTGGTGACTGCCGACGGGATCAGTTCTTTTGCGATGAGTCGTGCTTCGATCGTTCTATATTGTGCGACGGACATATCGATTGCATTGACCGCAGCGATGAGCGCGACTGCCATTTGCATACCACACGTCATCCATTGTATCCGCCACTGCCCTGTCCACAGCACACGTGCCCCAGTGGCAGATGCTACACGGAAAGCGAGCGCTGCGACGGCCGTCGTCATTGTGAAGACAGCTCCGATGAGGCCAACTGTAAGTATTTCATATTCAATCCAAAAATCGATATCATTGCCATCAAACAGAATCACAGCTTGCAACTTGAACATTTTCCATACTGTAACGGCGCATGCACTATGCACTTACCACCACAAATGAGAGAACAGAAGAGTTACGAACATGTACTCAAAGTTTATGTTTATCGATAGGCTTCAGTTAAACTTACAATATACAAATGGATTAGCTGATTTTGTGTCAGATTGTATTAGACGGAGTAAACGAAGACCAATTAAGAATAATTTTTTCCGATTACCATATTTGAGCTGATTTTTAAGTTATCGATAACTTTCAGCAAATTGGATATTCAGTTAGATTAAAAAAAATTTCCTTCGTCGAAAGACATGAAGAAGAATTCAAAGATCATCAATTTGAGGGCGATATTTATCGATAGACATTAATTTAGACTCAGGTCAAGTTTACAACATGTAAAGTAATTGACTGTTTACTCTCTGATTAGATGCGAATTAGACTAACATAGAGGGGGCCCAAGCAAGATGTATAACTGGCTATATTTCAGCAGCACTATTGTTATCGATATCAAGCAGTTTAAAGCAAGAAATTAGCCGAAGAACTTAAAAATTTTTACTTGCCTTTGTAAAGGATATCTGCTCAAAGCACACACGATTTTGATAAATGGTGGAACTATGTTCAGTTTTTGGACTTGTAATTTTTATAGCACAGAGGCACCTAGTTTGGTTAGTTTTTGATTGATGTACTCGTAATCGTACATATGTCTAGTTAGATATATGCTTTCTGTTTTAAGTTGCTGATCAATGTTGTTCACTCTCCTTCTCACTCACTCACTCTCTCTCTCTCCCTCTGTTTCTCTCTCTCTCTCTCTGTCTGTCTCTCTATCTCACTTACATTTACACACACACACGCTTTTATTATTGCACTGATCTATCTATGTATATACGACTGTCCTCCTCTCTCTCTCTCTCCACCTATATATATATATATATATATATATATATGTACTTTAACTATCTCTGACATCTTTCTTTTTTGTCGCTTTAACAAATTCTTTTGCAAAATTGCACCTAAATTAAAAAATAAAAATGAAATAAAAAAAAAAAAAACAAAATATTACATAAACATTAAACAGGTACTCAATGCAAGGAAACCGAGTTTTTCTGTTACGATCGCCAATTTTGCATAAATGCAACGCAGCACTGCGATGGGTACTACGACTGCAAAGACTTTTCCGATGAACAGAACTGTATTGGTTAATAATCAAATTTCTGCAATTCTTTTAGTCCTTATATTAGTTGTCGTCGTAATTTGTTTTTAGTTCGTGCCTAAGCCAAATGCATGCTAGTTAAGCGAAAGAAACTCTAGTCCAAATTTAAGAAACAACAATAATTGACAAATTATGTTTACGATAACAACACGAGTTACATATGAGTATGCACTCTTTCGTTTCAATACGATATATATTGTCTACCTCTTTATATATACTATATATATATGATTTGTCTAGCTTTCGGTTCCGTACAGCTGTAGCAAGAGTTCGCTTGGAACTAGTTCCGTTAATAATCATGCATTTGTTCGTTTCCACACAGGCTGTGCCGCGGATCAGTTCCGCTGCCGTGACGGCAACTGTGTGTCCCAGGACGATGTCTGCAATGGCATCAGGCAGTGCATGGATGGCTCGGATGAGGAGAACTGCGACATACTGCAATGCCAGCACAATCAGTTCCGCTGCCGCAACGGACAGTGCGTGAGCCTGACTGCACGCTGCAACGGCAAGACCGACTGTCAGGATAGCTCCGACGAGATCAATTGTGGTAAGTAGCCAGTTGCGTGGGAATCCCCTACTGGGGCGTAGGCTAAGGCGACTAGCTTGACTCGTCATCAACGCCATCATCGTCATCTTCATCACCATCATCGCCGTGATTATCATCACAATCATCATCATTGTCATTGATTGATTGATCACTGATCGTGATGAGGTCATCAACATTTAGCTAGCTACAGACCTGCATCACCAACAGCCACCACCACAACCACCGCCACGACAACGACAACCACAACTGTGGTGCCATCAACAACAACAACACCGCTGCTGGTGGGGCCGTTGCGCATTATTTGCCCACCCACTGCGTTCCGGTGTGAGAATGGTCCTTGCATAGCGCTCACAGCGCGCTGCAATGGTGTTATCGATTGTCCGTTCGATGCCAGCGATGAGCTGGACTGCGAGCCCATCACTAATGAAATCGATAGTAAGTGCTTAACGACCCGCGTACTTTCCCGATCAACAACGGTGTCAGCACAAACAACCCCAACAACCAACACCACCACCACCAACAACAACCACAACTAACCAATCAATCAAAGTACTAAAAGGTTCAGGAAACAGCAACAGTGCGGGTCTACTATATCTATACTATCTCTCCATTCTACACTTAATACCTTATATATTCTATGAATACAACTAATATCGTAACTGATCTGTAATAGAAGATATATTAATGCGGAGAGTATGCTTTTTCTTTTCACAGCATCTGATTCGTCTCCACCTGGACGCAACCAGCTGAACCTGAAAACCTATCCCGACAGCCAGATCATCAAAGAAAGTGAGTTGAGAGAGAAATGTATTCTCCCCCTTATGCTTAATGGGAGGTAAACAGAAAAACATAAAAAAATGGCTTGCAAAAGATCGATTATAAATATTAATCGATAAGCGATATCTTTAGACTTGTTAATTTCAACGAAAAAATAGAAATATGTACTATATGTCCGTTGACACCATATATGTATGTGTTAAAAAATCGATATTATTTATAGATAGATATTCATGATCATGTATGATATAGCTCGCGTTTTGCTATCGATGTACGAAATTGACGACTTTTCAAAGAATCAGTTACAATTTCCCCATCGATAGATTTGTCTGATATCGTCCGCGCCTCCTTGACAGCCTTGTCTGCTCGTTGTTTTATATTATTTAATGGCGTCAAAGAGCTCGATACATATAAAAGAATAAAGTCTATCAATAGCATCAAACAGATGAAAAAAATCGTTCTTTTGCAAGACTCATAAGCCGCCTCAAGCGCATCCGAGGAACGTTTTGTTGTATTTCATTGTTTTTGTCTACAATGGCTATAATGGTTTGTTTAATTCTACATAATGCTTTACCATTACTTTTAACGCTTAACCCAACCAAATGATATAACCCATAAATTAAATACCTACAGGATATATTAGGGAGGGTAAGTTGGCCTAACTACACACTCTATATAAATAGTAGTCACTCGTCTCGTACAGCTTCACCACCACTGCACCACAGCAATTGGCAACAGGTCCGGCGTTGTACATTCTGTCGAAATTGTTATTATTATTGATGTTGCAGTCAGCACCCTCACCTGCTAGATACCTTAGAACGATCACTACTGTAAATCCCCCACACACAATCCTAATGTAATTGTATTATAGTCCTACTTAGATCCGATAATGCTCGCTATGCTACTGACTATTAGATAAATGTCTACATAAATATGCGTTCCTTTATGAATTTTGTCTAACGATTACTGTGGCGCAGGTCGCGAGGTCATCTTCCGCTGCCGTGACGAGGGCCCAGCCCGTGCCAAGGTCAGGTGGACACGTCCCGGCGGACGCGCACTGCCCGTTGGCTTTACCGACAAGGGCGGACGTCTGGAGATACCCAACATACGCGTAAGTTGCATTTGCCCTTGCAATAATCATACTCGACTGGGGTCTAACCAATGTGTCTACAGGTGGAGGATTCTGGCACCTATGTGTGCGAGGCTGTCGGCTATCCGAGCTACATTCAAGGCCAACAAGTGACCGTCCATCTCACTGTCGAACGCTGTAAGTATGGTCCAGGGGTGATTCTTGATTTGTCTTTGAACATCTGGGTTGGGATTATGGACTTTGTTGAACCATCGACTCTCCATTTGAATTTGCTTGGACGCAGCGTGGGGCGACCAGAAATACGAGGAGCCCAAATCGAATCGCATCAAATATGGCACCGTTCCGCATATTGATCTCGAGTTCTTTGGTCTAGGTAAATGTGGAAGTTGTCGTAAGCCAATTTGGAGCTGGACTTGGTCTTTGTGAGGGATTTTAATTAAATATACTCGACTAGCTCAATTATCGTAGATGGAAAACCAAAATTGTTTTCCATTCACTTTCCAAAAGTCGTCGCAAATGAAACAGTAATGAATAGCCTTAGCTATAAGACCCAGACCAACGGCAGCTCCATGATTCAAGTTTGAGCCTTAGCTAATTCCTATTATATTTTCTAACTCTCCCATTGCAAACGCTGGCCCAATGCTGGTAAGAGTAATCAGGTCAAAAGAATGACAGACTTTGCTAAGCTATAGCTGTATGTGCGCTCTTCTATTCGACAGTTAACATCGACGAACACGAACGCCCACCCACAGCCTGTACCGAGTACCAGGCCACCTGCATGAACAGCGAATGCATTGACAAGTCGGAGATCTGTGATGGCGTGCCCAACTGTTCGGATGGCTCCGATGAGCACCGATGCAGCCATGGACGCCGATGCCAGCCGAATCAGTTCCTGTGCCGAAACACCAAATGCGTGGAGCGCACATGGCGCTGCGATGGCGAAGACGACTGCGGCGACAACTCCGATGAGGAGTCCTGCGATCCTGAACCAAGTGGAGCGCCCTGCCGCTACGACGAATTCCAATGCTCCACCGGCCATTGTGTGCCCAAGAGCTTCCACTGCGACGGCATTAACGATTGCCGCGATGGAAGCGACGAGTTCGGTTGCAGTAAGTATTCAAGAGTCATGGTAGGAACGACTATATATTCATACACATAAAACGCATTACAGCGGACCCCAAGCCCCTGCGAAAGCCCCCACCGATGCAGTCGCTGCTGGAGGGACAGGCCCTGAACCTGACTTGCACGGGAACGGGCGTGCCCGTTCCGACGATTATCTGGCGTCTCAATTGGGGTCATGTGCCCGACCAGTGCACTTTCACGAGCTCGAACGGCCGCGGCGACCTCTACTGCCCTAACATGCAGTACAAGGACAGCGGCGCCTACTCCTGTGAGATTATGAACACGCGCGGCACCATCTTCGTGACGCCCGACACAATAGTGAAGGTGACCCCTGATCGCAACCAGTTCTGTGAGGCTGGCTTCTTCAACATGCTGGCGCGCTCCACGGATGAATGCATCAAGTGCTTCTGCTTCGGCGTGGCCAACTCCTGCGAGAGCGCCAATCTCTTCACCTATGCCATTCAGCCACCAATTCTGTCGCACCGCGTGGTGACTGTCGACCTGACGCCCTACCAGCAGATCGTCATCAACGAGGGCAGCGGCCATTCTCTGCTTACGCTCCATCACGGTGTTCAGTTCCGCGCCTCGGATGTGCAATACAACAGCCGCGAGACCCCCTACCTGGCCCTGCCCAGCGACTACATGGGCAATCAGCTGAAGTCCTATGGCGGCGAGCTGAGGTACGAGGTGAACTACATGGGCAGTGGACGCCCCATATCGGGTCCCGACGCCATCATCACCGGCAACGGCTTCATACTCACCAATCGCGTACGCACGCAAGCCAATCAGCTGAACAAGGTGAAGATCAGCTTCCTTCCAGGCAACTGGCTGAAGCCCGACGGTCGCAAAGCCACTCGCGAGGAGATCATGATGATTCTGGCCAATGTGGACAACATTCTGATTCGCCTCGGCTACATCGATACGGTGGCGAGAGAAGTGGAGCTGACCAACATTGCAATGGACTCGGCTGGCTCCTCGGACCAGGGTCTGGGCAGTGCCTCGCTGGTTGAGAAATGCAATTGCCCGCCTGGCTACATTGGGGATTCCTGTGAGAGCTGCGCCCCTGGATTTGTTCGCCAGCCCGGAGGGCCCTGGCTGGGTCGCTGCGTGCCCTTCGTGCCCGAGCTCTGCCCGGCTGGCACCTTCGGTGACCCGCGCCGTGGAGTGCCCTGCAGCGATTGCCCCTGCCCACACACCGGCAGCAACAACTTTGCCAACGGCTGCAAGCTCAGTCCCGACAACGACGTCATCTGCAACTGCCACGAGGGATATGAGGGCCGACGCTGCGAGAGCTGTGCCGCCGGCTACCAGGGCAACCCACTGATACCGGGCGGCGCCTGCCACAAGACGCCCGAGTCGACGTGCAACATCGAGGGCACCTACAACCAATACCCCGACGGCAGCTGCCACTGCAAGGCCCTGGTTACCGGAGATCGTTGCGACACCTGCGCTGCCAACAGCTTCCATTTGAACTCCTTCACCTACTCCGGCTGCATCGAGTGCTTCTGCAGCGGCCTGCAGGCGGAATGCACCAGCACCTCGTGGTATCGCGAACAGGTCAGCAGCAGCTTCGGTCACTCCCATGTGCCACATGGATTCCAGCTCGTGCGCGATTACACGCTGCCCACGCCCCAGTCAGTACCCTTCGACACGCTTTCCGATGAGATTAGCTTCAGGTCCGGCTCGGAATATAGCGCCGATACCCTATACTGGAGCCTGCCCGCCCCCTTCCTGGGCAACAAACTGACCGCCTATGGCGGACGCATCAACTACACCCTCAGCTACAGCCCACTGCCCGGCGGCCAGATGTCGCGCAACAGCGCGCCCGATGTGGTCATCAAGAGCGGCGAGGATCTAACCCTTATTCACTTCCGCAAGGCAGCCGTCAGTCCCAGCACCTCAAACTCCTACGCTGTGCCGATCATCGAGAGCGCCTGGCAGCGCACAGATGGCGAAGGTGCCAATCGCGAACATCTGCTGATGGCGCTCAGCAAGATCGATGCCATCTACATCAAGGCCACCTACACGACCAGCACCATGGAGGGATCCCTGAAGCAGGTCGTCATGGACGTTGCCACGTCCAACGGCTACGGTACTCAGCGCGCCCTTGAAGTGGAGGAGTGCCGCTGCCCCCAGGGCTACATCGGCTTGTCCTGCGAGCGTTGCGCACCCGGCTACAAACGCAACATCGAAGGAGGTCTCTACCTGGGCCTGTGCGAACCATGCGAGTGCAATGGACATTCAACACAATGCGACGCCGAGTCTGGCGAGTGCCTAGTAAGTGCCCAAACCCTACATACTGTGAGCTCTGGCTACACATGCCCCACTGAATATCCTTGTTCCTGTTACGGAAACTTACCTAATATGCGCTTACCCCCAAACAGAGCTGCGCCGACAACACCGAGGGCGAGAACTGTGATCGCTGTGCCGCCGGCTACGTGGGCGATGCTACTCGAGGCACGCCCTACGACTGCCAGCCAGACAACAACGGACCACAGCCGCCGCAGCCGCCGCAGCCAGTGCCGGACGATCAGCGCGAGTGCCAATGGTGCAATAGAGACGGCACAGAGGACTGCCGCAACGGCGTCTGCTACTGCAGACGCAATGTGGTGGGCGCACGCTGCGATCAGTGCCGCCCGAACACTTTCGGGCTGGCCTCCACCAATGCGGACGGATGCAAAGACTGCTTCTGCTCGGGTCACTCGTCGCAGTGTCGCTCGTCCGTCGCCTATCGCCAGCTAATCGCCATAGACTTCATCAGCAACAAGGCGCTGATCACGGACGAATATGGCCAGCAAATGGAGATGGACGACAGCAACCTCAAGGTGAACATACCCAACAACATGTACACCTATAGCTATCCATCCTACTCGATCAAGTACTGGAGTCTGCGCGGCATCGTCCAGGGCAACCAACTGCACGCCTATGGCGGCCATCTGAAGTACACCTTGGTCGCCGAGTCGATCGGTGAGTATCTGCCCGGCAACGATGTGGTGCTCATTGGTAATGGCGTGCGCTTGGTCTGGTCCCGGCCGGCCAAGGATGCCCACCTCGAGGAGTACAGCGTGCGCCTCAGCGAGGAGGAGCAGTGGCTGCGCCTGGATAGCGGCAGCGCCGTTCCCGCCTCCCGACATGACATCATGAGCGTTCTGGTCAACATCGAGCACCTGCTCATTCGCGCCACACCCAAGATCCCCACCCAACGCACCTCCATTAGCGACGTGACCTGGGAACTGTCGTTGGACGCATCGGGTCCGGGTGCCGACCTGGTAACGGACATTGAGCTGTGCCAGTGCCCGGCCGGCTACACGGGCAATTCCTGCGAGAACTGCGCCCCACTCCACTACCGCGAGGAGAACGGCCAGTGCCGCAGCTGTCCGTGCCAGGAGGAGAACACCCAGAGCTGCTACCTGGGCAGCAGCGGCTACGTGGAGTGCCAGTGCAAGAAGAACTTCAAGGGCGATCGTTGCCAAGACTTCGGTAAGTAGCTGTGTTGTCTAGTGCATCGTCCTCAGACCCAAGAAGAGGAACCCCTTAAGCTGGATCGATCTATAGTTTGGTCTGTAATGGGCACCAGGCTTAGATACCAACCGACTGTGCTCCGCCTCCACCCCAGTCAATCGAACGCCTACGTTCGTTTTTCAGCTTGACCTGACCCAAATCATGATCCAGCTCTTATCGAAATTTCGCTTACCCCATTCTCTCACTCTGACTCTGTCCACCTCTATCCATCTCTCTCTATCTCTCTCTCTCTCTCTCTCTCTCTTGAGCACAAGCACGTACACAAATATGCCATCTCAACCCTTTTAGCGATATATATTCATATATATTTGTTATTTTAAGCCTAGCTGTTCTCTCATATTTTTATACGATTTTCTACATATCTTTCAACTTTATTTTTATTCACCACACACCCGCTCACACCATCTCAAAAAAAAAAAAAAAAAAAAAAAAAAAAAAAATCAAATATAATCAAAAACAAACCAAAAAATCTACGATCATCTATATCCGAGAAATATATGAAATCATCAAAACAAACATCCAATCCATCCACATTCTAGACACATCGCGCATGATTGAAGAACCGCCCAAGTTATGCGATATATACAAGGGATACTGTTGCAACGGCTTTCGGTTCGATATTGAGCCCAACGAGACAATATCGTATAATGACACTCTGCTGATTTATAAGGGCAACAGGGTTATAGGAAATATAACGAAACTGCGCAACGGCTGCCATCAGCGAGGTTCGCCAATCATCACTCAATCAATCGAATCAATCCAACAATCAATCAATTAAACAAAACAAACACACACACACACACATCAAAACAAACAAACAACAACAACAAATATATATCTCTCTCTATCTTTTTCTGTCTATTTATCTATTTCTCATTGTCCTACATCAGTTGTCTGTACTACTGTTACACTGCAAAAATATATCCATCTACCCTGTAGAATTATATATATATATTCCCTCTGTTAGACTTTCCCGTTCACCGTCAATGTGCTGAATAACCCCAATCATACTCATGTATATCACATCAATTATAGCTCCAGAGAGTTTTTTACACTGAGAGCAAATGCATATTTTTTAGTTTATAACACTGTTTTTGAAATCAGGAACAGAAAACTTTTTAAGAATTTTCTAATTTTTTGTTATATTATTTTCCATTTTAAAAACTTTTTTTCAAAACATTTTCATTAAAAAAATTGTATTTTCATTAAATTTGTATGAAAATGTGTTACGTGTAAAATTCTCAGAGGCGGTTAAAAATCTATTCTATTCTATTCTTGTAGCTCATATGGAAAATAAGTAACTACTTTCAAACAGTGTTGGCCCCTGTCCAGCAAAAAGTTAGCTCGCTCTCTGCCTCTCTATCTCTATCTCTCGCTCTCTTTTGCTCTCTGTGCTTAGTTTTTTGTTTACTTTGTAGGTGCTATCTCTCCCTCTGACTCCCTTTATCTCTCCCTCTATTTTTCTCTATCTCTCTATCTTTCTCTATCTCTCTCACTTTGGCTCTCATTGTGCTTACTTATTACCGACCTTAATTGCTCTCGGTACCTCTAGGTTTAAGCTCTACTCCCATGTTGTTGTTTAATTTGTTTCGATTTGATTTTCTAGCACCTTCTTAAAAACGTACTTTACTTGTGTATAAAGCAAATCTGTGTGTCTCATCGCTATGCTACGTATTCATAGTTGGATAACTCTGTGTATAAATATTTACTGTAGTAGGACAGCAAAGGATAATTAATTTCGGCATGTCGAAGTTTAAATATTCTTGCAGCAGCAAAATTGCAATAATATATTATAATCATACTAGATTTATAACTAGAAGGTGGTGAAAATCGATGTCGTCCAATATCTTGAGGCTCTAACTACAAAAATCTAAATTAATTTGATATATTGAAAATATCTTGGGAAACGAGAATCAGGTATCTTGAATGATTCTTCCGATATTGCTGTCTGATATAGTGAAAACAAAACATGCAGGGATCTTTGCCAGTTATATGCCATTAAAATATGCAACATTTCTTTAGAAATTAAATAAAAAATTCCCTTCTGCAAGAGTATAAAAGGCAATATTTGAATACTTTCTGGAACACTGCAGTTTAATGCCGCTGTCAAGTAGTCGGTGATAAATGTAGCAACTCTTAACTAACCCCAGCTCTTTAAAGCAGCTCCCATTTACACATGTGCACTCTGAGCTAAGAACACGGAAGGCTCAACGTACTTCTACTACATAAATACTCTAGATAAATCAATATATATGTTTGTGTTCTCCCATCGTAGTCCTAAAGTCCAGCTATGGCTGGCATTTGGTATATACCGATGTAGTAGTTGGTGCCTAAAAACTATGGAAGCTACCCAACCACAAAACAAACGAAACCAAACCCCAGTCCCGAAACCTCTATCGCCCATAGACCTTACCCTATCTTCCCAACGTTTTGTGTTTTGGCGTTAATAAACCGCAACTGTGTCACTAAACCGAAATGTATAGAGTTGAATTCCTAACAATTGATAATGTGAGTGGACTTAGAGTCGATCTAATCGTGTCAATCTACATTATTCCATCAGACTATGGAATACCGGAGCCACCGACCACCGAACAACCCGACAATATACGCACCCAAATAATCGTCTCGATATCGAAGCCCCAGATCACAATTATGCCCGTTGGCGGTTCGATTTCGCTGCACTGCAACGGCCGTATGAAGTGGAATAATGTAAGTGACCTACCAAGATTGCAGTGTGAATGTGAATGCTGATAAACATCATTCGGATGGATCCCGTCCCTTTCAGAACCCTGTCTTCGTCAGCTGGTACAAGCAGAACAGCCAATTGCCCAACACGGCCGAGATGTCGGGCGGAGTCCTGCGCCTCTACAATATGCAAGTGATCGACTCTGGCATCTACATATGCCGTGCTGTCAACAACCAGACCTCACGCGCCTACGAGGACATGGTCTCCATAACCATAACACGTAAGTCTCTTGCACCTCTTCTATTTCCCAACTCGGGCTAGAAATCTTAAACCTAACCTTAAAAATGAATTCATTTCACATGCGGCATTTGCCTAAAGGATATGCCAAAGAAATGCTGGCACGCTATGGTAGCTATTGAGCATTCAAATGACTTCCTTTCCCTAATACTCTCCCCTGATGCTAATACTCTCCCTCTCTTGTTCTCGTTATCCCTTTGACAGCGCACTCGCAACGCTCGCGCGCGCAGATTGTCAATTTACCGCAAACGGTGACCTTCAATGAGTACGTTGCCAATGAGATCAACTGCGAAGTGGAGGGCAACCCGGCTCCCGTAGTCACCTGGACCCGCATCGATGGCCAAGCGGACGGAAACACGCGCACGGATGATTCCCGCTTGATCTTCGAGTCGCCACGTAAATCGGACGAAGGCCGCTATCGCTGCCAGGCGCAAAACGACCTGAGCGTCGATGAGAAATATGTGCAGGTCTACGTCATCGGCAATGCACCGCAGCCGCAGCCCCCAGCACGGGAACGCCTCTATATTCAGCCGGAGAACTACAACGGCGAGGCGGGCGACACGATTCGCTTCGTCTGCCAATCGACCAGTGGCGCCCAGCTCCACTACGAGTGGCTGCACGAGGGCTATCCATTGAATGCGCAGCAGCGACCGGAGATTGTCATTAGCGGAGATACGCTGGAGATCCGAGATGCTACTACCCGCGATAACGGAGTCTACACCTGCGTGGGCATCGATTCGAGGACACATCGCAACTTCACCGAAGATGCACGCGTCTATATCGAGGAGCGCCATCAGACGCCCATCGGAAATGGGTGAGTTGAAGCACAGCAAAGGCCAAGAGCAACTGCACAGGATTTTGTTTGAATCTGCTCAAGCCGAATCCGAATCGAAACACAGAGTCTTGACAGGATTTCGGAATGTCATAATCTTAAGGTCCTGTTAAATAAACACGATAGTTTTTGCTTTCAAATATACCGTTGCCGTTTTGGCAGAGAGACGGGTGGACGGACAGACGAATGGATGCACAGACGGACGGAGATAAACAGAAACCTGGACATACAGACAGACGGACATACAGCCAACTGACGAACAGTTAATTCCCATCAGGAATATATGGTATCGAACAGATCTCCCTTTTAATTGTTGCGTACACTATAAAAAAAAAACATTGTACCCTCAACTAAAACGATATTGATGATTCAAAAATACCAATCCACAATCCTGTTACAATTTACAAAAAAAAAAAAAAAATAAAAAAAAATAAAATAAAAAAAACTTGATTTGTTACATTTGAGTCATCATAATATTACCCTAGTTCCGATTTAGCATGTTTCCATCTAAAATTTCATAAAAATGTAAAACATTAATGTTATAAATATTTGCTTCCTGGTTCTCATGCAGCATTCCTCCGCGCATAGTGCGACTCGAGGAAGAGCACGTCATCTATCAGGGCACCGACTTGAGCATTACGTGCGAATCGAGCGGCTCTCCCTACCCAAGCATTAAGTGGATAAAGGTTCGTGACTCGATGCCCTCGAATGTCCAAATCACGGGCAATGTCCTACGCATTCACAATGCCATGATCGAGAATCGCGGCTGGTATGTGTGCACGGCCGAGAATGCCCATGGTACAGATCAATCGAACACTCATATCGACGTTGAACGTAAGTGCCAATCTAATACTTATAGCCTAGACAATGTATATGAGTCTATGATTACATAATTATGTATTGCCCAGCGAATTGCTACTGACCATCAACACCATCATCATCTTGTTTAGATACAGAGCAAGCTCTGGAAAATTTTGCAAAACATGAATTCAGCTCATTGCAAGTTCTTAAAACTGCGAAAGCGTGTGATTCAGCTAATTTGTCAATCCATGCGACAAAGCTTTACAGCTTTACCGAAGTCTGTAAAGTCTGAGCTGTCTTTGTGCTTTTAGCAGAGCTTTAATCAATCCAATTAAATTGATAACTGCATTTGAATTGATTTTCGATAATGCTTTTATTCAAAGGAAAACTACAAGGAAAAGGCTGAATTTGAATCGAGTAAGCTACATTTTAATCTAATTTTAATACAGCTATCGAAAGCTTTATTTTCAACTAAAAGCTCACTTTAATCTGCTCCTAAATCACAATATTTTCTAAAGTTTTAATACAATTGATAGTTGTTATTAAGCTCAATCAAAATAAGAATCTGAAAATGTAACGAAAGTGAAAAATAATTGAAAGCTTCATTTTTAACTAATGCTTAGAAAAACTAATCAGAATCAGTATTGATCAGTCCACACTTCGATAGTCCAGCATAAAAAGCTTCGTTGATATGTTCTCTTTCTTGAAGAAAGTCTGTTAGCTTCCACGAAAGCCCAGCAGCTGTAGTCTAAACGAGATGATGCAGACCCACAAAAACAAAGAACGCCGAGTGCATAACAACTCTCTTTGCTCTGTTTCTTCCTTCCCACTTGCTTGCCACGGCTAATTGACAATGTTGGTAAATTAATTGAACTCGACTAAATCATTCATGTATATGTATTGTATATTTGTAAACCCACTTAATAATAATGTGCAAATGCAAGTGAACAAGAGTGGAGTCGGTAATAAGACAGGTCCGCACAGTCTGATCCTAATACTAATCTGTACAACCACCATAATTTACTTGCTTGCAGCTCGGGAGCGACCGAGCGTTGAGATAGAGCCTTTAAGGACGCTCACCGTCGGCGAACAGGGAATGCTTTACTGTCGCTTCGATGGCATACCCACGCCGACGGTGCAGTGGCGCCGCGTCGACGATGCGCCATTCTCGCCCCGACATGTCGAGCAGGCCGCCGGCTACGTAGTGTGAGTATACCTGCGAGCATCCGCCATCGACTTGAGGTTACCCAAATGCCATTTCGCTTGCAGCATCAACGAGGTGCAGGTTGCGGATAGTGGGGACTACGAGTGCTCGGCCGTTAACGCCGTTGGGCGCAGCTCAGCCGTCGCGACGCTACGCGTGATAGAGCCGCCGGTGATCCAATTGGAGCCGAGCGAGTCCCTCATCCCGCTCACCGAGGGCGACGAGGTGCGCATCACGTGTACAGCCAGCGGCACACCGAACCCCACCGTGCAATGGGACGACCAACCACCCGTTGTGGCCCTGGACACCCGGCAAGTTGGCGCGAATACGGCGTATTTGATAATCAATCGGGTGAGACAGTCGGATGCCAAGGTCTACATCTGCAAGGCCACGAATGAGGCGGGCAGCGATGAACGCGCCATACGCATCGACGTGAAGCCCAAGCGCGGCGACATCGGTGATCGTAAGTAGCTTAGCCAACACTATCGAACCCTTCACAACACTGCATGCTCATTGCAACGCCCCTCTCTTGCAGGCGACGGCGATGTGGAGCGCGATCCCTACATACCGCCATACCTCCATCAGCAGTACCCAAGCTCAGACACCATTCAGCGCTTCCCCACCAATCTGGGGGACAACGTGACGCTCACTTGCAACCTGGATCCCTATCTGAACACCAAATGGACGCGCGTTGACGGACAGCCGCTACTGCCAAATGCTCGCTCCGAGCACAATCAACTGACGATCACATTCGTTGAGGAGCACAACCTCGGCCAGTACCGCTGCAATGCCATGGATCATCGCGGCTCCATTGTTACGTATGTCGTGCGGGAATTGGTGCGGATGCCACTGCCAAAGATCACCTTCCGTCCCAACATACCGCTCGAGGTGGAGGCCGATCGTAACGTCGAGATCTACTGCGATGTGACCGGCGCCCGACCCGAGGACGTGCATTGGGCCACCGACAATAACCGACCACTGCCCAGGTGAGTGCGAGCCCACTGTTCTCGCTTAGCATCATCGAGAGTAGATTTAGTTTTACTCTTACATGCTGTATTAGCCATAGAAGAAATTGATCATTGGAAATTGTGTTAGTAGTCTTATTATCGAAATCGATATTTATTGATTTCAGTTCGGACTTCAGTTCGGATTTCAGTAATGAAAAAGCTGTCTATCTGGAGACTGTTTGAATATCTCATTCCATTTAAAATCTAATAGATCTTTACTATGCTGTGATCAAATCGATCCTAAAAGTAAGCTCCACTCGTATAAACAAAGTATTTCAAATTATTTTATCACCAAGAGCCTATAAATACAATTCGAGAGCAGAATTAGATCTTCTGTTAGATGGAGTTTCAAAAAATTTTTTAATTTAAATTGATTTCAAAGTGCTCTTCACAGTTTGACACTTACACGTTCGTTCAACTGCTCAAGGTCAAATATATAAATATATAACGTTACAGTTTGAGAGTCATATATTAAAATCACTAGACATCTAAAGATAGACATTTGAGTATATATACATGTATGTATATTCCGAGAGGGATATATAATACATTTAAGCTACAACTCGACATAAAACTGACAGTTTGAGAGTCGCAACAAAAGAAGAAGAGGCAGAGAAAAGACAGAGAAAGAATAATCGATAACAACATGCTCACTATCTATCTCTATCTTTGCATCTACCTCTCCCTCTCTCACTCCATGTCAAACAGCTCCGTGCACATCGAGGGACAGCTGTTGCGTTTCATAGCCATAACTCCGGCGGATGCGGGCGGCTATAGCTGTACGGCATCGAACGAACACGGAAACATTAGCAAGATCGCCCAGGTGGTTGTGCGTCCGCCAGCCTCCTACACGCAGCAGCCGATCTCGATGCAGCAGCAGCGCCGCGAAGGCGAGAGCATCCAGATGCACTGCATTGTGACGCAGCGTGGCGTGCAGCGCACCAACACTCAGGTGAGAATTGATTGAGCCAAGGCAATCGCAACGATAACAATTCGATTGTATTCTATTCGCCCAGTTCCACTGGTACCGCGAGGACGGACAGGCACTACCCAACAATGCTCGGTCAGACAGCAATATCCTGATACTGTCATCGTTGCGCCTGGAGGACGCCGGTCGCTACATCTGCGATTCGTACGACATTAATACAAGGCAGCGTCTGCCACCCACCTACGTCGATTTGGGTGTACACCGTGAGTAAATCCCTAGAACGTCCCCCTTAAAAAGAAAAACCACACAGAACATCCTACCAAACCAACAAAACAAGCAAAAAACTAAAAAATAAATATAAAAAAAATATAAAAAAAATTAAAGCTATATAAACAAAGAAAATCCATCTACACAGAAACCCCAAACACAACAGATACATCTTTATTACCTCTACCCCTCTCTCACACAAACACACGATTCTTAGGCCAGAAAATTTCTATTGCAAAATGATACCAAAAACATGAAATATATATACCAAAAATACCACAAAAAAAAAACAGAAATCGAAAGAAAGTGAAAGAACGGTTAGGCTTGTTGGCAATATGATAAAAGATATATTGAATGAAATTAAAGAAAGTTATACATATGTTATATATACGACGATATAAACCGAAGAGCAGATTGAAAGATTAAGAACGCTCGCCGCTGATTTTACTTTGTTCTTATCAAACCTATATAAATATATGTATGTGTATGTATATACGTATATATATATATATATATATATATATATATATATATATATATATATTATATATATATATATATATATATATGTACATATGTTTATGTATAGGTAACAATTTATAAATATCTATATTCAATGTCCATATGTATATGTGTATCCATATGTGTATGTATAGTTGTAGCTGATACTACTACTTTGACTAAACACATACACACTCAAGCTCGCACACACGCGTATATATACATATATATATTCCCTGTAAAACAACTCAATGTTCGGTAAAACCACAAAACATGTAAATATACGAGCCTTTAACTTATCGAGTATCTTACCTACAAATGTAATCATACATACACACACACACACACATACACACACACAGAGACACACTTAAAGGTAATAAACAGTTGAAACGGATACGGATTTGTTGGTTCTAGGGTATTAAACACTCTGTACATATGACAATAAGCCACTAACAATTGTAATATACACACGCACACACATACATATTTAAGTACAACAAAATACCAATATGATATATATATATATGTATATATATCATACATATTACGTTTGTAATAATGTAATGATATATATATATGGCAACTGATTAATTTTGCAAAACTGGTGAAGGTGTTTACACACACTTTGAACTGCCACACACACACACAACTATACCACCTTAAAATACTACATAAATACCAAAAAATACTGTATCGTATGACAATTGTTAAGCAACTCGGAACTTATGTACAGCTCACGGCATGCCCACACAACATTAACAAACACGAACTTACGAAACGATCCAAAGCTGCCTCGAAAAACTGTCACACACACTGACACCCTGACACACGCACATCAAACCACCCACACACACACCCACCACGCAAAACAAGAAGAAGAAATCTTTAAAAAAAAGCCACGCCCCACACAGCCCACAATTCCTTATAAAATTCTTTTTTTAATACACTTGAAATTTATTAATCTTAAGTTAAATTTAAAAAAAAAAAACACAAAAAAAATACTTTTTCAATTAACATTTTATACAAAAAAAATCAACAAATTGAAATTTTTAATATACTATAATACTTAATGAATATGTTTTATTTTACATACACACAAGCACATATTAATGCAATGGACGCATATTACGTAAACATAACTATTTTTAAACAATACAATTTTAATCTTAACAGTGGCTGCCATAAATCTAATACCAAAATACGTTTTAAGTCCCAGCTGTGGTTTTTTTTTTTTTTGCTCTAAGTCCCGATGAATAAAATAACAAATAATTAACCTACATTAATTGTGTAAAAGCAAACAAAAGAAAAAAAAAAAAACAACAAAACAAACTTGTAACATATTTCTTTTTATTTCGTTGATTAACATTCAGTTGGACATACCCTTACAGTAGACCAAGCGAACTGGGCCAAGAGCTAAGCTACTTGGCTGAAATTTGGTATGACTGGTCTTAGTTCTAATCATAAGCACATGCAATACGATTTGCAAAAATCATAGCACTAACACTGAAGATATATGTATAAAAGATTCAGGCTAAAGGATTATTTAGTATATTTTATATATGTGTTGTGATTTCCCACTAGTTTCCATCAAGATGTTGCCACCCAAGCTTACGCCTGGCTCGAATGCTCTTACACAAAGAGAGTTGTTTTTTGTCTGTCTGTTTATCTTAAATTGTTCAGTGGAGTCAATATAAGTAATAGAATTCATTCAGAAATCCGAATAGAATGAAGCAACGATCTTAATGATCTTAATTGGTTTCCTTTGAGTTTTTGACAAATTTTTCAATGGCAGCTTCAGAGAAAAATCTTTAGAATGGAACTCACATATCTTCTCTCTCTCTCTCGAATGCTCGAATGCTCTTACACAAAGAGAGTTGTTTTTTGTCTGTCTGTTTATCTTAAATTGTTCAGTGGAGTCAATATAAGTAATAGAATTCATTCAGAAATCCGAATAGAATGAAGCAACGATCTTAATGATCTTAATTGGTTTCCTTTGAGTTTTTGACAAATTTTTCAATGGCAGCTTCAGAGAAAAATCTTTAGAATGGAACTCACATATCTTCTCTCTCTCTCTCCCTTTTTATCATACAACTAATGGCATATGATTTAACTGCAAGGGTATTAAGTCCCTGGCCAGCCATGGATCTCTCTTATATCTAATGTCGAATTTATCATTTTTGCTTAGTGTTTGGGTTTTTATTTTTTGCTCTTGGTGTCATTTTTTATCACTTTCTGCTGGTGTCGGCTCACTACCTTTACTTGATGCATACCGAAAATATTATTTTGTATCTTTTAAGTTTTGGTTCTGGTTTCGAATGGTTTTTGGGTTTATTCCATTACTTTAATTTATCGGATCAGCGGCGTTATTATTGTGTAATCGTCATAATTTATTTTAACTATTCATTAAACAATCAAACAACAACAAATTATTGCACTGCACACACCCTAAGTCTCCTGCTCTGTCTTTTACGCTCTCTCTCTCTCTCTCTCTCTTTCTCTCTATTTGTTGCTCTCTTTGTTTTCTTTACCCACCTTTCCTAGTCCCGATCTATCCTTTTACCACAATGCACACCAAGCGGCACCTGCACCCAAAAATTTTTGTTTAAATATATAAAAAATACCAAGTATATACGAATCAAGTCCTCATGTATTTGTGTCCAATTAAAACTATGTAAATAATCTCCAGTTAACAGTCTCACAGTCAATTGTTTTTAAATATTCTTAATGTCGTACTTTTGCCTTGAATAAGTTAAAATCAGTTTAAAAGCAGAATTCAATACTAGAGTTCAATACAGTTTCGACTTTGAGCAACAAAATACCAAATTGGCCGGATAAAAATACTAAAAACTAAATATTCAAAATTCCAAATTTGAAATTGAAAATTCTGAAATCATTTGAGGCGCTTCTCTGCCAAGGTCTACCTTCAAATAATTAAATGCAAATCTTAGTATTTATTTGCCATTTGAAAAAAAAAAAAATAATTATTTTCGAATATTTTAGGTTAGGATTCATATAATTTTTCCCATTTTTTCTTCAAATGGTACACATCAAATAATTTGATAAATATTTTTTTATTTCTCTCTTTCTTTACTGCTTTTTCTCTTCTCTCTCCCTCTCTCTTTTACATGTGCGCTTGTGCAAAAAAAAAAAAAAAAAAAAAAAACATTCACATACACATACACCTATATACTGTATATATATATTACTAATTATATATATATATATACTTAATTTTTATGAAATTTTGTTTTGGGCGCCCAAACGAATTATGTTCATTTATAAATATATAAATACATCATATGCGCGAAAATATATATTCATATATATACCAATAATATGTTATGCTGCAACAACGTCAACTTCTACAACAACAACAACAACAACTACTACTACTGCATCGCCAACAACAACAACAACGACCGGTACTACTGCAATCAATCAACAAAATAAATTTAAACAACGCAAAATACCAACAACAAAATACCAACAACAAAAAATACCAATAGAAAACAATTATAGCTTGTATAGGGGCGGCCAAGATTTTCCCTGCGTTGTTCTATATATATGCGCAGGTGTGTTTCACCGTAATAATCTAAATTGAAATTCATTTTTCAGCCCAACTTAATACCAATTACAATTACAATTACTATTATTATTATTATTATGATTATTATTATTTTGCTTGAGTTTTTTTTTTCGTTTTTATTTTTTTTAATACCAATTGCATATTCAGTAGTTTATATTTTTGTATAATTTGTATTATTTAATTTTTCGTTTTCTACTTATATTTATTTTCCATTTCGAGTCTTTTTCTTTAATACTAAAAATTAGTTTCCAAATTTGTATATACCATTAATGAGTTCCGATCTACGCATCGAAATCAACTAAACTCAAAGAAACAAAAAAATAATAGAAAAAAGAAAAGAAAAACCTCTTTGTTTTCCGCCCACTAAAAAAATACAACCACCCATGCACCCACACACGCACACAATAGACGAGGCACCGTTTAGTATTTTGTTGGTATTTAGTGCAACTGGCAAACGCACCTAAGCAAAACAATCCAAGTCACAATCAATCGAGTATAAATATATATACATACATATATAAATATATGTACTGGAGTACTACATGGAATAATCATAAAACTATTTTGTTGGAGTACGGGTCGTATGCGTAATATTCACAGTAGCAGAAACTCGAAGTGGAAAACTGTTTACTAACCGTGGCTCGACGACTAATTCGTCTATATTTTTTTTGCTAATCTATTCTTTTATGCTCTTCAAAAACCAAAAAAAAATATTCTTTAAAAATTGACTGCAAAAATACCGCAAAATACTGAATATAAAACAAACAACGTGCAAAAACATCGCCAAAAACTAGATTTCAAACTTAACAAAATGACGCCGGCCAAGCCGCTGGCCACGCCCCCACGCGCCCCGACCCTCAGCACATACGCTTGCCAAGCAACAGACTTCAAGTGCGTCTCCCACCCACACACGTGCATCAAGTCGAGCATGGTCTGCGATGGCATCTACGACTGCACGGATCACTCGGACGAGTTCAACTGCAGCCGCGACCTGGCTGCCAAGACAATGGGCCGACCCGCAACTGGCGCGGGCGTTGGCGTGGGCGTGGGCGTAAGCGCAAGTCATGGCATGGGCAGTTCAACTGGATCGGGCAACAGCTTCAAGCGCTGGAAGAAGAGCTGGAGGAGGCATCAGCCCTGGCAGCAGGCAGACAAACAGCAACGAGTTGGGCAGCCAAAGGCCAAAGGCTTCTTCGGTTCGTCCTAAGTTTTTCACAATTTCTTGTTCACTTTTTTCCGCTCTCCTCCATCCTCTAGCCTTTATCCTTCTCCCTCTCACTCTTTCTCTCTCTCTCTCTCACTCTCACTCTCCCTCTCTCTCTCTCTCTCTCGATCGCTCTCCCTTTTTTCATCCATGTATAACTGTTTATCCTTTACTTTCCCTTACAATCCATCTTGATTTGAGTTTTTTCCTCTGTGTTGCTGTCAAATGAAATCCTTGACGAGGTGGCAACGTTGAAAATTCGATTTTACAAGCAGCTGTCAAAATCGGACATGCACTTGCACAAGTTGGGAGCAGCTAAGCATTTGACAGCAACTGAAGATTGGAAAGCTTGACTGTTCATTCTATCACCCCAGATCATGTCTATCATGTCATACAGCTATCCCCTATCTATATATAACTGGCATATCTATCTATCCAACTGTTTTTGGCTCCTCTAACTACGATCCGTAGGCGCACAACGAGAAAATCTGCAACAATTGCAAATTCGCACTCGATTCACGTATCGAAACTAAGAATCTAAATATATAAATAAATGTAAGCAACAACAATATGAAATTTAGCTAAAGCAATTGCAACAACACCTGCAACAACAACAGCAACAACAGCAATTGCAACATCTGGAACAACAACAATAACAAAAACAATTAGCGCTAGTGTGTGTGGGTAGAGCTGCTTTTATTTCTTGACCATGTGAAGGTTCTTAGTAAGTAAGTCGTAACGGTAGTGTTATCGATAACTATTGCAAATAACGATAACAGGAAATGGTGCTGACGCGCGCATGCCGAAAAGTCAATGTATTTACTTTTTTTGTTCCTCTTGGTCTCGGGCTCGTCTGCATGTGGGTAACTCCAACTAACCAAAATTGTTGACAATACTGTACAATTATCGATAAATATATCAAACCAAATTTTGTAAATAAAATGTAACACACACACACACAAACACACTCTCACACTCCTAACTAGCCAAAACAAAATAAAAAATTAAGAAATATAACTAAAAATATCTTTCGATCGATCAACAAAAATTGCCATAAAAAATACCTTTCAATCTATATCTACATATATGTGTACTTGACCATTGATTAGAACTCGTATTGTATTGGTAGCCTAGACATATGTGTGTATGTAGCTTGGTATATATAACTGAATACGTATTGGTCTAGTGGTAACCCCATATATATATATATATATATATATATATATATATATATATATTATTATATATATATATATATATATATATATATATATATATATATATATATATATATATATATATATGTATGTATGTATATCTGTCACACGTTAAGCTGAAAGAATACCAAAAGAAAACCGAAATTTACAGAAAAAAAAGAAAGTTTATAACTCCCCTCCATTACACATACCCATGTACTCGTATTTCTGTATGATTCGAACCAGTAGAAATTTGTAGTACTTTTTGTAGTTGTGTGTTCTAGTGTTATCATTTCTATATATTACTATTATTTAATTTAATTTATTTATTATTATTTTTTTCTATTTTTGATTAATTTTGTTCGAAAACAAAACAAAAATATTTCATCACTATTCTTACTCTCTATTCGCTCCACCCCCAAAAAAAAAAACTACATCTATGTATTTATTTGTCTAACTAGAAGACTAAATTAAAAAAAAAAAAACAAAAACCTTAATTATGACTAAAAACAAAATAAAGTTCACCCAGCTTTGGCAAGCCAAAGCCTTAAAATGCCTTTGCAAAAATAAGGGTACGACATTTCGATCCTACCATAAATCATATAAGATATCTGCTATATGAAATATACCTCTCAGTCCGCGAGGGAAATTCCATGGTTACTTACACTATATATATTGAAGTTCTATGATCCAGGCAAGAACAAGTTTATATAACTATAAACTATATCTATGTATATACATATGATTTAAAGATCTCACAATATATATGGATCTTCAAAAGCAGAAAGTCCATCTTTCATGGAATCTGAATCCATCTGATATTATGTTGATCGTTTATTCTTTCTGCACTATGCAATCGAAGTGCAGTCCCGTTATAGGTTAGCTATATCTTGGCTATTCCATAGATCTGTCCACTTTGTCTGTTCTCCCTGTTCTGTCTGTACTCAACCGAGTTAAGTTTTACAAGGGCATCTCAATATGTGAGGGTGTATTCAAGAGACATACACTTGCACACACGCACACTGACATACATACATAGATCAGTACTATCGATAGATCTGTCATTGATCGCGTTCGATAAACATATATCGCATCATGTATCTGTAAAAATATCCATTTTTGACATATTTTTTGCTAACTGCTTTTTTCTCTCTGTGTATTTTTTACTATTTTACCTCCCCATCTCAATGCCTCATCTCACACACACACACATACACACAATACACGCACACATACACTCACCGTTCACACACACGAACACACACACGTGCACTGAATCATCCCATAACCCAATTGTGAATTGTCGCCCAATTGTGAACGTTGCAAACGCCGAAACATCCTCGACTCGTCGTTCACGTCGTCCTCGTCGTCCTCGTCGTCTTCGTCGTTGTCGTCGTTGTCGTCGTCTTCATCCTCGTACCGCTTCGTCTTCGTCTTCTGTTCTGTTTACTGTGTAATGTGCCGCCACCTACTGCGGCTATGGTTGTGGTTGTGGTCTGGCTTTGCTCTGCAGCGGACATGACCCAACCGGGCGCTTACCTGCCGCCTTCGCGGCCAACGCCCCCACCGGAGCCAGTCGTGCCGCGTGACTACAGCCTGAAACTGGATCAGCAGTCGTCGAAGTTGCACGTGGGCGAATCTACCGAAGTGGAATGCTACTCCTCGGACAACAGCTACACGGATGTCATCTGGGAGCGATCCGATGGCGTACCACTCTCCGCGAATATACAGGTGGGTGACCTAGTCCAACATCGATCCGACACATCATCTAATCCCTATCTCTCTCTCTCTCTCTCTCTCTCTCTCGCTATCTCTCCTGCAGCAAGTGGGCAACCGCCTGGTCATCAATCAAGTGACAGCTGCGGATGCGGGCAACTATGTGTGCAAGTGCCGCACGGACGATGGCGATCTCTATACGACCAGTTACGAACTGGCCATTGAGGAGCAACCCCATGAGCTGCGTCGCCCGAAGATCGTGCATGCCAATGTCGGCGATCAGGCCCAGCTGAACTGCGGAGCCGATGAGAGTCGTCAGCCCACTTACCGCTGGTCACGCCAATACGGACAAATGCAATCCGGGCGCGATATTCTTAGCGTAAGTAGAGTGACCCCTAGGGAGAGCGTCGGAGTCTAATGAATTGTCCCCTTACAGAGTGAACTGTCGCTGCAGGACGTGCAGGCAAACGACGCCGGCAGCTACATTTGCACCGCCGTCTATAACGATGGCGAGTCCGTGGACTATCCGAGCATATTGGTCATCACGGGGGTCATACCACAGTTTAATCAGCAGCCACTGAGCTACATGAGCTTCCCCACCCTGCCCGACTCCTCCTTCAACTTCAACTTCGAAATCACCTTCCGGCCGGAGTCAGCCAACGGCTTGCTCTTGTTCAACGGACAGACGCGCGGAGCTGGCGATTACATTGCACTCTCGCTGAAGGACCGCTACGTGGAGTTCCGGTTCGACTTTGGTGGCAAGCCGATGGTAGTGCGCGCGGAGCAGCCTTTGGAGCTGAACGAGTGGCACACGGCACGCGTGCATCGCTCGCGTCGCGACGGCTACATGCAGCTGGACGAGCAGCACCCGGTCGCGTTCCCCACTCTCACCCAAATACCACAGTTGGAGCTCATCGAGGATCTGTACATTGGCGGCGTGCCCAACTGGGAGCAGCTGCCCACCGAGGCGGTGGCCCAGCAAACGGGCTTAGTTGGCTGCATAAGCCGCCTGACGCTCCAAGGTCGCACCATCGAGCTGATGAAGGACGCCAAGTTGATGGAGGGCATCACTAGCTGCAAGCCCTGCGCCGCATCGCCCTGTGCCAACGGCGGCATCTGCCTGGAGAGCCAGACGGAACTCGCCTATACCTGCGTCTGCCAGCAGGGCTGGACGGGCCGCAACTGCGCCGTCGAGGGAACTCAGTGCACGCCGGGCCTGTGCGGTGCCGGACGCTGTGAGAACACCGAACTGGACATGGAATGCCTCTGCCCACTCAATCGCACCGGCGATCGATGCCAGTACATGGAGCACCTGAACGAACACAGTCTCAACTTCAAGCGGAACAGCTATGCAGCCTACAAGTGAGTAGAGCACTCTACTAAGTCTATATTCTAAACAGACCCAACGAACTCGAAGTGTTAAAGATGTTTTATGGACTCAAATAGGCTACAGCTGATAGTAGATAGAAGCAGTCCTCGTGTCTTTGCTTGATTTGGACTACGTCTAAGCTCCTATTGAGTTAAATATTCCCTGTGAATCCTTGCGTTCTGAGCGTTTTTTTTTATAGAAACTATCTTAAATAATGGTGCACAGTGGACTCAATACCACTGGAAAACAAAAGGCCACAGAATCTAGATAAATCAATTACCCCACAATCAATTACCCCACAGTGTTGGCGAGGCATGCATGACGAGACTTCCGTGATATGGGGACTAACTGGTTAACAAACATTTCCTAACTAGAGCTTGTCCTAGCTTGCGATTCTAAAACTCAGTTTTTATGTTAGGGTAACGGGTTTTTTAGATTCTTAGATTCTTACGATTTAGATTACGGATTACCCGTTAAAATGTTCGATCCGTCAACTCAGGTTGTATCCTCCTACTATTCTACCTATCTAGACAGAATAACCCAGAAATATTAGTGTCTAAGCGGACTTAAACTACTTTTTTCTCAATTCCCGCTTCGCCCCTCCTTTGCAGTACACCTCGCGTATCGCGCATCAACGTGACTCTGTCGCTGCGACCAGCCAGTCTACGGGATGCGGTGCTGCTGTACACGGCCGAGTCGAAGCTGCCCAGCGGCGATTACGTGGCGCTTGTGCTGCGCGACGGCCACGTGGAGCTGATCATCAACACGGCCGCGCGCCTCAAGCCCGTCGTGGTGCGCTCGCAGAAGCCGCTGCCGTTGCACAGATGGACCCGAGTGGAGCTGCTGCGTCGCCAGGGCGAGAGCATACTGCGCGTGGGCGACGAGCCCGAGCAGCGGGCCAAGGCGGCGGGAGCACCGCGCACACTCTCTCTGAAGACGCCCCTGTACGTGGGCGGCTACGACCGGGCCACGGTCAAGATCAATCGGGACGTGAACATCACCGAAGGCTTCGACGGCTGTGTTTCGCGGCTCTACGACTCAATGCGTCCCGTCCAGCTGCTGGCCGCCATTAAGGATGCGGCCAATGTGCAAAACTGCGGCGAGCTCAACGAGATCGGAAACAATGACTTTGAGGGCGAGCTGCCCGCGGTGCTTGTGGCACCGGCAGGCGACACCCGCGTCTCCCACCGCGAGGACGAGCAGCAGCCCTATGCGATGTCCCCCTGTGCCAACGAGCCCTGCGAGAACGGCGGCACCTGCCAGGAGGTGGAGCAGCAGGCGATCTGCGCCTGCAGCCTGGGTTACAGCGGCAAGCACTGCGAGGAGCGTAAGTGGAGATCGATTGGATATCGTCTTGAGTCCCTCTAGATATAACTGAACTCGTTCTCTCCATTCCGTGCAGATATCCAAGTGAGCTTCAATGCCTCGTTCCGTGGCAACGGGTACCTGGAGGTGGATCGCACCCAGTTCAGCTCGGAGATTGACCAACAGTACTCCTCAGCGGTTGTAGTCTTCTCCACGAACAAGCCCAACGGGTTGCTGCTCTGGTGGGGCCAGGAGTCTGGGGAGGAATTTACCGGCCAAGACTTTATAGCCCTGGCCGTCGTCGATGGCTTCGTGGAGTACGCTCTGCGCCTGGACGGCGAGGAGGTGGTCATACGCAACGTGGACACCCCCGTGGACGATGGCCTGCGCCACATTGTGCTCGTGAAGCGGGCGGACAACACTGCCATACTCGAGGTCGACCGCTTATCGGACTCCGGCGAGACGCGACCCACCAGCAAAAAGGAGATGCATCTGCCGGGCAACGTGTTCATTGGTGGGTTTTCCGAACAAGTAAACATCTTAGCCGCGAATCTTCATGTTAACGTGGCCATTTCTCAATTCCAGGTGGCATTCCGAACATCTCACGTTTCACGGGCAAACGCTACTCGCACAACTTCAACGGCTGCATCGTCCTCGTCGAGGGCAATGCCGTTGGCCTGATCAATCTAGGCAAGGCCTCTGTCAGTGGCGTCAACGTGGATACCTGTCCTGTGTAAGTACCAAGAGGCTGTTGACAGATGAGATCAAATCTGCTGTGGCACGTCTACTAGGCCTTGAATCGAAGAGGATTTCTAGATTTAGTGAGACAAAGAGAACATTTAGTGTATGTAGGAGGGAAGGATTCCCCTAAAACCACTTTTCCTGCGAGAGGTGTAATGGAAATGTTTGGAGGAAGCTCAGACTAAGATCTAACTGCACAAAAGGTCTTCCCTGGCGATCCCTCATAGATAAGCAACAATTGAAGTACGTTCCATATCTGCTCAGATCTAGGACTTCTCGAGTCTAAAGAGAAAATTTAATGTCCTATTTGGGGCTTCCGTTCGATTTTTCTTTTTAACTTATCTCTCAATTCTGCACGCTTCCTACAACTCTTGCGGAGTTCAGGGACTATTGGAATCCGTCTAGTCTCATCTATCACGACTACGATCCGAGCGACAAGAGGTATGATCCAAATTTCTTCGACAAGCTCGATCAACCGCCGCCGGTGCACATCATCTATCCGCGACCCAATCTC
The DNA here is from genome assembly GCA_035045145.1 of Drosophila meridionalis. Taxonomy (NCBI): domain Eukaryota; kingdom Metazoa; phylum Arthropoda; class Insecta; order Diptera; family Drosophilidae; genus Drosophila; species Drosophila meridionalis. The sequence goes on along the minus strand of JAWNPG010000029.1, from coordinate 377,286 downwards.
AACCAGCTGCCGCAGAACGTCAATGGCTATGCGTACGATGCGAGCGTTAGGGCTTTGGGCGTGGCGGTGGCCCCATTAACCCTACTGGCGAGCAGTCTGATCTGGCTGTTGCCTGCGCCCAGCTAAGCGCCCAGCACACTGACGCCATCTGTTGCATGAAAGTCTATAAAAACGAAAAACAAAGCAAAAACAATTATCGTGCCATATCATTGCAAAATATCATGTTATACAAATACATATACAAAGTATATAAAAGAGAAACTGTAGCTAAAGCATAGAGAAATATTTCCAATAACTGTTTACTACATGATCCTAGATGAATCAAGTATATATAGCGAATATACATAGCGAAAAATGTTCTTTTTTTTTGTAGTTAGCACCGAAATATTGTTAAAACAAAAGTCGTTACTCAATTTTTTGTTAGCTTCTAAGAAACTATATTAGTCGTGGGTTAGGCCAGGAATATATTCAATATGGAACGTATAGCTAACCTAGAAAAGAAAAACATACTAAAATCAATTAAATATAAAATATATGCATATATGATATATACACTGGATATATATATATATATATATATATATATGAATATATATGATTGAAATGCTAACACATGTGAGTTCTTAACTCGAAGCGTTGAGACTAAGTCTGAAATTGCAGAAGAATTTCTATTCCATTTATGTTCAACGCTTGTTTTGCGTTATCTGTTTATAGTTGAATTTGTATGCCTATGCAAAAGTACAACTATATCGATTTGAAATTATATATATACACTATATACTAATATTAATTGATATATGTCTAATATATACTTAAATTTCGTCAATATTAGCGAAAATGAGCTAAGAATAGGCTTGAAAGCGCATTAGGGCTTCGTTGACAGTTCGTAAAGGACTCAATTAAGTTAGTCTTAAAAGTTCCCAAATGCAAAAAAGTCTCAAATGGTGTATAAGCTTAAAGCAGGGTATTACAATTTTTTCCTGCTTTACGCGTAGATTGAAAAACCAAAATGTTAAGCAATGAAATTATAATTTACAGTCCATTCAAGCATCTCGGATCTTCGAACATTTCTTTTACTGACTGAAGGCGGAAAACCTCATATTAGTTTTTTTTTTTTTTTACTCTGTAAGATTGAATATATATTTGTGTGTATTATGCAATATTTGTTTCTTAGTCTAATAATATAAATAATTTATTTATTATTTATATCATTTTGCTTTAAAAGTTTGTTTTATTTATGTATACATTTAATTAATTACTGCAGCTTATGTATTTAACAATTTTATTATTTTATTTGCTGGTAATCCAAATTTTGAATTTAAAAAAATTTTTTTTTTTGTGAATTGTTCGTATTATGTAAAATATCTTACTTTATTTTCTTTATTGCCTTATTTCTTACGTCTTAATTTTCCATACTTTTTTTCATTTCCGGCACCCTCCAGTAACGACGAGGCCCTGGGTGGTACCGAACCACCTGTCATTTAAGGCAATATACCAAGCACCACACCAACAACAACAACAGCAAAATAAACCCCACAAAAGTTAGGTTTTTTAACAAACTCTTTTTTTATATCTACACATATATAAATATATAAAGATCAAAAGTTATAAAGAAAATGTTGTGTCGAGTAAAACAATTGAGACAAAGGAATTGTTGCAATTGCTTCTACTACTACAATTATTATGGTTAATCTTAAAAGATGGAGAGCAATCGATAATAATAATAATAATAATATTGATAATAATGTTAATAATAGAGGAGGCAAAACCAAAACAACTAAACTCTACACGTACAACGGCCATAAGAAGTGAAAACTCGAAACGAAACAATAATGTTTTAATGGATTCAGATACCCTACAATACACATATGGACATTTATATATAGACGTTTAAGGCCAAACTAACTCGAACACGCAATAACGCATACTAGCCAATAATAACAGCAACAACAAGAAGATCAAACTGCATATAACTAAGCATTTTATAATTCTTTTTTTTTTTAATTTTTTTTGTCGATTGAAATGATTCTGTTGCGCCCAGTGTAACATGTTGTGCGGCTTGGCAATTCAACGTAATTGCATATGACACACACACACACACACACACACACACACACACACACACACACGCACACACACACACACACACGCACATACACAAGGAAACAAGCATATGCACAAAGTTTGTAAACTTAAAACTAAATATACTTATATTATTAATTGAAACAAGAATAAAAGTAAAACAAAAAGCAAAAAAAAAATAAAATTATTCTCAACATAAATGTATAATACGATCGAAACTGTTAAGTGGATAACAACAAAAACCAAATAAAAAAAAATTTAAAAAAAGAAGCTTTTGGCGCGTGTTTCATGTTCTGGATGAGAAGGGGTGGGGAGCGGGTGGGTGGCCTGGGGGTTGGCTGTGCCTGCGCGCCTGCAGGCTGCAGAGCAGCGCAGTTTGCTTAGCACACGAGACAACGCTGCGCTGCGCCTGTTTGGCTGGATTAAGCGGGCAGCTTATGGCGTTGCGCCGGCTTTTGTTGCTCTCGAAAGCCGCGACGCTTCGTCTTCGTGTGCAAAGGGGCCGAAGCATGCCGAGCGTCGCATCGCATCGCGTCGGCCGGTCTCGCTGTCGTTGAAGACAATTTCGTTCAGTTACTTACGTGACGCGACGCAGACGAGTTGTGTGTGCCGTGCGCGCATCTTAAAACGTTCACCTCCTCCCAAATTGCTTCTGACGTATTTTTTTTCTATTTAATTTTTTTGTTGTGTGCTGTGTGTGCGATCGCAGCCCGGGAACTGTGCGAAATTGTTATCAATGAGCTGCAGCTACAGATGCAAACGATCATCTGGCTAATGAGGATTGCGCCTACCTGTTAATGTGCGCGTTAATTGGCAGCAAATGCAGTTCGCCAAATAAAAACGAAACCCAAAACGAAAACAAAACAAAACAAAACAAATCAGCAAAATCAACATTGATCCGAAGAAGCAGAAGTGCGTGCGAAGTGGTTGACCCGTTTGCATTGTCAGTGTGTGTTCTTCTTCTTCTTCGATTCTATCTTTATATATGTATATATGTGTTTTGTTGTTCCTTTCGGCTTGTATTTATATTTATATTTGTTTTTGTTTTTATTTTTAAAACGTTGCGGCAGCCGGCAAACAGCTGCAAAAGGCGAGCGACAAAATGACATAGATACTTGTCTCTCTCTCTCTCTCTCTCTCTCTGTGTATGTGTGTGATGTATTGATGTATGTATGTATGTGCGCATATGCATAAGCATGAAATGCATATTCAAATGAAAATGTATGTAAAATAACTTCAATTGATGTACGCTAAATTCTGTACATACATATGTATATATGTATGTATGTATAATGGTGTACATACACATGCATACATACGTACATCTGCACGCATATGATGTATGTATGTCATTTATTTCAAGCCTCTGCACGCGCACACACATTTATATATGCACACACACATACACACCTGGTATGCTCATTCATACGAATAACCGTTAAATAGCAATTCTTGCGGTTTTGCCTTTCGCCTGGGGACACAATTTTGCCGCTGCTTCCTCTTTCCCGCTTCGAATGCCAAAATTTATTTGAGATCGAGCGAGATAGAGATATATAGAGATTGAGCAGAATTTCGGAAATGTGCCGTTGTGCCGCTTGTAGCCCAACGGACGTAAGCAAAGCAAAGCTGTGTAGGAGAGAGGAGGCGAGGCAGCGCAAAAGAAGTTTCCGCTAATGCGAATCGTTCGTTTCTTTTCTGCCATTCGATTTATATGTAATAGACTCTCAACCATTGTTACTAAGTACTTATGTATGTATGTGTGTATGTCTGTATGTAGATTTCTAGAGCAAAAGAGTGCAGAACGGAAAGCCTCTCATCGGAATTGAGTGCAATGACAATTGAGTGAATCGAGTGAGCCAAGGAAACAGCTCGCGTCGTCCTGAATTTGGATCCCTGCACGGATTGTACAGGTGAGTTGCGTTTGCTCATTTTCCGTTTTTTTTTTTTTTTGTACTATTTTGTTGATCAGCCAAACGGCAGTTAACGGCAATTGTGCGACTGGAAAGTAGTTCATCTGGTCAACAAGCTGTCCAAAAAATGCGACTGGCCCGTTCCATTCGAGCTGACAATTTGTACAGGCCAAGTCGGCGACGCATGTCGCCGTGTCCTTTTTTGGCCAATAGTTGCCACCAGTTTTTGTTGTCTCCTCAGTTCGACTTTGGCCCATTTCGGCATCAGAAGCAACAAGTGCTACGCAGCTCAAAGCTGGCGTTTAGCGCGTACACAAACCCCGCCAGGAGCAGCGACGCAGCGGCGCAGCTTGTTCGCTGTTGTTGTTGCTGCTGTTACCTACAACGATGCGGCCAAAATGCAAAGAAATGAGCGATCAGCCCCCCGACCCCATATCCCATATCCCATATCCCATGTCCCATACCCCATGCTGTTGATAACATTAATGAACTGTCTACAACGCGCCGCGACGCTGCTGCCCGCACAAGAATAGAAACGAACGAACACACACACACACACACACACATACATACGCACACACACGCACGCACAATTCTTGGCAAAAGGTAAAATGCTGAGTGCGGAATGCAAGCACTAATGCAAAGCGAGAGACGAAGAGGCAGAGAGAGCGAGGAAGAGCCGGAGAGTGAACAAGTGAGGGCAGCGGTGCCTGCTGTGCAGTCGTCGTCGTCGTGTTTGTTGTTGTTGTTGCTCTTCTTATTGCTGTGCCTTTTGCTCTCTGCCTGGGCCTGGGTCCATTCTCTCATTCCTGCTAACAATAAATCAAAAGGCAATGCAACAACAATCAACAACAATGCAGAAATGCACATGTGTCTATGTATGTGTGTGTGGAAAAGCCCAACATAATAAAAATCAAGGCAAGTGTCGTCAACGTCATCGGCAACAGCGACTGCGACTGAGACTGCAACTGCAGTGTTAGCGCAGGCAAAAGGGCGCAGACAGTGTTGCGCTCTCTCACTTGCACTCACTGTTAACGCTGCTGCTGCTGCTGTTGTTGTTGTTGTTTATGAGATTTCATTATTACTTTCGATTGTTGTGCCCATTGAGAGCGGCCCAAGAGCTGCTCCGCTTTGGCCGAGAATTGTTCTGGGCCCAAAACAAATAAACACAGACTGCAGCAGGCAGATGAGCTCTTCTCTGCTCTAATCGCATAAGCAGCCACACACACACACACACACACACACATACACAAGCTGTGTCTGATATGTAGAATGGGCCAACCTGAAAAGGTATAAAATAAATAAAGCAATAAATGGAAAATAAATTTCAGAAATTGCTTTTCAAGTGGCTAAACGAAACTGCAACAGGTTCCAGCTGAAGCTGAAGCCAGCCCCTGCTCTTCTCCACCTCTGCTCCTCTGCACCTATCCCTCTCTCGCTCCCACTCGCGCGCTCTTGGACTTTTGTGTATTCCCTTTTGGCCTGCATGCGCCGTTGTCATTCAGCCCCTACACTTGCAGCGTCATCTTTGTCCGCTCTGCTCTGCTCGGCTCAGTTCGAGCTGTCGCTCCCTCTCCTGCCCCTTTCGACGCATCTGTCAGCTACCGAGTTGAAAGATATGCCCATAAAGACCTTTTTCATCGCATTCTCGGCAGTGTCTGGGAATCGGTGCGCTTCTCATATCATCATTCCAAATTGAGTTGATCTTTTATTATTGTATAACAATTCCCAATATGATTCACGATATTTTGTGCTGATGATGTTCCCGATGATACTTGCATTACAATAAGCTCGGATGATCGGCGTGGGCAGAGCCTTGAGTTGACCTGAGCAAGGGGCATATTTTCTCTCTCTCTCGAGCAGGCATTACTGTTATTAGTAGAGTCGAAACTTAAGCTTTTACTCACACGGCCTTTAGATATAGTGTGTGTGAAACACCTGCTAAATGCATTTTCCCAAAGATCTTAAGAGTTTCAATCGGTCAATCAATTGGTTGCTCTGTTTATCCGTTGCCTTCACCTTTGACTTTGACTTCGATATGGTTTGGTTTTCCGATTCCCAAAGCTTCACTGACTTGGCCTGATATACATTCATATGCATATCCGAATCATTTGACGCATTGCTAACACAATGCAATTCTATATATTTTGTTCTCCTTTTTCTGCTTTGTGCATTCCGTTCTCTGTGCTTCTCATCAAGTCGCATCGGCCGTCAAATTAGCGATTGACACCTTTTTGGGATTTCAGATTTCGGGTCCGTTCCATAAAAACGGCGCATAAAAATTATTTCACGCTTGCCGATTGGAGCCCCAAAATTATGATTAATGTTGAACAAATAAAAAAAAAAAAAAAAAAAAAAACAGAAAGAGAAATAAAAAACATAAATTGGATTTGATTTCTGTTTGTTTGCCGCATTTTATGAAGCTGCTGGCGTTTTTTTCGTCTTTTTTAACTCATAATTTATACCCTGTATACTTTAAAGGAATAATAGTAAAGCTTACTCCTTAGCTATGTATATATATAAAGCGGCCCTAAATGTAGTTGTAGTTGTATAATGTTAGTTGGAAAACTTGATATAACTGCCCGACAGGATATCGGACAAGACTTATTTGGATATCCTCACAGGGTATTAAGTAAATTTTCGTGAGAAAGGCGTATGCCTATCGAAACATGCAAACCTATTTACACGCTGTATGAAAATACCTACAGGGTATCTAACAATCATGCTGGAGCAAATTCTAGCTGTTGTATTTTATTTTAAGGAAAACTGCGTATAGGCAATATGTAGTACATATCTATGGGATGCAAAGTGTTAATCAGTGAAACCGCCCTCGTTATATCTATTTACAGGGTATATATCAGTCGAGCAGTCGCAATTAGCAAACTCTGGCCTTAAGATGTTTCGTTTTTTTTGCACTAAGTAGCTGTTCCCGTCTGTTCATTAGCACAGTAGACAGCGAGAGCAAGAGAGAGAGAGATAGAGAGAGAGAGATACAGAGAGACAGAGAGAGAGAGAGAGAGAGAGAGAGAGAGAGAGAGAGAGAGATAGAGAGGAGAGAGAAAGAGCGAGACGGGGACTACATTAAATACGGCTGCCGTGAGGCATGTGGCAGAGGCGGCCTCAAAAGGCCCAAAGGTGGCAATCAACACGAATTGAATGAACGAATGAATGAATGCGCGCCCGATCAGTGAATGAAAACAACAAAACAATCTCGGATTCAGCCTCCGTTCCAGATCTCTGCAAGATGAATGAAGCGACTTGGTTTTCAACTTCATCTTCGGCACTTTTTTTCTTATTTATTTTTTTTTTACTGCCTGATAGCGGAAGTATAATTGCGGGTTTTGTGCCCAAAATGAAAGAAAACTCCACAAGTCTGAATGCTCTAGTCGGGCGTGCCCAGCTAGAAGATACCCTAAAGATGCTGCTCTAAGAGTTACCTTAACTGCAAACTGACAAATTGTCTTAGAACCGAACCGAATTTTGTTATCTTAGATCGCCCTCTGGATTCAGTCTGTTTCAAAATTTGTTGAAATTTTAAGATCAAATGATCATTATCTATGCTTAGCAAGTTTAATACTTTATCTATATTTGATAATCTATTTTTGATCATCTTCTGAATTCGATATACCCGGTGACACAATGAGTCTGAATAGCCAGAAATGAGCCGAAAAAACGGCGTTCGCTAAGCGTCGGCGGTGCCTTTGCATTGCTAGCTGATTGCCACGCCCCTTTCCAGCTGGCGTCGCCCACCTCCCGCGCCGTTCGGATCGCCGGTCTGGGCAATTACCGCGTGGAAAACGGAAGCGCATTACAAGCCCATATGCGATGTGTAATGTGATAGCATTTATTGTGAACTACTACGCTGACACGCCCACACGCCGAAGAAGACGAAGAAAAGGAAAAGGTACAGCCAACATTGAGATCGTCGCAAGCGGGTGTAGAAAGGAGAGCAAACAAGAAAGCTAACTCGGTAGCACGTAGCGGACAGCACTATCGCTCCGAGGATATCGGAGCAGATGGAGTTGGGGTGAGCGTACGTAGCAGGGGCGAGGAGTGGGAGTGCTTGAAATGGGGAACGATATGGATGCTTCTTATCAGCACCATCGGCGGGCCGTGACGGTGACAACAGCAGCGGCAGCAGCAGCAGCAGCAGCAGCAATCAGAACAATCGGAGTGAAAAGAAGAAAGATATGCTAAGCTATCAAGCTGCTAGACGAAGCGCGAATACCCTAACCCAGACAAACACTGGACGAAAGATCTCAGAGAAATGTGCGTAGAATGAAAATCACACTCCAGAAATTAAGTAAGCACATATTTTGTATAGGGTGAAGATAGATGATATATTGTATATATATTATAATATGTAAAATATGATATAACTGTTTAACGTAAGATATAAAGGATTTCACTTACAATTGTGAGCGGCTCCATAAATAGTATCCAAATTCACTCCCAAGTAACTCCTAAATATATGTTTGCGCACCTCTTATGTGTATCCCTTAAGATCGTACATAATTTAGTTCCATAGAAAAGCAATGGTTCCCTATATGAACTCTCCACACACAAGTGATACATCTACTAGACCTCGACACGACTCAACTCAACGGCTTATGCTGATTCAGAGAATATTCATTCACCTTTCGTGGCAAAAATGTCGAATGACCCCAAGAAGAAGAGTATAACAAGAGAGGAAAAGATGGGGGCAGAGAAAGATAGAGATAGAGAGAGGCAGATAGAGGGGCAGTGCATAGCAGACAGGAAGTGAGCTATTTGCACTTCCAAACAAGTCATAATTTTCGGCAGACAGACAACAGACAAAAGACAACGGGCATTACGTGGAATTTGGTCTGATAAAGTAGCTCAGCCGCGTTCCATTCAGTTAAGCCCAGACAGAGCGAGACAGAGTCAGACTCAGAGTCAGAGTGAGTGAGGCAGAGTTGGCGGTAAGGGCGATGCGAGAGCGAGCGGAACATTTAATAAGCGACATTTAGCACTGAAGTTGACATTGACACAGGTAAAAGGCAGACAGACAGACAAACAGAGAGACAATTGGACGGACAGACAGACTGACAGACAGTCGAGCCCGGGCTCGAAATCGTTATACAACTACTTAGGTGGCTGAAGACAGGACAACTGTGAGTACCCCGTGCTCATAACTGTTCAGCTCTAATGGCTCAGCAAAGGTCTGAGCTGTGATTCATATGCGTCGTGATCTGGACTATCTAACAGATAAAGGATGAAGGAATAAGGGAATTGTCTTACAAATTTTCTTTAGATTCCAGATACGGTTTCGCACTGACATCAATCATACAAACGAAATAAGTTCGGTTAGAAGCACAATAGACCTTCCGCCTTAAGCTATGCCAATTGATATCGCTTGCTCCCAGACGGAATTCTAAGAAGGTCCGATAAAGGATTGATTCATAAACGTAACCCTCAATTGGTAAATCAACTCAAACAAGATAAGATTGGAAAGCCTAATTCCTAAAATTTGCATATCAAAGCCTCTGATTATACGAATATATAAGAAATAAGGCTCTAATTTTTTCCGAACCCCCCAATGTCGAAGCCTGATATGTATGTATGTGCGCAGTACTTTCAATTCCCATTGAAAGCACTTCAATCATTCTTTGATTTCGCTAATTCCGAATAAAGAGATAAGCTAAAAAAAAGAAAAAGAAGAAGAAAAGAAACCCAATATAATCTTACTATATAAAAATTTCCCATTCCATATTTCCCCGTAAACCCAATTAAAATCAAAAGGAGATAAGACTGGCTAAACTATCTGCACGGTTCACAGTTCATACAGGGTATGCGCCACGTCTAGTTAATTAAAAGCTATTTGTATGACGTCTGCGATTGAAAGCCTTGCTTACTTGCGTTTTTAATTAGAGTCAATGTGAAACCTTCCCACAGCTGAAATAAAGACAGATCGAGAAAGGGAAAGACAGAGAGAGAGAGAGAGAGAGAGAGAGAGAGAGAGAGAGAGTAAGCGAGAGATAAACCTCGAATTTCAGAGATATGAGATGCGAGACGTGAAAGGCATAGCTGAACTGTCTGCTGATAATGATGATGATGTATTAATTTCTCACAATGCTGTGAACAGATTGAATAATCCACAGCCATGTAAGCCAAACTAACTATCTATCTATCCATCTCTCGTTTGTCTAACTAACATCTCTGTGGCTATACGTCCGACTGTTCCCTATCGTTTGAATGGGAGAGGAGCGGCGGGAGAAGGGCACAGCATGTGGCTGTCAGCGGCATAGTAGGCCGCCAGCTGCGTTTGGGGGCAGTTTTGTGGTGTTTGTGAACTCAATTAAAATAGCAGACGAGATACCCTGTACAAATGTCTCGCCCCTCACCCAGCACTTCCGTCTCTAGTGGGCAAAAAAAAAAAAATCACATGCAAATGCTACACAGATTCCGATCGGGGTTCGAACTTTGCGCGTCTAATTAAACCTGTGTGGTAGCTGGACTTTGGAGAGCGAATGGGCAAAGGGGAATGCTGTAATAAACACATACCAGAGCAGCAGCAGCAGCAACGGCAGCAACGGCAGAGGCAGCAGCAGCAGAATGTGGAGCCGAATAAATAGACATTCCACACCGTGGGGCAATTAGAAAATGAGTTCAGCTTCGAGATCTGCGCCGACTCGCACCAACTTGCGCCGAGTCATAGATCAGCGTTCATGATAAGCCCCCCTCCAGCTGGAGGAGCAGCCATCTAAATGGACTCCACACTGGCGAAACTGCGTGAGTAGAAAGCAGACCAGCGCAGCAACACATTTGTATACCCTGTAATCTCTGCAGACTGGGCATGCTGAAAATGCAGATCGAGTGATCGAGAATAGATCTCAACAAAAGCCGGAAACCACAATTCTTTTACTCCAAATAGAGAAACATAAGATTTGAATCTTTGGATATATCATCCATCTATAAGATTTTTTCCTTCAGCAGGGAAGTAGGGAAGTAGGATGGTTTTATCTGCCATAAGGCATCTGGGAGTCTAGCAGACCCGGCTTAAGCACACTTACTTGTTCCTTTTTTTATCTGAAGATTTTGTCAGATCCCCCCCTCAGGCGACGGTATGGGCCTCATGAGAGTCGAAGCGAGTCGAGTCGAGTCATGGCATCGTTTGCCGTTTTCTGCATCTTTTTTTTTTTTTTGAAAGTTTGCGCCAGTTTAGACTCAATGATTAGATGAGTAGAAATAAATAAGAACGAAGAAGAAGAAGAACAAGAAGAAGACGAAGAGTTTACCGATTTATTTTATATACATACCTACTATAGACCAATATATATGTATATGTGTGTGAGTGTGGTTCGCACTCCAATACGTTTTCATACCGTTTTAGACATTTGATTCCTTTTCTTATTATGCCTTGCCACCGGAAAGGATTTGCGAAGATTATGGCACTGAATAGATATAGAGGGCCGCTTATTGTGTTAGGCTTAAGATTAAGTTGCAGATTAGGGCTAAATACCTTTAGAGCTCGACTAAGTATAAATGAGACTCTAAAGCAATGCCTTGAGATCGCCCTAAATCGTTTGTCTTTAGTCGCAAATTGAAACAAAGAAAACGTGTGTATTTAGATTATTCATATTGAATATTGCACACTGTTGACAGCTCTACATAGTGAACTGCAGTCGCCATTATTAGTGCTAGGTAAATAGGTGTTACGAAATCCTAAACACTTCCATTTTCTGTTTGATGTGGAAACAAAGATAGGTAATTGTTTTATGGCTTTGCTTGAATTTACCGCTTACCATTTGAATGCGACATTATCTAAGCCGAAGGTCGAACTCATTAGAGCTATTCTATTAATAAAAAATTAACACTTTTTTCAATAATTTAATTCTTGTTTAAATATTTTAAAAACAAGTGAAATATTTACGAATCTTTCAGATATTTAGTCTGTCAAATAGCTCTTTCTCTCCTTTTTTCTTCTCTCACTCTCTCTCTCTCTCTCTGTCCCTCTTTCTTTCTTCATCCTTTCTCCCTCCCCCCACCCCCCTCCACTCTCCGCTTCTCCTATATCGTAAGCCTTTAATAGCTAATAGCTATTTATCCTCTGCTAAAACGCAGCAATCTCTCTTCCTCTCCATTTCGCACTCCTCGCCTATTTCTATTTCTACCGCCCATATACAGCTGTCACTGACTTGTGTCTTGTCTTATTATTGCAATTTGTGCGCTCGCCCGTAACGAATGAGAAAGAGTGAAACATTTTGGTAAACGCATTGAACCATGTGACAAGCAATTGGCTTTCGTTAGAGCCCACTATGTTGGGCAAGCATTTCGTGGGTTCCACTAGAAGAAAAGTAAACGAGAAAACGGTGGCTCATTCATGGAAATATGATGATGAGGCTGTTGGTGGTGCTGATGCTGCGTGGTTGAGTTACTCAAAACGCATTTTCATTCATAAAGTTCGACCGTTTTTCTTTGTCCTCTTCATTTATAACGCCCACACAGGGCACAGATCGTAAGATGTAAAAGCCGAAACCGAACCGTATCTGAAACTCATGCAAGCGCTACCTGAGCTCTCACAGAGACGGAGCGAAAAAGAAGGAGAGGAAAGAAAGGAGACTGAGAGATGGACAAAGAAAGGGAGAGATCTAGTGAGTGGGAGAGTCTGCGGCCTGAAGGTTAACGATGCCATTCGACGACATCGGCAACATTTTAACTGCTTTATTATAAGACAAATCAACGTGTCGGTACCAGCGTGTGTCACGCTCCAATACCCTGTAAACACAGTCATAGATCTCCTGAAATGCAGTAAAAACTCTGTATAAAAAAATGTTGATATTTCATCTAATCTATAGGAGAATTCGTAGTTTTTCTTTTTTCAATTTTTTTCTCTGTTCGGTATTCTTATTCGATGATCATGATTATGCTTCATACTGTTATTTTCTTTAATATTATTATGATCATTCCTACTCTTATTATTCTTTATTGCTTTCAAATCTTTCCTCTTCTTCAGCCTTTTGCTTCCTCTCATCCACTTTGTCGCAAATGAAACCATAGTGAATACCCTGTAATGCATTGGCTTTAGGCTATTTTAATGCCAGACAGTGACCAGTGGCTGCTGCAACATCCGCATCCGCATCCGTATTTGCAGTAGACCAACTTGTTGGCAGAGTCAAGGCTAAACTCTGGGCTGTCCGAAACGGATCTGTGAAGAGTCCAAGTCACGTTTTTGTCGCTGCAACTTTTTCGTTGACGTCGTCTTCGTCGTCGGTTCACCTTGGCACCGCATACCTCAAGAGACGTGGTCAAGAAGAATAAACTGAGAGAGAGAGAGAGAGAGAAAGAGAGGGAGAGAGGGGTGGGGTATGGGGGATAGGGCTAAGGAGGCACGCAGAGGTAGTCAACAGTCGGGCAACCTTTTCATTGATTGTTTTTCTTTTACCTTTTCTTGGGCCATAGCCCGTTTCATTTCACTGGAAACGAGCAACCAGCAGCAACAACAACAACAACAATGGGCAACCAGTTGACTGCATTCCAAGGCATCGCTCATTGCGATCATCGAGCATCGGCTGCGGCTTTAGCCCTGGCATTGGTATTGCTCTTGCTATTGGACCCTACCTCTTCGTTGCTTCGTTGTTCAAGTCCCCAGCAGCGTCTTTGCTAATTGTTTCCGACTTTGGCTTTACTTCGGTCTGCTCATAGCTTTTGGCCAAGGACAATCTTAAATTCTCAGCTGAGCTGTCATTTAAGGTCGAAGATTTCATCTAGCGTAGCCTGCAAGCTGCATTATGAATAAAGTTCGATTAAGCTTGACTGTTACTTAAATAGACGTAATATAGAACGGCTGGATCAGCCTGAGAGATAAAGTGGTTTGAAGACGATTCATGACAAGTTTTTACGATCATGAACTGTGAAAGATCTAAGCTAACATATTATATATGTATGGAGCTCTTAAAATTAAGCAGGGATTTTTGGAAGAACTCTTTTTTCTTTATTATACATTAAGAAGCGACAAAAATACGATGTGGAAATGGATTTCGATCTTAAGGATCGTTTTTCAATAGATAGTAACAGAACAGGAATAGCTTGTTTATCACACCTAGCCAAATCAACTACAATGACTAAAATCTTTAAGGAAATTTGTTTTCAGACAGAGAGAGAGAGAGAGAGAAAGAGAGAGAGAGAGAGAGGGAGAGAGTTAGAGTATATATTGATAAGACATAAAACCTTTTAACTAGTTTGAACTCTGATATGAAACAGATAATCGATCTGCGTTGTACAAATTGTATGGTAAGGTTCGGGCCAGGGCGAGCTTATATGTATATTCGATCAGAACCTTGCCATCTGGCCAGTCAATTTCTATAGCTAAGAATCAATCTCTCTCGCTATCTTCCTTTTCCTCTTCCACTAGCCCTCTCTCTATCGCTCTTCATTGTCGTAGAACTGAATTCCCATGCGTCTGCGTTAACCATTAGAGCGAAACGTTGGTATTTTGCTTGGGGCAGGGGCAGCGAACCCATAGATAAGTCTAAATACTACACACGCACACACACATGCAGCCCTCCACCTCCTTTAATGCCCTTCCGCACTGACTTTCAATTCTCGTACAGTTTTTCAAGTCTAAAGTTTGGTTTGCGCGACGTGATAAAAACCTTGTTGAACGCTGATTCAACTCGCTGATAAGCCAAGCGCCCTCTCTCGTATCCCCTGCCCTGCTGCCACGCCTACTCTAAATTTGGGGCTCAAGCAAACGCACACACATACAGACGCATCTCACGTCCGGGCGAGTAAATAAATGAAACAAATAAAAACAAAAATTAAATTGGGTTTATTGCATTTCATGTGAAAGCCGAACGAGAACGCGACTAACAACAACAACAATAACAACAACAACAACAACAACAGCGCCACAAATTTGTTGTAATCGAAGCAATCGATAAAGACCCAAAGAACTAAACAGCTGCCATATGGGATCCATTCGTTCAACTCTTTCAATCAGTCCATCAAAGCGAACAACGAAAGTTCTCAAGCCACGGGATTATTGCACAGCAGAACTTGTGAATTCTCTAACAGCGACAGCAGTCGAAATCGAATTCGAGATCGAACAACTTTACTGTTTGATTGAGGGACTGATTGAAGATCAAACCATAGAAGCATGAAGAGTTCCATTAGGATTTTCAAAGTTTGAAGAGAATACATCTGCTCTCTTAATGGACATATACCCTTTATATTTAGTAGACTATGTTGATTGATTGATGCTCTAATTGATGTTCAATGTACTTGCGAAACCTCAAGAGTTGAACACTACTGATATTGATGGACAATTGATTGATTGATTGATTGACAACTCCTTGATATTAAATGTCAGGCAACTATACAATGCTTTGACGACTTTTATCTGTCTACGCCACATATTCCACTCGATATACATCATAAATAATCGATTGATCAGAGTTGCACAGCTGAAGATAAAAAGCTGAATATGATGATTAAAACCATGTATGGATCGGTCTATTCATTATACATAGATGTTATGTTTGACTGACTCAAAATACCCTATGGAGCAGAGTAGGAGGCATTCAATTCAATTGATCTTCTGCAAAATGTGGAACAGCATGCTCGATCGGTTCTCGTGAGGTGGGCGGAAAGGAAAAGGGAGGGATCTGGTAAGTGGGGCTCTTAACGCATCGCTAGCTCAGCGAGCTGCCCTGTCGATCGTTGTTTGCTTTCGACTGCTTCAATTAAATAACCGAATGCCAATTAATTAAAAGCCCATAACGGTCAGACCCCTTCGCCTCCCAATTGATATAAAGTCCCCAGACTCTGCCCCACCTCTCCCGTCCGTCCCTTCGCCTCGCCCTGCCGCTTACCTGACTGGTTGGTTAAGTGCCGGCGTCGTCGTCCGATCTAAATTACAAATTTGTCGTACCAAAATAGATAATATGATCTAATAAAATTGAAAGAGCAGCCGCGCGACAATAAAAACCACGAAACAAATATAAAAAGCACAAAAGATGTTACTGGGGGCGGGGGGAGAGCCGAGCCGCAAAGCTGGCTACGATTGAAAATGACGAAGCTGTTTTTCAACATTTTTCCGATAACAAATTAAAAACAAAAAAATAATAAAAAAAAAAACAAACTTAAAATTATAAACTAAATGCAAAGCACAAGAACAACTTTGGATATCGTTAAAAAGCAAAACTGACTGAATAGAAAAGAGAAATAGAGATAGGAATAGGAATGAAATTGTCGATGAACTAACCAATTGGACAATCCCGGCCAGAGATAAAAGAGCCCATGTAACAGCCCCAAAGGGCGTGGCCCTTCTATCTCCAAGCCTAATAATGGGCAATTTTAAATGTCTGAGATCATCAAGTCTGGTTTCTATGCGATCTTCAGCTCATATCATTCGAAAGGTGAGCAGTGAATAACAAGTGATTCGCGTTCAAATAGAATATTGGCCTGAGCCCATTGAAAATGGGAAATCAGGGTATAATGGTTTTGTTAAATGTATGTAACAGGCAGAAGGAGGCGTGTCAGACCCCACAAAGTATATATATTCGTGATCAGGGCAACGAGCTGAGTCGACTTAGCCTTGTCCGTCTGTCTGTCTGTCCGTCCGTCTGTCTGGTCAAGTTTCTTACCAAAAAACGATATCTATTTTTGTTGTTTTGTTATCGATTTTAAACCTTATCGAAAACAGGTTATAAAATTATATCTCCCACACCTTTAGAGCTAGACCCCTCAAAGTTTGCATATAGATTCATGTGAATTTTATGCAATTTCTATTTTTTTTATTTTTTGGATACCGGCTCTTTTTACTAATTACCCCCCCCCCCCATCCTTCGTCCCCTCTCGTCCCATTGAGAGTCTGTTGCAAATATAACCATGTGAGTAAATTACCATTTTTATAAAATGTAAAAAATTCAATAGAATTATAGGTTGAAAGTTTCATCAAATTCCGTTAAGTCAGTTCCGATTTATTAAACAAAGCGCTTAGCCAATTATCACACGAACGTGGCCAGCAGCGACGCGCAGCAAAAAACATTTACATATATTATCACATACATACATACATTGAAACGAGCAAGCGCGACTGCTTATGCATGTGTACAAATAAATTCAATTCTAGCATATTCTTCAGCCAAATCTGTGTTTGAATTGTATTTGTATTTGTCATACATCGCCCTTTACACGTATACATTGAAACAGACCACCGTTTTTGTATGTACACATAAGTTCATATGCGCGTATTTCAGCATTTTCTAAGAATCACAATTGCGATTGATCTGCTTCTTTAGCTTCTTTAGTTTTGTATTTGTCACATATCGCCTTGTAGTACTATTTTGTGTGTTGCCAACAAGCAACGCGATATTGGTGTGGCGTAGTGGGTAGACGCAAAGCGGCATAAACGAAAGGTCCCGAGTTCGAAACTCAGTGACTGACTACAGCGTAGCTTTTTTAATTTTTTATACAATTTATAAACATGATGTAGTTGTACTAGTTGAGATGAGCTCTAACGTTACATATGTAGTAAATAGATGCAGGTTCGAGTCCAGGTGCGGTGATGTTTGTTTTTCTTCTTTTTTTTTTTTTTTTTTGATTTCTTTATTTATTAAATTATTTATTTATTTTTGATTTACATACATTCTAGTTGAATAAAATTTCAAAATTATAATTTAATTTTGGAAAATTTAATGTTATATGCAAGCTATAATAGCGTATTAAACAATGCAAATCGGACGGGGCTCAGGGGATCTCCTAGTCGGGCACCTCCGACTAGAGTTTTCTTACTTGTTTTGGTTAGTGAGAGACAGAAAGAGAAAGAAAGAGAGAGGGAGAAAAAAAGAGAGAGAGAGAGAGAAAATGCGAAGCATCTGTAACAATAATCAATCAATTATATTAAAGCACATATTAACATTTGCCTAGATTAAATGGAACTATAATCGCGGTATAGCGTTCTAGGCGAGAATGCCTAGTGATACTTGATTTTTCGCATTTTAGGAAAGTTATGAATCATATCAAAACTTCAATCGAAGAACCTATATACCAAATAACTCTATCTTTCAAAATATGGAATCTGTACTCATATAACATTAATATCGATTTCTATATGCCACATAGACTTGCAAAAAGTTATTGATGATTGCAAAGCCAATTTGATCAGCGTTTGCTGTTGAGAGAGCAAAATATGAATAGTGTCTCTATATATAAGTTCAAACACCTGTATATATACATATACATATATACATATATTCATGTATATATTTATATTCATCTTAATCCTATAAAAGCAACGTTCAACCAAATTGACTTGAATAAGAATCAGACACCGTTAACATTCAAAAATGCTGATATTTTTCCAATTGGCTTCCTGTTGGATTAGTATATGAAGTTGCTCTCGTTTTCAAGCCGCAGCTTGATACCGTTTTACTGGCGTTTCCTATTTCCAACACATTTTTTTTTCATTTGCTTGCTGTCTGACACGCCCCATTGCGCCCACTACGTGCCTGTGGTTCGGCATCAATTGCATTTTTCATGGGAATTGCGAACCCAAGCAAAGACAGAGAACGAAATCAAAACGGGAAATCTTCATTTTGGTTCGTATTACGCGCAAATGCAAATAAATTGTAAATTGTGTGAGTGCCGACCCCGACTCCCGATGCCCGATGCCCGACTCTCTCTTCGGCTCCCACTCCTTCCATCGTACACACACACACACACACACACAGCTTATTTCAAAGGAATCACTTGTGCTTAAGCTAAGCACTCTCCGCTCCCACTTTTCTTGCTCTTTGCAAAACGAACAAGCCCACTCGCCCCCTCTCTCGCTCGCATTCATTTGCTCTTCAGCTGTTGCGGCCAATCAAAATGATGCTTGGCCTCTCAATTACTGCTACGGTTCATCTAACTGTTGTTGTTGTTGTTATTGCTGTTAATGCAGACATTGTTGCGTGTAATTGTTTATGATTATTAGCCTGTGACAAGAGCAACAACAGCAACAACCAGCAAGCGGCGCACAACGACGCGTGCTTAATTATATAATTAATTTGAGTTTCTGTGATTTTTATATCACGTTTTGTTTAAATTTGGCCAGACGCCAGTTTTAGTTTTTGCTCTTCGCCGCGGCGCTTCCTCTCGCTCTCGCTTTAAAAATTTACTCGTTGACCAGATTGGCAACAAAACAAAAAAAAAACCGCTTGATTTATCTTCTGTCTTGGCTTTTGCTTCTTGGTTACAGTTTTTTACAAGTGCATGCAAATGCAGGCTTGCAGCGACGGGTATTTTGGCTATGTCATGCAACATGTGACGTGCCTAAAAGAGGCGTATTTTTGTGATTTGTATTATCAGGGAAGTCTTTATTTAGTCCTTGAATAATACAAATTTTGTATGAATAGCTCTTTAATATTTTATGCATCAAATGTATATTATATGTATATGCATAAGTTTATGTATATATATACCATATAGAGATAAGCTCGTCTTAAGAGCTACTCCATGTCTCCATGGAGACAAAGTGATCTAGCGCTTCAATGAGAACATTTGGGTCCGTTAAATTTCATATACAGAAGAGTATTTGAGCTTCGTCGTGTGGGTAGTCTGACAGCTTGCATTTGTATGCCCACCCACACACACACATATTCAGTTAATGAAATTGTAAACCGATATCGGGGCACGTTTTGGCAGTCCGAGGCCAACAAAAAAAAAGTAAATAAAAAATAAACAGAATTCAACGAAAACGGTCAAAGCAAAAGCAAAAGCAAAGGAACAGCCGCCCGCCCCTTTGCCCATGGAAAGCCCGCCTTAAGGAGTTAAGGGAGATAGAGAGTGAGAATAGGGCGACAAAAAGCGTAGCCTGAGCCATATATGTATTACCCCTAATATCATTTTCCGTGAATATTTCAAGCTACTTGCAATGAGTTGCTATGGAGAGTGTCACATGATTTTGTCACGCGTTGTGGAACGTGTATATATATTTATATATTAGAATATACATAGAATATTCATTTCAAGAGTATTAGTATATGGATTAGAATGTGGAATTTTAGAATAAATATTAAATAATACATATGTATTTATCCCATTCTGAGCCGAATACACTATGAGAAAAACGTATTTGATGGCATATTACACAAATTTTGATATAGATTTTTGAGATTTTGCTATAGCCAAAATAGAAAAGCTGGAATTTTTGTTAATTAATTTTGTTATATTTTTTAATCTATATATTTGTATTTATATATTATATTATATTTTGCAATATATTATACCATTGAGATTCTACGTACTCATCCATAATTCACGTTCTCATTTCATAATCATTCATTCATCTAGCTCACATCAGTTTACTCTCACATCTTTATAACATTGATCACACATACACTTTTTGACGCAAATTTTCTGTCAATGTATCATACAGTGGTTTTAAAGTTTCCTATGAAATGAAACCTTAATAATAATGTTATTTTTTAAAATATCTATTATTTTATGGTATATATATATAAATATATATATTTATTGCAGATTATGTGTTGTTCGTGCTTGTTTCTTTGCTTCTGCTTAATATCTTGCTCAAGTTTGGCTTTTTTACTTAGGTTTCCTGCTTGCTATGCTCGTTCACAAAGACAAACGAGTATATTGGTTCAAACTAGAGACTTAGTCAAATTAATATACGTTCGTTTGTTGTCCTTTAAATTATCTGCAACTGCTTCTTGCAAGTTGAACACAATCTTACCTTTGACAGAATCTGGAAACCCAAAAATATCAGAAAAGCTTAAACTTATTTACGAATGAAATCAAAATTGAATATTTTGATACAACATAAAGTTGACCTATAGCTGAGCAATGGTGAAATCAAACCGTACTTGTTCCGCTTAACATCTTGACTATACGGATATATGATTAATAATTATAATAGATGAAATCTCTATTGAGCCAATCTACAGATTCATTCAATCGAATAACTTCAGCTATTTTCTCTCAACGAACGAGTATCGGGCAGTCGGTAGTGGTCAACCCTGGGCTATTTAAGCATAATTAAAATTAATGAACATACTAGACGCAGCCAGCAGGAAAGCCAACAAACAAACAAACAAACTAACAACAAAAATTAACAATGGGCCCTTCGCTCTTCTTATTGCTGTTGTTGTTGTCGTTGTTGTTGTTGTTGCCCGCAGGTAACTGAAGAACCTCGGTCGCGTTTTGAATTTCAAAAACAAAACAAAAAGCGCAAAGAAAAAAACTAAAACACGAAATATGAACAAAAAAAAATTTAAAAAAAAAGCATTGCCGCAAATTAAGCAACCCCTAAGAAGAAGAAGAGCAAAAGCTGAGAAAGTAGCGAAATTAAACACCTCTGGTAACCCTTTACAAATCTTCGCCAAATGAATTTGACAAATAAAACAAAACATAATAAAAATGGGGGAAAAATTACAGAAATATATATTGTATTTTTGTATACTCTGAACCCATTGAAAATGGGAAATAAGGGTATAATGCTTTTGTTAAATGTATGTAACAGGGAGAAGGAGGCGTGGCAGACCCTATTGTAATATATATTGGTGATCAGGGCGACGAGATGAGTCGGCTTAGCCCTGTCCATCTGTCTGTCGGTCCGTCCGTCCGATTTCAGAATCTAGACGAGCTAGAGACTTGCAATTTTTGTTGTAGATCCGTGTATAGCACGCGCAGGTTAATTGCCTTCTTATATTCGATAACTATTATTGTTGTAATGCTATCAATTTTAAGCCTTATCGGAAGTACGTTTTAAAATTATTATATTATAAAATTATATCTTTAGAGATAGAATCTCCAAACTTTGCATTTATGTTCATGTGAATTTTATATAATTTTTCATGTTATATTTCGATCCAAATTTTAGGTTTGTATTTTATAGATGTCGTCGGCTAACAACGCAGATTGAACGGTGTTCAGGGGATCTCCTAGTCGGGCACTCCCGACAAGAGCTGTCTTAGTTGTTTTAATACATATAAATAAATCTTTCGTATAAATATTTTTATTTAATTTTTGCATTTGTTTATTTATAATTTAATATAAATATATATTTTCATAAAAATTGTTTGTATATAATACAATACATATGTATATAAAATATGTATTGTATGAAAGCAGTTCGAAAAGCATTTCAAATTTTGTACTGTTGCATGATTTATTCATTAACGATTAGATAATTATTCATTCACAAAAGATCATCTTCAAAATAATACCCATCTGATATTGCTTGTGCCCCTCTTGGCTTAATCTTCTTCAGCTCCTCCTTCGATGACGTATTTATCTTATCAATAATGATAATAGCCAAGAAACGAACATCGAGCTTACGTAAACGTTTTGTTTGATAAATTATTTTTTACTGTTTTTGACCTGCCTTATAACTAAAGTATATTCTATGTGCTCCTAAAAGATAACAACAGTATTTATCACAGATGTTAGGGAGGCTTGCTGTGCTTGGAGTATATATTGTAGGACATCGATCATCTCTCATTTCTGACTGAGACTAGGATATATACATATATATTTAAGTATATGTATATATATATACCTGAATGTGGGCCAGTTCTATGCCACCCGGTGGCATCATCGTGTTGTTGGTGTTGGCGTCTGATGGCCGTTTGCCAACTGGCTCCAACAAAAATATGAAATCCAACAGCGGCGGCATGGGGCAGATGAGGTGACAGCCAGACGAGAGTGAAAGAGAAGGGAGAGCAGCGTGTGCGGAGGCGGGAGGCGGGAGGCGCGGTGCAAGCAGCAGCAGGCAATTGCTGCAAGCGCTGCTGCTGCTGCTGCCTTTTGTCGTGCGAACAAAATTATTTTTATATGTTTGGCCCACATGAAGCTGAAGCAAAGGTGGAGGCAGCGTCAGGTGAGACACCGCCAGCGATCACGAAAGGGGGGCAGAAAAAAGGCAGATAAACATTGCGCGTGAGCGAGAGGGAGAGGGAGAGGAAGAGTGTTGCATTTCCTGTTAGACTGCCAAATGAATTTGTTGATGAATTTCAAATTAATTTGCACAATTTGCCGACTGTCCAGCGTGGGAAGAGGCAGAGGCAGAGGCGGAGGCAGCGGCAGAGACAGCGGCAGAGACAGGGGCAGATTACCGCTCATTAGGTGGCCCACATGAGCCGTTTGCAACTGTTTGCGTTTGCCGGCATGAAACGAGCGCCAACGGGCGTTGGGGCAGCTGAAGCAGGTAAAGGTGACACAAACACCGCCCCGCCCCAAAAGAAAAAACAAAATCTAAATTCGAAAGCAACGGAAATAGTCACAAAAAAGTTCCTAATGAGCGTAGATGCAGGGTGTTGCGGGGCTGATGAATGTATTTATGATGAATTGCTCCAAAAGCAGCTCGTTAGGTGCGAGCGCGAGGGAGAGCGGAGAAAGAATAGACGGCGAGAGAGAGAGAGAGAGAGAGAGAGAGAGCGCACACACACAAGGCGCAGCAACACCAACAATAATAACAACGGCCAGAAAATGAATGCAAATTGAAATTCCAAGATCGAAATCAAAGATGGCGACGCACCAAAAACAAAGGCGCGCACAATCCAAAAACAAAAGACGGCAACACACAACGAGAGACAACAGAAATTTAATGCAATGAAAATCAAATAAATTGCAATGAAAAGGCAAGCAACGCCAACAACAACAACGGCGACGGCGACGGCAACAACAATGTCAACGATAGCAATCACTAAACATGGTGGGCTTACAGTTGCGCTGCTTGCGTCGCTGCCGGCTGCACTTAACGAGAGCGGCTCACCAAAAGTGAAGCATTTGAAAAATGCATAAGGAGCCATGCAAATAAACCGACGCGTCGCGACGGCGCAGCGGCAGTGGTGAAGAGAGCAAAAGAGAAAGGGAGAGAGACCGACCACAAAAAATGGATAAAAACGCAACGGCATAAGCGAAAAGAATGCAGCGAGCGCAGCGACAGAGCGAGAGAGCGAGAGATCGTAAGAGCGAAAATAAAACGAGCCTCACTCTGGAAACTGGAAGTGGCGGCAGGCGAGCTCACCTTATACGAAGCAAACTGAAAAAGTGGCGACTGCAGCTCAAACAGCAACGCATAAATTTTGGAGCATGTTGCGAGCTCTCGTTGCTGCTGTTGTTGTTGCTGTCGTCGTTATGTAGTTATTTTATTTTTTTGCATGTTGCTAGAGAACCAGCTGCAGTTGCCAACGGGGCGCGTGTCCATGTGAATGTCATGGATGTGAATGGAATGGGGCTGGAACCTGGTGCTTTCACCCGTGGAATGCGAGCAACAGCAGCAGAAACAAATTAGCTCAATGCTCAAGCCACAGGGCAACGTCGCTGCTGCTGCTGCTGCTGCTTCTGCTAATAATAACAGCTGGCGGCAAAGCGAACTGCAGCAGCAGCAAATTGCATGAGATGCACATTAATTATGACAAAAGCAAATGGCAGCAGCACCAGCTACAAAGTGACAGCAACGGCAGCAGCAAACGCTTCGCATGCTTCACACGCCCCCACACAGAGCAACAAAACAACATGCGCTATCGTGCATGTTGCTGCATGTCGCTGTTGCTGTTGTTCTTGCTGTTGCTGTTGCTGTTGCTTTTGCTGCAGCTATTTCCAATTTGCTGACCAATAAATGGAACAGCGAATGAACCAAAAGCGTGTCGCGAAAGGAATGAGTCATCGTCATCGTCATCGTCATCGTCGTCGTCGTCGTCGTCACCAACAGATTCGGTCAGCAACATGTCAGAGAGCATCATCAAGTCCAGTTGGAAACATTTTGCTTGGCAACATTTTGTTGCTGCGAAGCATCTTGAAGGCAAATCGAACGCCTTTTATAGTCAAAGGAATCAAATATGCATTTCGGATTCGTTCTCGAACCGGTTCGCAACATTTTACTTTGGCAACACTTTGGATTTATTGATATAGTTCCGTTCGTGAACCGGTTCACTATTTGGTTTGCCGTCAATTAGCGAATTGATGAACCGGCGTGCCCAAAAACGCGAACCGGTTCACCTAACCTCACTTTTTCACTGAGAAATGTAAAATATTTATGAAAAATTAAATAGACACTCGCACACACAGACTCACACACAGATGGCGCTGTACAACAAATTTTGTTGTTTTTTATTTCCCGAAAATGTTATTTTTTTCGACAACTTTTTCGTTGTATTTTTTTCACGCGCTGTTCGACTTGGCGACATTTCAAAATATTTTTGAAAATTATGGAGCAACAACTGCAGAGGCTGCGTTGACAGCAAAGGTGGGCCAGGGGCGGAGGCGGAGGCGGCGGCGGGGGCGGGGGCAGTGGCCGTGTCAAGGAGGGGGGCCGTGCTGATGGAAGAGCCAGGAGGCGTGGCATGTGGCAGGCGGCAGATCACAAAACATAAATTAATTAAAAGCAAATTTGAATGCACAATGAGAGAGAGTGAAGGAGCTGTAGCATCTGCTCTCTCTCTCCCTCTCGCTTTCTACTATCCACCACCCCCCTTCCCCCCCCTCCCCCCTCCCATGTCTCTGTCGCTGCTTATTATTATGTATGGATTTTTTGGCACATTTTTCTTTCGCGTCCGTCAACCAGAAATGATTCCGAGTTATTTACGACATGTTCCACTGTAGGGGCGCAGATGGGTGGCATAGGAGGGCGGTGGGGTGGTGGGGGCAGTGGGGCTGTGGGGGCTGTGGGGGCGGGGCGGTGCCGCAGTGTTCGATCGAGTCGTGTTCATAATTTAATGTCTTTTTAAATGGACAAGCGAGCACTAAAAGGGACTTCGGACTAGATCCTCACACATTAGGGGCACTCAGCGCGCTGTAGCGCATTTTTTCACCTCTGATTTACGCAGCATAAATATTTGGGGGCTTTCGTGAGCTCCAGACTCTTGTTTGTATTGCGATTAATGCGAAAGTCAGCAATAAAAGCGAATGCTTGTTTTTTATGTTTGTTTAGAAGTGTCAAGAAATAGAAAAATCTTTTTTATTTGAATTACAGTTATCAAATGTTATATTAATCGGAATTGTATTTAGTGGTTCTGAAATCATGTTAACCAAATTTGTGGAATAATACCTGAATACCTGATGTACTACAACACTGTGACTCTTTTATAGACTTGTCTAAGAAAGGAACTAGATCAACTTTGAACTGCTTAACAAATTAAATTAACGTAATTTCATTTACTTTTTTATTTTATAAATTACAGAATATATTTGATATATTTGTATATACATATACTTAAACATATATACATTATTTATAATTATAATTTATTGTCCCTCTCTTTCCCTCCTTCATTCCATTTCCTTGCCGCCAAGTTTCCTTTATTTGTTTCCTTTGTGTCTTCAATTATTTTGAAATTCATTTCAAATTTCAACTTGTTGTTTTCAAAAATGATGCAACGTTGCAACCCTGCCGCACACACACATAGATATTAATATTATATATATATATATATATATTCCATTGCAGCTGAAGATGCGCTCTTAGCAGGTGAGAGCAGGCGAGCGCTGGTCTGAGTGAAAGAGCAAATCGTGTACGGAGCGAACTTTCGTGGAGGAGAACGCGCCGAAAAGCAAAAGGCAAACGCAAAGTAGAAAGCAAAGAGCACAAGGAAAGGCAAAGCAGAAATCAGGTAAATTCGCAATTGAATAATAAACATGAAGCCTGCCACAATTTGTGGCGCCCACGCCCGCGCTGTGGCGCGCCCAAAAAAAGAACGCGCCGCAACAAACAATTGCTGCGTGATGCCCACGCACGCAGCAGGTGTGGCAGGAAGGGAGGGGGAGGGGGGGAGGGGGGGATGGTGGATTGGATTCGAGTGCTGCTGCAGCATTCAACAGGTGGGGCGTTTAAATTGGACGGCAGACGCTGCTGCTGGGCCCACACTATGTAGGCTGCCACATGCCACATGCCGCAAATCCTGCTTCCTGGAATGCAGATTTGCAACTCGTTTACATGCGAGCGGCTGTCGCTACAGACTCGTTTCTTGCTCTGTTTCTGCTCTACTTTGGGCCAGTGGTTACCCGTGCTGCGCCCCTGTCTCTCTGCCTTCGCCTTTGCCTGGTTCCGGTCTTCGTTGGGCTCAGCTTTGTCTTCCAGCTTCCACGTTCCAGCTTCCAGCTGCTCGACCAAAAACAAAACGGGTTTCATTCCACAAGAATTTGTTCTCGTTGTTGTTAGTCTTGCTCTTTTTTTGCCATAGCTGTATGTGTGTGTGTGTTTCTATGTGTGTGCGTTTGCTTGTTGTTGTTGCCTTTTGCGCTTTGTGTTTGTTTTTGTTTCTGCTTTGTTTGTATAGGGTCCATCTCTGTGTTCTTATCTCGCTGTTGTTGTTGCTGTTCGATTCGTGATTTTTCTATTGCTCCTTTTGTGTTTTTCTCTTTTTCTGCCATAGCAATAGTTGTTGTTGTTGCTGTTGCTGTTGTTGTTATTGTTGTCGTTGCTAGTTGTTGCTCTCAGGTTTTATTGAACTTTCTGTAACAAACAGGCAACAGCTTGTAGCAGGTGTTAGTGTTTTACAAGCTGTTAACTGCCGCTGCCGCGGCTTAATGGCCAAGCAACAACAGCAACAACATTTAACTAACTGTTGTTGTTGTTGTTGTTGTCTCTGTTTAACGCCTCGCTTTGAAATACGCGCTCAGCGCGAGTCGCAGCTATAAATTTGTGAGGCGGCGCATAAGCACGACTAGCGCATACTCTGTAGAAAAAAAAAATGTAAGAAATTGAAATCAATTACATAATCCACTTACAGGGTATTTGGCACTCGTACATGCATACTTACAAAGAGTCACAATCAACAACAATATCCCACTACGAAAAAGCACAGATTATGCAGCATGCAACAAACTCCATTTACAGAGTATCTTTCAGTCGGTATACACTCAGCTCTGTTCACTCAGCTTGGTGTCCACTTCTCCTCCCTCTACTACCCTATTCTGCTTGCTTCTCCCACTCCACTCCCACTCCACCCGCGCCTCGAATCAGGCCTGCTGCATGTGGTATGGCCAGTTGCAATGCCTCTGCCTCTGTCTCTGCCTCAGTTTCTGCTTCTGCTTCTGTTTCTGCTTCTGCCTCCTCTTTACTAATTTCTAACAGTTTTATGCTAATTTCTGGACAGGCGCAAACATTTGAAGAAGCCGCGGACAACGTTTGCCATTCACTAAAGTTGTTGCTAGTTGCTTATTGTTGTTGTTTCTGGTAGTTGTTGTTGTTGCTGGTTGGTGCTGCTGTTGTTGTTGTTGTTGTTGTTGGTGAACATGTGTATTTGGCCTGTTAATTTATGCTATTTAATTTAGCATTTCATTTGATTAATAACTGTTATTGTCTGTCTCGAATGTCTTCTCTCTATTCCAGCATACAACAACAACATCAACAACAACAATAAAAACTTGTCCCATGTTCTCTTATTGTTCTAGTTTGAGTTTTTTGTTTCTTCAATTTCAATGTGGCCTCTTCGAGGTGTGACTAATCGAATTAGCATGCAACAACAACAACATTAACATAAACAACAACAATAACATTAACCAATTGCGCACATTAAGCGATAGCAACATACACAAAAGCGCCAGCAACATGTTGCCAGCCAGCAACATGTTGCCAGCCAGCAACACGAAACGTGTTCAGCTTTATTGCTGTTTGATTGCCAGATTATTCGATTGATTAGTGATCTCGGGCTAAAGCCATTCCATGGGTATTCAATAGACCCGCCAGAAGAGGAAGCAGGAGATCGAATAGAATGAGTAAAATATTCATTTATGTACATATGTATATGAGAGATGAATTCACATTGATATTCACATGCTTCGTCTTGCAGAATTTGCATTCATGTGAATCGTAGCAAGATGCAATTTGTGGCACATTTTATTCATATTCGTATTTTCAAATCGAATTGTTATAAATACATTCTCATTCATATTTCTATGCATATCATATTCCCTTTGATGTTCATACTTACTCTTGATCGAATTCATAATACAATTCATATTTCAACTCAAACTTATATTGACACTCATATTCTTATATATATATTCATATATCATTTGTAGTAGTATTCATATTCATATTCACTTACACCTTGCTGTTTATCCTGAAAGTCACCCACTTGCTCATATTCATATTCTATTCATATTCATATTCCTATTCATAATTATATTCATATCACTGCTCTTATATTAATATAATCATTAATATTTATTTTCACAAACTCATTAATGGCAGTATTCATTCTTATATTCATACTATATATAAATATTCATATTTACATTCATGATAATATTCATAAATATATTCACGCTTATACCAAAGACTACTTTTATCGACATTCATCCTCACATCTATATTAACATATTTAGATTTTTATTCACAATCATACTCCAATTCGTGCTCGTATTTGTATGTATATGATTTTTATTTATTTATACTTTTATTCATATTCATTTTGATTCACATTAAAAATTATGTATCAACACTCACATTCATATTCATATTTATACACATATTAGACTCATATTTATATCATCTCTTTAAACCTCGTTGATAGTATTAACATTAAAGTTTCTATTCATACCTATATTCATAATTAAATACTCTTTGTCACATTCGATTTTCTATTTCATATTCACATTCACTTTAATTTTCGTATTCATATTCGTCTTCATATTTAAACTTAAATTCATTTACTTTATTTTTATCTACCTATTCATATTCACATTTATATTAATATTTGTACTTGTTGTCGCATTCAGATTACATTTTACATTAATATTCATATACATCTTTTTATACTCATATTTATTTTCATATCATTACTCAGACTCACATTTTTATTTACATATTCATATGCAGACCTATATTAATAATTAATATCGAT
The DNA here is from genome assembly GCA_035045145.1 of Drosophila meridionalis. Taxonomy (NCBI): domain Eukaryota; kingdom Metazoa; phylum Arthropoda; class Insecta; order Diptera; family Drosophilidae; genus Drosophila; species Drosophila meridionalis. Next base: position 347,480 of record JAWNPG010000029.1, on the reverse strand, counting down.
ATTCATAACAGTATTCACATTCACATTCATATGTGTACATACTCACATATGTATATACTTATATTCAAACTCAGATATAGAAGTGTATATTACATTCATATATATGTTCTTAATCATGTTAATATTCTTATTTATATTTTAAATTCATATTCATTAAATATGAATTGAATTTATGAATATATATTCATATACATAAATACTTATATTCTTATTCATGTTTACACCCATATTCATCTTCACATTCATATTGACATTCATCATTTAGTATTCATGCATACATTTATGTATATATGTACATATAGCTATAACCATATTCATATTCTCATTTGCATTGATACTCATTCGTTATACACATGTTGCAGCAACATGTTGCCCAATTAAACGAAATGTTCTCTGCTTTTTAGTCTTTTGCTGCTTCAAACATTTATTTTGATTGCTATTTGGAGCTAGTAGCTGCAGGCACTATTCCCTCTGACTCACGAGTGAGTGTGTGAGTGTGAGTGAGTGTGTGTGTGAGTGTGTGCAACATTCTTGCAACGCGCCATTCATTTCCTCAGTTCTTGCTCTGGCTTTGAGTAGTTGTTGCTGTTGTTGTTGCTGCTGCTGCTTGGAATGCGCATTAATTTCCAACACACGCAACGAGCCGCAAGAAGAAGTAGCAGCGACAGAGAAGGCAGCCAGGGCATAAGCTGCGTCAATTTCGCGCTTTACTTTTGTTGTCAGATGGCTTTAAATCAGCGTCCGCGAGGATCGAGCTCCAGCTCCAGCTCCACCTGGGCTGGGCGCTCGTCCGTGTAGGCAGTCCGGTTTGCGGCCAGCTCCTTGCGTTAACAAGTGGTTAGCAGCGCAGTCGCAGTCGCAGTCGCAGTTAGCAGCCCAGTCAGCATGGACTGTGGCAGCTGCACGCGCCTGCCTGCCTGCCTGCCCCATAATGACTTTCAAATGGGAGCCGCACAGCGATTTATGTGCGTCAAACAGAGAGAGAGAGAGAAAGAGAGGGGGAAGGAGAAGGAGGAGGAGAAGAAGAGAAGGAGAAGAAGAGGCAGACATTGACGGGGGCGGGACAGGTGAGGAACTGGGCAGACCGGGCGGCCGTTTTCTTGGAATTCCGCGCGCGCTTTTGTGTACCATTTTTGTTTTGCTTTGCCTTTTGCTTTTTATACCCTGAGCCCATTGAAAATGGGAAATCCGGGTATAATGGTTTTGTGAAAATGTATGTAACATGCAGAAGGAGGCATGCCACACCCATAAAGTATATATATTCTTGATCGACAAGACGAGTCGATATAGCCCTGTCCGTCCGTCCGTGTGAACGCTGAGATATTTTAAAATACGCAACGTAAAGACTTGAAATTTTACATGAATACTCGTTAATATCATACGCTGCACACGTTTATCAATTTTTTTCGATAACTTTTTCCATTTCGATTTTATGAGCATTTATCGATAATTTTAATGTGTTTGTAAGGCGTGGTTTGTACATCGTTTGAGGTAAAGACCTCAAATTTGCTGTGTAGTTGCGTTTAATGAATACGGAAATGAAGTTATCTTTAAATTTTGTATGCCACGCCCCCTTCGCCCCCAATGGCCCCCATTTGTAAAATGCGCAAATCAAATACTAGAGACTTGTGCTTTCGCCAATACGCACATATGAATGCCTTTAACAAGTTGTGAAAGTTTGAAGAAGAAAGTCCATCGCTAAAAAAAGTTATTAAACAATTAAATTCCCATTGTAATGCCCACATTACTGCACTATTACTGTATGTGTTGTTTGTATGTATGCATAAAAAAGCGTAGAATGATTTGATATTTAGCTCTTGACAGGGCTTAGGGTATCTTCTAGTCGAGCAGTCTCGACTAGAGCATCTTACTTGTTGCTTTTTGCTTTGCGCAAACTGTCGCAGGGCAAATGCCGCTCGAACCCGTTCCACTTGCCACTTGCCACAGCAAGAGCAGCAGCAGCAGCAGCCGCCGCACAGCACCTGCAGCCTGCTCACAATAATGACACGCCATTAAGAAGCTGATGCCCTGCTGCCACAAGGACTGGCCACATGCTGCATGCAACCCGCGGCCAGCCAGGCAGGCAATCGTCTGGCCTCGGCCCCAGTTTAAATGGCATATTGCGAGCGACTGTGCTTCCGTTGTCACGCCCCATTCGCTTGGCACAGGACAGCAATCTCAGTCCCTGCCCCTGCCCCTACCCCTGCCGCTGCCACTGCCTCGCTGCTCCTTCACTTCTGGTACAGTTGCGCTCAAGACATCACATTCCACACACAATTCAACGCCTCCTTTTGCCCGCAAAGCAAAATAATAAATAAAAAAAAATCCATCATTTCTGCGCTGTTTTGGCAGCTCAATTAGGGAAGGTTTTTTTAAAAGGATTTCCTTTTCTGAGAAGGAAATTTTGAAAAACATTTTAAAGATATTTTTCAATGGAAAATTCTTCAGATATCTTCGTCTTTTTAAAGCTTTCAAAAATATATTCTAATTTTTCATTCACTGTAAAGTATATACATAGAATAACATTAAATAATATATTGATATTAATACATTCTAATATTATTTTATATATTATAAATAGTAGTTCCATATAGAAAGTCTTCAATACATTATTATATTCCGATTGTCTGATCAAGGCTTAGGGCAACAGTTCAAATCTAGCAGACTGTAATTATTACTGTGTTGACATCTTTGCAGTGATGTACTCTAACCTAATCTCACCTTAACTCAATTTAGGAAACTATTGAAAATGGAATTAAAATCGAAAGATATTTTCAAATCTTTGAATAGCAAATGGGCATTATAGCTTTTTAGAGAGTTAAGCTTAACGAGAATTTTCGCTTTTTTGGAAGTTAGGCTATTTTTGAATATACATTTTGGATATATCGTATATATATATATATACAATATAGAAAAATATTAAACATTCCTTTAAATATCCTAAATACCGAAAAGCATATACTTTAAAATACTAAATACAATTAACATCACGTGAAAATAATCAAATTGCTTGTAACTGCATTGAAAAACTCAAAGGGATTATCGTTATATACAAATATCTCAGTATGGATGATTTTTAGGGTTTTTATACTCGTTCACATAGTAAGAGGAGAATTTTCACTTCGTCTGTATTGAAGCTGAATACTATAGTTTTAGAGTATGGGTATAAATATACGAGTATTGAGATATGTATATTAATACAGGATTGTATAAGTATATATAAATATGAGTAGATACGTATGTATACATAATCGTGTACATCCTAATCTTAGATGTGCACGAAAAAACCACTTCGGGGAACTCACTCATGTATTTATATGGTGTTTAGTTGACACTTCATTTTGCTTTGAGTCTTTTTAGATGTCTAACTTCTACCCTTATACTGGATATACGCCTACTAGAGGCGTGGCACATTTTATGTGCCATTTTATGGCTCTAGTCGAGACTGCTCCACTAGGAGATACCCTGAGCCCTGTGAAGAGCTAAATATCAAATCATTCTACGCTTCTTTTATGCATACATACAAACAACACATACACACATATGTACATATGCATGCACGCATAAGCGCGCGCTCTGCCAACTGCGCAGTTGACGCAGCGACTACGCTTGGGCTGCAATGTGGACATTACTATGGGAACTTAATTGTTTAAAAACTTTTCTTAGCGATGGACTAAGTGCATCAAACTTTCACAACTTATTAATGGCATTCATATGTGTGTATTTGCCAAAGCAAATAGGGGGCAAATAGGGGGCTATTGGGGGCGTGGAATCCAAAATCTAAAGACTACGTAATCTCCGTTTTCATTACACCCATCTATACAGCAAATTTTTCTAGCTCAAACGATGTACAAACCACGCCTTAAACGCCTCCTTCTGCCTGTTACATACATTTTCACAAAACCATTATACCCTGATTTCCCTATTTCAGTGGGCTCAGGGAATAAATACACTATATATGGATCTTCTCTAATAGAGACTCTCTATAACTTGAGCAACAATTATATATGGAAAACAAGTAAGAATGTTGCCTTAGGGCGAAACCTAATGCGTGATACTCGTTTCCCATGGGGGCATCTGGTATATTAAATTTAATAATATATCTCAAACTTTGCATTTATGTAGATTCATGTGAATTTTATGCAATTTCAATTTTTGCAAATATAACCATGTGAATGAGTTAGCATTTTTATAAAATGTAAAAAATTCAATAGAATCATAAGCTGAAAGTTTCACCAAGTTCCGTTAAATCAGTCGCAATCTATTAAACAAAACGTTTGGCCAATTATGACACGCACGCGTTAAGCGACAGCAAAATACATTTACATTTACACATATGTACATACATTGAAACGTGCAAGCGCGTTTGCTTATGCACGGTCACAATTAAACTCAGCGCCATTCATTCTAGCATATTCTTCAACCAAAATTGTTATTGCGTTGTGTTTGCATTTTCAGCCGCTTCTTTAGTTTTGTATTTGTCAAATATCGCCCATTATACGCATACATTCAACCGACCACCGTTTTTGTATGTACACATATAAATACATACGTTCATATGCGCGCATTTCAGCATTTTCTAAGAATCACAATTGCGATTGATTTAAGTTTATATTGTGTTTGCATTAACAGCAGCTTCTATAGTTTTGTATTTGTCAAAAGTCGCCCTTGTAGTGAAGTAGTTTCGGATTTGCCAACAGGCAATGCAAAACTGATGTGGCGCAGCAGGTAGATGAAAAGCGTGTAAGCAAAAGGGTCCGCGTTCGAGACGCGGCGGCGACGGCATGAAAATAGTTGCGCTGCTGTTCGTGCCTACATACATACATACATGACGGGTCCTATCGTCAATTTTTTTGTGTGGAATAATTTTGTTCGGAATAAGTCGATATTTGTGTAATCGATATTTGATAGTTACATTTTTTGACACACACACAAAAAGAAAATAGCATAATTGACCTAGGCTATACGAAAAATTATAATTTTAGCAGTTAAATTATTTGCAGAACTTTAACATTAAATCGAATTACATATATTTCTTAATATTTCTCAGAAATGCTGTTTGTCGTCTTAGCAATTCTTATTGTGCTTATTTATATAGGTGGCACAGGCATATGCATTTTGCAGCTGGGCGTTACAAATTTTGTTGCTAATTTGCCACGCTCCCAGTAGGCGTAGACATATCATATTTGGCAAGTTCCTTGAAGGAGTCGAGGATAACGTAACTGTAAAGTTTGGATGCTTACACTCCAAAAATGTGAAAGTTGCAGGGTATTTTTTTCGATATACCACACCCTCAAAAGGGCGTAAGATTTATTTTTGGGGAATCAATAGAGGAGGCCCCCAGTAACACAAACATCCAATTTTGAAGCGTCTAGCTCTAAAACTGTAGGAGCTATAATGTTTTGCGATTTGCCACGCCCCCTGAAGTCGTAGGTATGTCCGCCATATCTTTTTGATCTTGGGATGAGTATCTGAGTATATATATCAAATTTCAAGTCTCTAGCATCAATAGTGCTCAAAATATAGCTGATCTTGTAAAATCACTATATATTCATATCCGATTTACCACGCCCCCAGTGGGCGTAGACATCAAATCTTTTTATCAATCTTTATAGAATCGAAGCGTTAAGATACGTGCCAAATTTCAGCATTCTAGCTTTAAAACTGTAGAAGTTACAGTTTTCCTGATTTTCCACGCCCCCAATGGGCGTAGATATATATCTTTCTGAACTTGGGTGGTCAACGCAAGTATACATTCCAAATTTCAACTCTCTAGCTCTTCAACTAATATGATTTCTTGACTATGGGGGCAAGCATTTTCCGATTTGCCACGCCCCTAGTGGGCGTATCCGGAAAATCTTGACACTTTATAATTCGAGGGTATACACGAGTATATGTTCCAAATTTCAAGTCTCTAGCTTCAATAGCGTAGAAAAATATTGCATTCATACGGACAGACGGACAGCAAGACGGACATTTCACAAAACCAATATACTCTTTTGGTGAGCTAACTGGTGACTAACAAATCCTTCCATATTCATACATATAATTATATACCAAAAACTAACTTCTTATGTATCATCTCTTTTTCCTTACAGATATTCCGATCTCTCCCGCTCTCCCCTTTTTCCCTCTCTCTCTCTTTCTCTCTCTCTCTCTCTCTCTCTCTCTGTGGAGCAGAGATGTGTCGACAGATCATGCCTGCGCTGCTGCTGCTGCTGCTGCTCAGCTGCCTCATGGCCAGCTGCAGCTGCAGCAACAACAGCAATAACTCGAGCAACATGCTCGGCGTCTACATCGAGCGAGCACCGGAGTCGGCGATCGCGCCCAACGGCGACGAGGTGGTGTTTGAGTGCGAGGTGAATCTGCAGCCGGATCGGCTGGAGTGGCGCTTCCGGCCGGGCAGCAGCGAGCCGTACCGCTACCTGCGGCCGGCGGCCGGCTACAATGTGACCAGCAGCAACGAGGAGCGCACCTGGAAGCTGCGCATCTATGTGAATGCCCAGACGCTGGGCGACTACCAGTGCGTCGCCTGGTACGGGCCCGGCGCGATCGCCTCGACGCCCGCCCGGCTCACGCTCGTCTCCATCTCCATCGACAATCCGAGCGTAAGCCGCCACGCCGTGCGCTGGAGCGTGGCGCCCAAGAACTGCGTGCTGCTGCGCTGCGGCTCGGTCAGCTCCAGTCCGCCGGCCATTTGGAGCTTCTACCGGAACGGCGAGAAGCTGCCGCAGACGGGGCTGCTGCCAGGCGCCGCCGGCGCACTGGCTCTCAATTCGGTCAGTGCCAAGGATGCGGGCAACTACACCTGTGCGGCCACCAATGCCATCACGGGCGTCGAGCTGCGGCTGCCCCAGGTGATTGACTTGCGCGTCGACTATACGGACCGCACTCCGCCGTACTTCCTGCTCCAGCAGCCGGCCACACAGGTGGCCGCCCGCCCAGGCGACACTGTTGTCCTGGAGTGCCCGGGCGTGGGATCGCCGCGGCCCAGCGCCGTCTGGAGCAGCCCCAACGTGCCCAACATCTACCACAATCGCAGTCGCGTGCTCGCCTACGGACTGCAGATCACGGACATCCGGCCCGAGGACCAGGGCTCCTACGTGTGTCGCCTCGACAACGGCATTGCGCCCGTGCTCGTGCACATGATCAAGCTGAGCGTGCTCGAGCGACCGCGCATATCGCGCGGCCCCGACACGACCCTAACTAACGAGGGCGACTCCCTAACCCTGGAGTGCGCCGCCTCCGGCCACCCCCAGCCGGAGATCTATTGGCTGATCAACAGCGAGGATGCCAGCAACGACAACGAAACCCTCATCGAGCACGGACGCCTGCTCATCCACCACGTCCAGAAACGCCATGCGGGTGTCGTCCAATGCTTTGCGCGCAATCAACTAGGCGAGGTAAGTGGATGGATCAACTGATCAAAGAAATTGTGGAGGGGATAGAGGGATGAGGGATGTGGGATATAAAATATTCCCTGATGAAATATTCCCTGTAAATGAAAGAATCATATACCAAATTTGTATTTATAAAATACATAATTTTAACTGTCGAACAAGAAATCGAAAGATATGAAAGATATGAAATATCCCAAAATGCAAACAGATCTAAGGATACCGATATAAAATACACGTTTCTCCTGGAAACAATAAAAAAAAAACATAGTCTAGAAAATATAGAATAGATATAGAATCTTTTATAGCGTTAGAATATTGCCTAGAGTTTGTCTATAATAAAAGTTAATATTAAATAGATATATATTAAGGAGTATGCTGCTGAAACTAAACTGCTCTATGCTCTATGATAAAATAAATATTCTGCAGCTCTCTAAGCTCCACAAGAGTGCGAATACCAAATTAGACGCCTGTGGCTCTTAAAGTTGCCGAGTTATGGACAGTTATATCGTAGAAATATTATTGAAATAGGGCAAATAAACAATGATATTGTTTCTTAAATTTGAAATATATTCTTGCCGATTTGTTGATAAGCGATATTTATCATTAAACTGATAATGTGGGCAATCGATTATTGTAACTAAAGCTGGAATACATAATGCTATATAATGCGAATATATACCGACTGCTGACGATTTAGCACTTCACATCCTTCCACATACAGACTTGGGAAACCTAACCGTGTCTAAATCAGTTCATCTTCTCAACCCATTCCAAGTTAGTTCAGTTTGATACTTTTTTAATACAATTACTATTCACGAATTCAAACATTTTATCAATAAATGTTTTCTCATTTTAGAAAAGTTAAAAATATATATATTTGTTTCTTTTTCATTATAACAAAACATTTATTGATAAACATTATAAGCCTAATGGTTAGCCCGGCTCTTTACAATATATATACTAGCGATATACCAACACTACCGTCAACCAATAATATAATAGCTACATATGCAGACGACTCTGCTGTAATATTTTTCAGTCACACTTTTGCCAGTAGTTGCTTACAATAGTATGGCAATAAATGTTCCTCTTGGACTAAAGACTGGAATATAGGCATATCTCATGACAAAACATCTCAAATTACATTTACAAAAAGCCACAATACCTGCCCTCAAATTTGCCTAGACGGACTCCCAATTAACACTGTTAACTCACAAAAATACCACGGACTTACTCTACACTCTAAACTAAACTGGCGAAAACACATCCAAAACATTATAGGTATTATAGGTAGACACAAAATATAAGTTTGGTTAATCAACTCCAATTCAAAACTATCACTACATTCCAAAGTCACACTTCACAAAGCATTAATACAGCCTATATGGAGATACGGGTGCTCCATTTCGGGAACAGCTGCTCCTTATCTCATAAAAAAAAAACTCCAATCCACTGAACACCGCATTATAAGACGTTTCATCGGTTTTTATTTTGCCAGGAATGACGATATCATGAAAGACTCAAATATGTTATCAACATTATTCAAGACTCATCAATCAAACAGAACTCTAAGCACTCATCTCATCGAAGTCCACTAGCACGATCACTAACCTTTGATACTTTTTATCCTTCCATATACAGACTTAAAATAGCACAACTTGAATACCTACCAAATCGCACACTTCCATTGAGATCTACACGTACTCATCCATAATTCACGTTTTCATTTTATAATTATTCATTTATCTAGCTCACATCAGTTTACTCTCATATCTTTATAACAGTGATCACACATACACTTAAAAAAAAAAAATGAAAATGAAATGAAACCCTTAATAAAATGTTATATAGTCTTATCAAAAAAGAAAAAAAAAAAAGTTGCTACACCTCCCTCACTTACATAATATGATACTATGCAAATACATATATATGCACATGGACATATACATTAGATAATAATGTATACATAGACCTATACCTTTACATATGTGGTGATCCACTTGGCTTAAGTATTGGGTAATGAAGCACTGCTATTCTGTGAGCACAACTGTACCCATCCATAATATACAGTATTTGTGTGTATTACATGCATATATGCATATAGAAAGCATTTCCCATTATTTAATCCATTCGCATTTGGTTCACTTGCAGACGAGCGAGGGCAACATCTTGCGTGTGAATCCGATGCAGATCAGCGGCGACGATTATCAGCCGTTGGGCGAGGTGCCCATGCGCTCGACCCATGACCTGGGCAACGGCGGCGGCTCCTCGGGCTACTCGTCGTCCTCGGCCGCTTCGGGCTCGTCCTCGGGTGGAGGGTCACGCAACAAGAAGCGCAAATACATGAGAGTTGGTAAGTTCAGTAAGATTCTGCTTCGTTTCGGTTCGGTTCGTTTTTGCTTGGTTTTACTGTATTCCATATACGAGATACAATTACAATTACAATTTGAGACTTGTCTTAGGTCTAGGAGCGATCGACTGCCTGTTGATCGATTGATCGATCAGTCAATCGATAATTGTTGGGCGCCTAACGTTAATCGCTAACCGCCGTAAGTGCTAGTCGGTAATCGGTAATCGCTTATCGTAAAATACGGCCAGCCGAACACAGCCCGCCGTCCCGCCCACCCATAAAACAATATTTCTTTTCACATTCAAAAAATGAAGTTGATTGATAAAAAAAATAATTAAAATATCTAAAGATAGAGATATAGACTAATATATCTGGCTACAGTTCCCTTCCTAGAGCCTTTGCCTAGAGCAGCAATTGCATGTCCACTTCCATGTATTGCTGCGGCTGCTGCTGCTGCTGGGGCTCATCGAACTCCATGTCTGGCTCTGCATCGCTAATGTCCTCCAGATCTCATGTGCTGCTGCACTTGCGCAGCTGCTCCTCCTCCTTCTCCAGTATGCGTATCTTCATCTTGAGCTCCTCGACGCGCAGTCGATGCACCTCGCGCATGTACTTGAGCTCGTCCTGGGCCTTGTTCACCTCGATCTTCTTCGCCTCGGTGGCCAGCTGCTGCTCTTTGCAGCGCAGCTCCGCCTCCTTCACCTTGAAGTAGTTGATGCGCTCCTCGTAGCTGTCGCCTGGCTGCTGCTGCTGCTGTTGCTGCTGCTGCTGTGTGACTGCGCCCGCTCCCGCCGCGCCCACGTTGGCAACGGACGCTGCAGCCGACACGGGCACGGGCACCGGCACCGGCACAGAGGTGGCTGCCGTCACGTTGGGCAGAGCGCTGAAGGTGAAGGTGGGCGCGCTGCCGGTCAGTTGCATCTTGACAGCTTGAGCAGCAGCTGCTGCTACGACCTGCTGCTGTTGCTGCTGCTGTTGCTGTTGCTGCTGCTGCTGTTGTTGCTGTTGTTGCTGCTGCTGCTGCTGGACGACCACAGCTGCTGCCGCCTGCTGCTGCTGCTGTTGATGGTGCGCCGCGGCCGCCGCCACCGCCAACTGTTGCTGCTGCGCCGCCAGCTGCTGCTGGGCCAATTGCTGCGCCTGCGCCTGAGCCTGAGCCTGCGCCTGCGCCTGAGCCTGCGCCTGAGCCTGAGCTTGCGCCTGAGCCTGAGCCTGCGCCTGGGCTTGAGCGTGCGCCTGCTGCTGCTGCTGCGCCTGGTACTGGGCGAGCGTGATCTGCTGCGGCTTTATCTCGCTGATGATCTGTTGGTTGTAGCCGCCGGCTGTGATGGTGGCCATCGTGTGCTGCTGCGCCTGCGTGGGTATCGTGTGTATCTGGGTGGCTGTCAAAGGGACAGCGAGTGGGAAGAGTCAGTAGAAGCTATCATAGGGATTATCAGTGCATCCACTCACCTGTCGCATCGGAGGGATGCTTGATTTGCAGTATGATCTCCTCGCGGGGCCGCGCGGGCTTGAAGTGCAGCAGGTCCGTGAGCGTCAGCTTCTCGGCACTTATGGAGTCAACGTTGATGCGATGCGTGTTCAACATGCTCGCATTCGCGGCAGCAACTGCGGCGCTCACCTGCAGCTTCTGCATCTCGGCGACAGCCGACTGCTGCTCCGCCTGGGCCTGCGCCGCCTGCTGCTGCTGCTGCTGTTGTTGCTGCTGCTGCTGCTGCTGCGCGTCGAGCGGATCGTCCTCCATTTCGCTGACATCGTTGCCATCCATTTCGATCTCGTCGAAAGTGTCGCCCTGCGGATTGTGCTCGGAGGCATCCGGGCTAATTTGATATTCCGGCTCCACCTTAACGCCGTCGTGGTGCTGCTGCTGCTGTTGCTGCTGCTGCTGTTGCTGCTGGGCATTGGCCGAGACGGCGTTCCCCTTGCCCATGGCCGAGCTGCCGCCTGACCCACTGCCGTCCCTGTACGGATACTGTTTGCGCAGGCTGCAAGAAATGCGAGGGATGCGAGTTATTAGTCGTATCACCTTTTGGGACTCATCCCGCCGCACTTACCGCGAGTTTAGCCAGAACTTCTGGATCTGCTTGATGTTGCGCATGGCGCTCACGTGGGGATGCGAGTTGAAGTCGCGCACAATCCTGTCCCAGGTCTCGCGCACGGAGTACTTGTTGCGCTGCTTCTTCCTGTGCTTGATGTCGATTACCTCCTCGTGCAGGTGGAAAAGCGTGTAGAGCACCTCCTTCTCTTCGGCAGTGAACCTTGGTGTGAGCGGCAGCTGGCCCTTCGAGCTGCCCGCCGTCGAGCCGTTGTTCGCGTTGCTGTTGTTGCCGTTTGTGTTGTTGCTGTTGCTGTTGTTGGTGGGGCTGCCGTCGCCGCTGACGTTGACTGTCGCCTGGACGACGGTCACATTGTTGCTGGCATTGGCGGCACCGGCGCCAGCATCTCCGGTTGCCGACATCCTTGCTCAACCGCAAATATCTTCCGCTTTTATGGTTTGTTTATGTTTTTTTCTTCCTCCTCCACAGAGGAGAATGTTTTGAGTTTTTCAGAATTGAGTTTGTTTATGAACCACACGAATCGCTTGAGTGACAGTTTGCGAGTTCCGAATTGGCCAGCCAGCCAGCAAGTGAGCGAGCGAGTGAACAAACAAGTCCAAAAACGAGTCCGAGTCGCAGTCGGAGTCCGATACCGAGTCCAACTTCGAGTGCGAGTGTTAAAACGCGATGCCGAGTAGCGAGTATTATATGAAAATCAATTGCACTCGTTTTGCTAATGCACACACACACACGCACACAAGCACACATATACGCATATGCCAGTGAGAGCGACAGCGACAGCGAGAACGAGAGCGAGTCCGCGCGTGTGTGAGCGTCAGTGTGAGTCTTTTTTGTCTGTTGTCACTGTCCGATGTCTTCTCTCCGTCCGCTTGCCACTAAGGAAGAGAATTGCCACTTTATATTGCACTACAAATGTCTATGAAAATATTGTTGCGCTTAACTGATGTAGACGATAACCACACAAAATTGGTTTTTATTTAATTATGTTTGACATTTAATGTAAATGCGCGGGCTTGGCTGACTGAGGTTTTTATTTATATATGTGTATATATTTGTGGCAGGCACAGCCACCGCAAGCACACAAAAAAAAATCCGCTCAAAATGCGTACGCAGCTACAACAATACTACTCAATGCTGTACAGCGATACTACTCAATGTAACAGTACAATACTACTCATGCTGTTAACAGTGGCTGCGCACTGTCGACTCACTTTTGCGTTAACATGCGAGCACTGTTTGCGTCAACATTGGAAAATAAACACGAGCAATAATTGAATTCAATTTAAAAATGAAAATGAAAAAATTACCTTTGCAGCGAACATGGTGCCGCCATCGCGCCCCAATGTCACCCGCCTGGCCGACGACGCCGTCATGCTGCGCTGGAACGTGCCCAAAAACGATGGCCTCCCCATTCAGTTCTTCAAAGTCCAATATCGAATGCTCGGCGACAACGCCCGGAAGATTCCTCGCGAGAATTGGCAGACAACAAACGAGAATATACCCTATGGCAGGCAGCGTGAGCGCGAGCGGGAGCGGGAGAGGGAACGCGACCGAGACCGGGATCATCAGCGAAATCAGCGTGAGCCGGGCCCCAAGAACTTTACGTCGTCCGTGACGGGCCTGCGCCCGGACCGTAATTACCGCTTCCGTATCGTAGCCGTCTACTCGAACAACGACAATAAGGAGGGCAACACCTCGGCCAAGTTCTTCCTGCGGCGCGGCGTTGCGAAGTCGAACCTGCCCGTGCCGGAGCTGCGCGAGATTGAGTCCTACTCGGAGTCGGCCGTCGTGCTCCACTGGACACTCGCCTCGACGCCAGCCGCCCAGCTGCACACTATCGACGGCTACTACGCCTACTACCGCCCGGCGGCCTCCGCCTCCGAGTATCTGAAGGCGACCGTTGATGGCGGCCACGCGCGGCGTTTCAAGATCGACCAGCTCGAGCCGGGCACCGCCTACGAGTTCAAGCTGCAATCCTTCAACGCCCACGCCGCCTCCGACTTCAGCGAGATCCGGCAGGGCCGCACGACAAGTGAGTAGCGCAGCAGCACCTGGTCCATCTGCGTCCGTAATGCATCTTCCATTCCTTTGCAGAGTCCTCGAGCCAGATGCCACCCGCCGCCGCGCCTATCCCGAATGGCAAGTCCTCGGAGCAGCAGCAGAACTCCATCTACCCGGTCATCGCTGGCGCCGCTGGAGGCGGCCTGCTGCTGCTCATAGCCATTGCTGTGGCCTGCCTCTGCCTGCGTCGGCGCAGCGGCCCCCAGCCCGAGGGTAAGCTCCTATCCCCGTCCTGCCAACCCCTACTCAGCCCCCCTCTCTCTCGAACTCTCTGTTTCAGACGAGAACAAGCCGCAGCTAGATCACATTCAAGCGGACTTTGTCACATCCGCCGTGCTTGGCGTTGCGCCGCACCACAACCACGGCCACAAGCCGGGCGACCTACGGCGGCTGAACGGCGTTATTCCACGCATGAACATCACGCCCAATCCGCTCGCCCAGGATCCCGCGGCCGACAAGGTAAGCGCTCGTATCTGCTTCTCCACCACCTCCGCCTGTCTCGCTCTCACAGTATCTGGACAACTGCTCCACTTTCCAATTATATGGCTTCTAAATCTCGCAATCAAAACAAAAACAAATCACAAATATTTGGACAAACAAAAAACAAAACAAAAACAAAATCCCTTTCGCTGGTTACTTGGTCAAAATTTTAAAACGTTTCTCGCCTTCGCCTTTGGCTTTGCCTTTGCCTCGCCTAAATTGCTGCTGTCTCTCTCTCTCTCTCTCTCTCTCTCTCACTCTGTCTGTCTCTCTCTGATTCATTCTTTTGCTTTTAGTTGTCTCTCTTGTAGTCGGCCAAGTCTGAAATTTTCTTTTGATGATCATTTCTGTCTCTTGCCTTGAAGTCAGGAAGTAAAGATTTTCCCTTAGCTTTTAGCGTTTATATTTTAGGGTTTCAGTTCTAGAAGTAAACTAAACCAAACATGGCACTCTAAACACACTCTACATTGAGTACTTTCGACATCGGACTCGATTTTATTGAACTGTTCAAAGAAGAACTTGCTAATATTCCCTTAAATGTAGATATATGTATGTATATCTTGACCGAATCAAAATAGAATTATTGCTCGTAGCTTTGAGCTTAGTATTTACATGGAATTTACATAGAGTTTACATGGCATAAGCATGGCAACAGCATTTCATTAACATGCTATTAACATGACATTTAGTGAAGTTCAATTAAAATTTGTAAATGGAACCAATTATAATTAGAAGTATCGAATGCTTTTAGACTGTTGTTCTATTTCTCTGTCCAACTCGCTTCGTCATCTCTCTTTTCTTTTTGCTAATTTCGTTTTCTTAGTTTTTTCGTCTTTTACTTAACAAATTTGATTATTGATTAAATATTCTTAGTTTAGGTTAGGTTACGTTAGTCATGGGTATGTCTCTTTCTCTTTCTCCTTCTGGCTCCTGCTCTTTCTTGTGTATTTCTCTCTATTTTCTTTCTATGTCTATATGGCATGTTTGCCATTCGTTCTTTTTGTATTTGCTTCCTCTCTCTTTCTCTCTCTCTCTCTCTCTCTCTCCGTCCGTTTGTCCGTCTGTCCGTCTGTCAAAATTTTACCGATACGCCTACTAGGGAGATACATGTGTCCGCATGCCAGAAATCATATTAGTCGAACAGCTTGAGAGTTGCAAACTCACATTGAGCACCAAAAATAATTATGATATGACGGATATATCCACGCCCATCTGGGGGCTCGTGGCAAATCAGGTAAAACTATATCTTTAATAGTTTTAAAGCTAGAAACTTGGTATGTAAGTTAATGTTACGATTCTATAAAGATTTATGAAAACTATATGTCCACGACCACTAAAGGCGTGTGTTTGTAGCTTACATTGAATATACCAGATGCCCCAATGGAACAGAGTGTCACGCAGTCGGTTACGCCCGAATGCAACGTTCTTACTTGTTCTTATTATCTCTGATTCTTTCTCTCGTTTGCCATTCGCTCGCTAAAAACTCTACTATTTTCATCTTTGTGCTTCCTTTCTCTCTCTCTCTCTCGCTCTCTCCCTTATTTGCTAGTTGATCGCTTCTCCTTTGCCTTCCGCTGCTTTCTCGTATTTCCGTTTCGTTTCAATCTCTCCCGGCTGCTGGATCTCTCTTTCTCTCTCTCTCTCTCTCTCTCTCTCTCTATCGTTGGCGCTCTTAGTCTCTTCCTCTTCTTTGCTGCTCTCCCCTCGACTCGTTCGCCATTTTGCCAAACTGAGCGTCCCGTGTTCCAGAATCGCAATGTTATGGAGCTGCGCTTCCTGCCGCCCCCCAATGGCATCGCCAGCGGCGCCGCACCGGAGCCGCCAGTGCGGCACGTGGAGCCGGCTGCTGGCTCGGATGTATATGCGGATGCGGATGTCGATGCTGAAATGGAAGCGGATGCTGATGCTGATGCGGATGCGGATGCGGATATTGCAGTCAGCGAAAAGGCTCAGACGTGCGCCTCGTCCTCCTGCGAGACTCTCGAGGCATGCGAGGGTCTCAGCCAGCCCCAGTCGCAGTCGATGCCAGTGGCCACGGAGGCGCCCAGCAAGCCGCTGCCGCCGCTGCCGCTGCCCAAAAAAACAGTCGCTGCCAAAGCGCAACAACAACTAAACGTAAATACCAACAACAAGAAAAAGAAAAAAGCGAAGAAATTTGGGAGTTGAGAAACGTTTTTGAAATTTTGTTGCCAAGCCACCAGCCACCATTTGTTGCATGCAACACGAGCACACTGCCGCCTCGTCTCATTCAGTCGCACTAATACTCACTCTCCCCCTCTCTCTCTCTCTCTCTCTCTCTCTCTCTTTATGTAGGGTAATGCCATGGTTGTTGCGGCAGCCGCTGCACTGCATCAGCCGGGCCTGCATCACGCGCAGCCGTATCATGCGCCCGGCACGCCCACTTTTCCACACAAGCGCCACGACTTCCAGCAGTTGCAGACGCCGCCGCCCGTGCCGCCGCACGCCACCTACTACCAGCAGCAGCAACAGTTGGTGGCGGGCGGCGCCTCACCCATGTTAGACCAACAGCGACGCACGCTGGAGCGTAGCGTACGCAGCCTGCAACAGCAGCAGCAACAACAGCAGCAGCAGCAGCAGCATCCGAGCTATGGCATGGATGATGGCCAGGCCACTCCCACGCGCATACCCTCACTGCGTCGGCAGCGACGCGCCTCTGGCAGTCAGCCACACAACAGCCACACAAATCTCAGCAATCATCACAGCAGCAGCTGCAACAACAACAACAACAACACCAGCAGCAACAACAACAATAATAATAATAATAACAACAACAACAACAATGTGCCGCACCACCTGCTGCACCACCACGCGCACCAGCATCCCCACAACGTTGGCATACCCCACGTGCCGGGCAGCCCGCGCGTCCAGCGTTCGCCGATGCCGGCGCGGGCTTTGATCAAGCGGACGCGCCTGGGCAGCCACACGGACAACATCTCGTCGGGCAGTCTCAACAGTATTGAGGTCTAGACCTAAGCTACGCTCCACGCCCACCTCGCCCTCGCTTAAAGTACTTCTATCGTAACTCGAATAAAAAGCTTCGTTTATAATTTTTTTTTTGCTAATTTATTTTAAGTTTTTAGTTGTATTTAGTCGAACCCTTAGCGTATATAGACATAGGTTTCTAGATTATTACATCTGGTGTTATTTATTTATTTAACTGATTAACGCAACGACAATTCGCACCATTTATGCACAACTACATTAGTGAGTAATACCCTATTTGACTGCGGGAGTCGTAGAACCTAGCTTAGATCTTTGTTTTATAAGTCGTTCAACTATTAACTTTAACTCGCTGCATAGTTGTAAGCCATAATATTAACTAGATCTACAAGAATTTGACTTTTTTCATATGTATAAATATATATCGATAGAATATATCGATATATCCATATGTATATTTAGGTTCAAGTGCTACCAATTTCCGCACACACAAAAATCTCCAAAACTATTCGACAAACACAATAAAAACCGAATACAAAAGAACTTAATTTGATTATAAATTTTATTTATGTTTTATTTTTAATCCTTAATCTCTTAATCTACTCCAATATAAGCTCCTTTCCAGCCAAGATCAGGAGTTGTCTCCATTCGGTGTCGTTTCAATTGACCTTTTTATACCCTGAGCCCATTGAAAATGGGATAAGTAAACTTATAAGTAAGACACACGAGATGTGCTTATGTTTAATTATTTCAATGAAATCCAGGTGTACGTTCCTGCTACGTCCGCGGAATCCGAAAGAATTTTAGAGAGGCGAACACGCCTTAAAGAAGAAAATGTAAATTATTTGTTAATCAAAACTTTTGGGTGAAATAAACAATAAATTTATTATATTTATTGAAAATAAATTTGTTTGTCGGGCTACACTATCGACTGCACTGTCGATAGTATCGTTTAGCACTATCGTCACTATCGATGGTCGCCAAAAAAAACACTCGTCGAATATCGATGGAGCCAATTATCGATAGTTCTCCACCTCTATTTTATATATGCTTAAAAAGATCGTAGAATAATTTGATATTGACCTCTTCACAGTGCTCAGGGTATCTCCTAGTCGAGCAGTCTCGACTAGAGCACTCTTACTTGTTCATTTTGATTTATCTTCGTCTTCTCCTTCCAAATCAATATAAGTGTTAAAAGATTTCGAAAAGAAAAACATTTCATTTTAAAGTTGCAAGCTTGAAACTGAACATAAGTGATAAATTCATTTTAAGTAAATGAATAATAAATAAAGAAGCGAACCAAATTTGACAAAGAATAGTCAGCTCACGCTTCTAGTTATAGCTCAATAATCTATTATTTTATTATCATCAGCTACTTTCATTTAGAATTGATGAATTCTGGTTTTGCAGTCGCTCTATACGTTGTTACTTTACCTTTTGTCTGCCTATGTATCTACTTCAACAGATATTTCCTCTGCGGCTCGGATTCCACATTTCAGGACTGTGCCTATTCGGAATCGTTTCATTTATTGCAATTATGTATGATTTCCTGGGTGCCAAGATCGAAGCACATTTTCCTCAGCTATGAGTTCGCTTATATTACATTTTTCAAAGACTGAATTTCATTTAATGCCCAAAAAGAGTTAATAAATCAAATCGAATTTAGCAAATAAATAAATATAATATATAATTAAAATTTATATAATATGACTCCATAAATAGTTCCTTCTGAGTTTATATATAGTAAAATAATACGATGTTCTATATCGGAGTCTTTCAATCAATTTTGATTAAAACTAAAATTTGTATTTCTGGAATTCAAGATTATGAAAATTGAAGCAGTTGTTGGAAAATTGTTGGAAAATTCTCATGATATTAGTGGCCTTACCTTTCGATTGAAACTCAGACTGTGTCGATGCAAATGTCTCTCATAGCTAAAATTGTTATAAAATAAAAAAGTTATATAATTCGAATATCAAATCTCCTAACCGAGGCACATACGTTCGATGTCTGATTTCGGCGATCAAATTGACTGATTCGGTTGGATTATCATTCGATAGTTGATAGGTGTCTAGTCTTCGATAGATAAAGCTAACAAATTCGTGGGTCGAATGATGATAAAACTAAGCTGCATTAACTCAAATTCTAATTTTGGAGTAGATCGAAATATATAATTCGAATTTTATTTAAGTATTTTCGATCGTCATTCATATCTAAAGGCTTGCCCATATATGTTTCCGATGGATGGATTATTACTCGATGTATTCAATATTATATAGTGTTTTATTAATCGAAAATAAGAGTACAACTTGTAAGTTTGGATCAATTTGCAGTCCAGCAGGAAGGGGAGAGCAGAGTGGAGTAAAGTAGAGTAGAGGAGAGACTGATTGCGAGGGCTGCTCGATGCGTAGCTCACTATGCTGGCGCTGGTGTCTCGGGCGCCTGTTCCTGCAAGCACAGAACCAGAACCAGAACCAGTTCAATGCAAAAATTCAAATGAATCAATTGGCCAGGCAAACCAAACTGCAGACGAGGTATCTACAGGAGACACAGTAAACTCATGTGCAAGGCATGTGCAGAGAGAGAGAGAGAGCGAGAGGAAAGTGAATCCAACAAATAAAAAATACAAAAATAATAATAATAATAGTAAGAGGTGTGCATGTTTTTCTTTTTTTGTAATTTAGTTTAATTTACATTAAAAAATAGAATTGTAATTAATGAAATATAATAAAAAATAATTCATCAGAGCGTTCAGATGTTGGGCTGTTGGTTCGAATCCTTCATGATGTGAATTATTTTCGATAGCTGGTGTTTTCTTGAAATGTTTTCTCATTCACTGATCTTGACTTCACATATATAGCATATATGCACAGATATACTTTATACTGTCGCATACACACACACGCACGCACGCACACATACCTGGGCATGTATGCGGGCTGGTGCATGTATATCGTGAGATATATACACGTATATTTAGCTAAAATCAGATTAGAGTTGATTTGCTGTTTGCTTTCTCTTTTTGTTTACTGTTTGTTTTGTTTTGTTTGTGATGAAATAATTGTATTGTATTGAATTATTATTGTTTAGGGCGGGAGTCACGGGTGGTACAGTGGACACTACGTGGACGTGGACACTTAAGCTTCGGCCTCAACCTCCTCCTTTACCTTGGCATCGCCGGGCTTGCCCTTGGACCAGTCGGGTTTCTTCTGCGCATTCCCAAGCCGAACAGAGAACATAGATTTGTAGAGAAGAAATATATTAGTATTGCTAGATATATATATATATATACACCATAATACATTCCGGAACAGTTGACTACGAGCTGTGCTGTGGGCACTACGAGACTACAAACTACAGAGACATACATACATACAGAGACTAGACTAAATAGAGGCTCTTGTGTTGTGTACCAAATAAATAGACAAACAGTGGCAAAAGTGGCGAAAGAGATAGATAGATAGACAGAGAGAGAGAGAGATAGATAGAAAGAGACAGTATGTAATACATAAAGTGACATTGGAGGACACTTGGTGCTCGAACATTAAACACACATCATCATTTCACACATTTCTTACACTTTTTGGCTTGCTTTAGAGAAGAGGCGTCTTTTATCTTTTTCTATCAGAGCGTTCGCAGCAATTTTGTTGATCGTAGCATATATATATATATATATATATATATATATATAAATGTATATATATATATATACATATATATATATATATTCATATATGTATAGGATGGTATAGTATATTGTATATTGTTTATATCAAGATATAATGCTTAGCCTATGCCTGTGTGGCAATCGCATCGAACTTACCTCCTTCTCTTCCTCCTCCAGTGTGAACTCCTTCTTCTTAACCACCTTCAACTGGTTGCGGAAGTTGAATTCAGCGGCCTTCTTCTGCAGCTTGGCGAATTTGTTTTCGTATTTGGAGACCTTCTTCAAGGCTGGCTTAACGCTATATGTGGATGGGATATAGATTCGATGGGGTTAGTGCAGTTGTGAAACAAATTTCATTAAGTTTTTATACGCTTGCAGCTAATATAATATACTTTTCCAGATTCTCTTCAACTATCTATACAAACTCAGCTTTTACTAAAGCTTTCTTAATGAATTTTTCTGAATAGTTTGCTTTCAGCTATAAAAAGCTTATTTTTTACAAATCATTTTGATTATTTTACTATTTCTCAAGTTATTCATAGCTTTCATGGGAATATCATTTAAGCAAAATGTATATTTAAGATATACAGAAACACGTTTTTGTCTTCCTATATGTCCATTATAACATTATTACATCCTGTATATATATCCAGAGCTGCAAGTGTATATTAAGCCTAACTTTAAGTACTTACAATTTGCCGCGAAGATCGTTAACTTGAGCATTGAGATCGTTGATCTGTAGTTAGCGAAGGAGAGAGATCAAAGAGAAACAAAAAGAAAGTACAGTTAGCAAACAGGTATACGACATATGGCAGACAGATGTCACAAAAGACTTTAGATGTGCTATAGAAGAAAACTACTTCAAATCTCAAATATCAAAATCAAAATGCGGGTAAATTGGGGGCAAGAAGACGTGCACACGAGGCGTAATGCATGCAGCAAACACTGCTACAGTTAGAATTGGAATTACAGTTACAGTTAGAGTTACAGTTACAGCTACAATTACATCTACAATTACTCTTATGAGCTACAGTTACACTTAGAGCTAAGAGTCTACGCATAACATTAGCATTAGCATCAGCATTTATCACTAGATTAGCATTGTGCAGCCGATGCATGCGTTCGTGCGAGCGAGTTAGCAGACAAGCCGAATGTGCGGTTAGGTTATTTGGTCTAACGGTTCTGTTTTTGCTTTTTACTTTTTTAGAGGGCAGCTAAAAGGTCGGTTTGCATTTAATTTGATTTCTTTTGTTTTGTAGTCGATTGAAGAACAGCATAACATCCAAATGTCGATTTTCTCTATATTTTTTATATGTTTTTTTTTTTAATTTTTCATTATATATTTTTTTTTCTTATAGATTAGACCTACATAAAGACTTGAGCGTACTGGAACTGGGGCCTGAGGTACTGCACAGCAAGGCACATACATACATAACATACGATACATTGATTGATTGATTGATTGATCGATTGACTGCACGTCTCTACAGCTACAGGGGGTTCACACAGAGAGAGTGAGAGTGATACATATATATATATATATATATATATATATATATATATATGTATATATATATATATATATATATATATATATATATATATGTATATATATATATATATATATATATATGTATATATATATATTGAGAGAGCGAGTATAATTATCTGCTTTGTTTTGTGTTTTCCTTTTCGTTTTCGTTTTCTCTTTCGTTTTATTTCTTATTTCTTTATTTTGTTTGTTCGGCTTCGTGTTGTTGTTGCTTGTGATAACGGCAATAAATCATAAATAGTAACAGTAATTAAGTAACGGTAACATTTAGTGGGCAGCGGTAACTAGCAGTAGCTATTAAAAAGAAGGTAAAAGCGAACCGACTTCGAAATCGAATTCGAACTCGAATTCGAGCTCCAATTTGGCCTGCCTCAACTATTTAATAATTATTTTATATTTTTCAGTTTTTTTTTTTTTGTTTTATTAAATTCCAGGAAATCGACGCTTGGCTTTGATGCTCTTCAATTGCTTGGATTTTATGCTTTTTGCTTTTTTTCTTTACAATCATTGCGGTTAGGGCGCGCGTCAGGTGGAAAGAGTGAGTAAGAGAGAGAGAGAGAGAGAGAGAGCGATACGGTTACAATGAAATCAATTGCTTACAGCCCGCTTTCGAACATTATTTACAATGAAGTGCGAGAGCACTGCGGGATTTGCAGGTATTTATATATAAATGCACATATTCTTTAGAGACAAAGAGAGAGAGAGAGAGAGAGAGAGAGGTGGGAGGTAAGCAGAGCGGATAACTTGTGGTGTATGTGTGCTGTTCTTGTTATTTGTTTGTGAGTGTGTCGTTGTTTTCGTGTGGTGCGAATGTGTCATGGCTGCACATGCGGAATTTTCGTGAGGGTAAAAACTATTGCCTACATTTGTGCGCGTGCTAACGTGCTTTGTGCTGAATGTGCGTTGTCGTATACGTGTGTGTGTGTACGTATGCTAGTGCGTGTGCGTGTGTGTGTGAGATTAACGGACTCAACGGACATTGGTAAAAGAAAGAAAAAACACGCGAAACAGCGAAACAAACAAATTATCACAAAAAAAGTTAAGAAAGAATGAAACAGTTTTTTTTTAGAATTTGTTTTAGAAAACACAAAACAATGTCACAGAATTTGTTCGAAAAGTGTCTGTGTGCGTGTGCGTGCTTCAGTTTCAGTGCTAAACAACGACAAGAAAAACAGTGCTGTGTAGTGCAATATGAGTGCTGCGTTGTCAATATGGAAAGAACTGGTGCATTGAATAACAATAACTGTAGTAACTGACAGAAACAGCCGCAAAACGAGTTACCAAACTAAGTCTAAACTCAATTTCATCAAAAAATTGGTATATGGAGTCAAATCAATCAAAGCTTAAATAAAAATATTGGAGTCTAGAACACACAGATTTAATATGTTTTGAAAGAAATGCGAATTTGAAATTATAAAAAAAAATTAAATTGAAAGAAAAAGAAGAATCAGAATCAAGCTAAATTAAGCCTTGAATCCATAGCTATACCAGAATAGTTTTATCTAAGATGATTGGATCTGGGTTTGAAGATATTCTAAGCAAATTCCTAAAACTTATTATACTGAAGTTTCTGTATTTTTATTCAAGAACACACCTATCTAAAATTGTTCCCTTTATAGCAAGAAACTTGAATAAGTTAGGGCGAGAGAAATGGGAATGAGCGAGATTAAGCACGGAACCTGTTCAGGAGACACTATTTTGTTGAAAAAGAGATTTCAAAAAAGAGTTAATGAAAGGAAGAAAGTCGAAATCTTACAGATCTCATACTAATTCTGGAAGCAACTCAAGTCTTCAGATTCTTGATTCTTAACTGTTTACTGTTTTCTTTGTGGAACTGTGTGTTCCGAGAGTTTGATTTTAATATACAACATAGTCTATATAGAATACTGATGTATTTTTAAAGAATCTATATGTAATATGTACTATAATAGACTTCATAACGCTTGGCTGCACTCTTGTTGTTGTTGTTTCATTGTTTTGATTGCATTGAATTGTGTTCCTGTTTGTTTCTTATTTTCTTTTTCAGTATGAGACTAACAGCGGAATTTCAAGAATTTATATTTGATGAAAACTTTGTCGAATCAATTTGGAAATACGGAACCATCTATGCAAATTATTTATATACATATGTGGACATGTATGTATGCTATATATTATATGTATGGAAGACGTATGTATTTGATTGTTGTTGTTGTTTGTTGTTTGTTGTTGTTGTTTTTATTGTTGTTGTTGTATGTGAGCAAGTCAGAGAGAGAAAGAAACACAGTTACAAATAGAGTCAAATACTTTGGTTTGTTTACCCAAAGAACACACACTAGTATCAAAAAGTTTTCATATTTGATGCAGAAAAAATTCAGAAAAAAAACGGAAACGTAAAAAACATATGATACTAAACAAATTGTATGTCTGGTATTTTTTGAAAATAGTTTTGTATTTTTTTGTTTTTGTTTTTTGAATTGAATATTTGTTGCAGTACCTCCCAGTCTTTTTTCCTGACTTCGTATTCCAGATCCCATTTCTGGCCTTCACAAATATACATACGCTCGTAATACTCTTCGCAAATCTCTTGCAATTCGCCTGTAAAAACATATTTTGGTTGTTTTTCGATTTTTGATTTTGAATGGATTTTTTTGTTGTCGTTTTATCGTTTTGTTTTTCATAATCGACGAATCTTAAGATACTTATTTGACATATATGTATGCATGATTTATGGTTTATATAATTATTTATTATATTGTTTTATAGATATATAAACATATATATGTAAATATACACATATATACAAATAGATTTATATATTTATATAGATATAAAAGATGTACATTATACACATTTTATTTCATTTTGTTATATATTTTCTTCTTTTTTTAGATGTTATGTGTTCGGTAAGAATTCTACCTGAATTTGAGTAGATTTTGACTTACAGTGATTTTTAGTTTGGTTTTTTTTTTTTTTTTGGAATGGGGGCGCAACGTACGGAAACTGAGAAATGTCTTGGCTGTAGTTGTTGTTAATGTTGTTGTTTACTTTTGGGTGGTTATGGTTGGTAACGGTATCGGTATCGGTATCGGTATTGGTAGTGGTATCGGTATCGGTATCGGTATTGTGGGTTGTACGTAAATCAGAAACATTTTCAATTGGGCACAGCTATCGATAAATGAAGCAGATAGACAAATAGAGAGATATATAGAAAGATAGATAGAGAGAGAGAGAGAGCGAATTTCATATATTTATACAGATTTATACGGATAAAATATTTATACAGATAAAATATATGGATACATATATTTTTGTATATATAAATGATAAAGTTATAGCCGACCTCTAGCCCAATTGAATAACGTTTCTTAATTCTATAATTTTTTTTTTTTTTTTTGGTGGGAGGCTCCCAAACGCATAGTTCAAAGCACGCGCCGATTTTGGTTGTTTTTCTTTTTGCTTAGTATCGTGCGCCTTATATATTTATATATATGTATGTATATATGCAATTATTAAATAAAGATAGATATTTGGTGTGTATATATATATAATAATAATAACAATAATTATACTTTTTAATATATTGTTTTTGGCTTTGTACTTTTTTTGTTGTAGTTTAGCGCAGTTAAGAACCATATCAAAAATTAGGTTTAAGTTCAGAAAATAAAGAACTAAAAAAATTGCGATTAAGTTGAATTAAGGGCAAATAATTATATAAAAAAAAATAAAAAAAGATTATAAAAATAATAATAAATGAATTATTATTATTCATATGATGACAATATATAAATATATATATTGTTACAAATATATATATATTACTATTTTCTTGTATTCGTTTTTTTATTTTTTTTTTTTTAATATATATTTTATGTAAATAATAATAATAAACATTCACATATTGGTTGCTCTTGTATTTTGCTATTTTGTTGTATTTTTATTCTTGTGTGCTAGTGTTTTGGTATTTTGTTGGTATTTGTTTTGGTTTTGGTTTTGATTTTGGGTTTCATTGTTGGGAAATTTACCTCTTGTGCTTTGACTTTCTGCACGTGCTCTAAATCAAATTTATCGCCCTCCAATTGGTAAAGTCGTTGCCAATATTGTTTGCATATTGTTTGCAGTTCGGCTGCGGTAACGGTAAGCGGTAAACGGTAAACGGTAAGCGTATCGGTTATGAGTAAACGTCAATCAAACGCTCAACGCGCGCCAGATTTTGTGTGTGTGTGTGTGAGGGAGTGTACGTGTGTGTGTGTGGGTATTTGTGCAAAAAGAGACGCAAATATATGCGGTTATAAGAATATATAAAGACAGTAAAGGGACAGAAAGATAAAGAGATAGAGAAAGAGAAAGAGAGAGAGAGAGAGAGAGAGATAGAGGAAGAGAGATAAAGTTTGTGTACGTGTATTTGTAGTTGTTTTGTGTTTTATTTGTAGTGAAAATAGTTTAGAGAGTAGGATAATGTGTGAGGAAAAGAGAAAAAGAAAGAGACAGAGAGAGAGAGAGAGAGAGCGAGTGACAGAGACGCACATGTAACGCACGTTGTTCGGCGCGTATCAGAAAAGAGAAGTAATATATTTGAAATTAATACATAACAATCAGAGAGTGAGCTATACGATATATATATATATATATATATATATATATATATATATATATATTTTTTTTTTTTTAACACCTACAATTGTTGCATATACATAAATACATAATAATTGTGCTTTGCTTGCTTCAATAGTTTTTTTTTTACTTTTTACATTGTTTACATAGTTTTTTTTTAGTGTAGTGCGCTTTTTTTGGTTTTATATGAGTTGGATGTCTGTTGTGGTTGTTGTTGCTGTTGTTGTTGTGGCTGTGGCTGCGTGACTGTACTTGGATATGTGTGAGAGGCCCTGCTTATGAGCAATGTGAGCAAGAGAGTGAGAGCGAAGTACGTGATGTTCTCGCTGTCAGCTAAGCTACTCACTAGTCGGCTCGTTACTCTCATTTGTACTCGTTGCTGAAGTCTACTCGCTACTCATTGGCTGTGTACTCGTTGTTAGCTAAGCACTCTCTGGCCTACTTGTCTACCTAAGCGTATTCGTTCACGCTCTCGCCGAACCTATTTAGCCCTATGTGTTCCCTGAGATCGTTACTCGTTATTCGTTGGTCGCTGTGCGTTGTTCGTTGTTGGTTGTAGTTCAATTAGTAAAAAGCTGTTTACAAAATACAAAAAGTAACAAAACAGCTGTACTACGACAACAAGACGACAACGAAGCCATTGCTAAGAAAAACGTACTTAAGCTAGTTAGAAATTCGTTATTTTTCTCAAAAAGAGAAATATAAAGAGAGTGAAAAATAAAACCACAAAAAGCAAAATATTGGCCAAAAATTACATATAATTATAGATAGATAGGTTCTTAAGAGCTAAAAGGAAAAGGTAAAAGCAGTGACAACAGCGTGTATTTTGCAGTTGTTGTTGGTGCTTCAGTTTAATAGCGGCCGCGCGTTAGTTTAGGTCCGAGGAGCCGACATTAAAGTTGCTCGACTTTCCATTAGCAAAGGGGTTAGCTGGTTAGTGGCACTACGACTACGGGGATTATTACTCGTTTTATATACTCTTTACTATCGCCCAGTATGTCGAATGGGTGATTGGACAAATTTTGAACTGTGCTCTCTTGGTAAATGGTATTCAAAACTTGTGCTCGGGGCTCTCTTCCACATAAAATCAAAACCATGGAAGAGAACGAAATGGCAAAAAAATACAGTGAACGGAGCTAAGAATTATCTACGTTTACGCTAGCTAGTTGGATGGTTTCGACGGGCGCAACCCCGGACGGAAACACACACACACAGACTGGCCACCAGGGGGCGTTTTGGTGCCGGCATCTCTGGAATATTTGCATATATCTTTCAGATGATGCTCGCAGACTATGTTTGCTATCCAAAGTGTGTGTCTGGGCCAGTGTTATTAACAGTTCTATGTTGTCTCAAAGAGAACTAAATCAAACTACGAATAATTCCATCGATCTCTAGTCGAACTATCTTGTTCCGCATCGCGTGGAACTTGGAACAAATCAGATCAGATCGAGAATGAGTGAGAAAGAGAGAGAGAAAGAGAAAGTTATGGGTGCAACGCTTGCCTCAAAGTCCTTTCTGGCTACCTCGTGCTCCACATCATATTTCTCAGACTCCAATTTCAGTATCTTACTGTAATAATCCTGACAAACTTTCTGTAGTGTATCTGCGAATGTTAAAAGGAGTGAATTTTGGTTGTTGTTGTTCTGCTTCAAAATTTGGAAATGATTTGCTGTCGGGGCTCGAGTACTTCCCGAACTGCAGACGAGTGTGCGTGTGTGTGCGGCTGGGTGGGTGTAGGGTAATTGTGTGTGTGTGTGTGTGTAAAAGAAGAGGAACGAGTGTGCTTTGCATTGTGTGCAGGTTGTATGTGTGCTTGTTGTGTGTAGACTGAGAGAGACAAGTTTTTCATAGAGAGAAAAGAATAGGCCATACAGGAAAAGAGAGCTAGAGAGACTTACAGACTGCCGCTGCTAAGTCTGTAGCTGGAATTACCTTGAATTGCCACAACAATTACTTGAGTAATTACAGAAAGTAATTGCAATAATGAAGTGGGAAAGTGCTTCAAATACTGGTAGCAATAGTAGTTCAATCACTTGAGCTAATAAGCACATAATTACTTACAATTACTTTGGTAATTAAAAGGAAATACGCAAGTAATTAACTAGGTAATTTGCAATGGGGGCAATAGTACGCTAGCTAGATTATGATAATCATATGAAATAAGGCTTAGAGATTTAATAAACGAGTAGATTTATAGACGTATATATATATAGGGGGAGTAAATAAGAGGGTTTATGTATGTACATGGACTTTAGTTTTAGTTTTTAGTTTTTTTTTTTTTTTTTTTTTGAGTAAACAGAATTTACTGTATACAAAATGGTTTTGTACGAAAATTCAGTGTATTATACAAATATAGTTAGACAGCAATAGAAATATTTATATAGATAAAGACAGAGAGAGTGAGAGAAAGAAAGAGAGAAAGATATATATATATATAGCTGATATTAGCTATTATTTTTGCTATTGCTGCTGCCGCTGTTGCTGATGTTGTTGTTAAGCGTTAAATTTGTTTTAGACTTTTGATTTTGATATATAGATATATAGATATATTTATATAAAAAGTAAGTGGATCGCAGGATAAATAGATAGATAGTTATGTAGTAGATATGTGCGTGTACCTCAACATCCTTGCGTTTAACAACATACTCAAGATCATATTTCTGGTCCTCCAGCTTATTAATCCTGTCATAATGTTGCTTGATCAGGGTTTTCAGTGTGTCTGTGTGTCAATCAAAATTTGTATTGGGCATCATGACAGAATACACACAGATACAGATAGATATATATGTAGGCATAGATATATATATACATATTGTCGGGTAACATTCGATATGGTCATGGGTGTGTAGGTGTAGAGGTGTGGGTGTGTGTGTATACAGACAGAGACGGTCAGCGGAAAGTGTGGGAGGAGAGAGAGAGAGAGAGAGAATAAGTGATATATTTCATATATTTAATATGTGGGTGTAGGTGTATGTGGGCTTGTGTGTGTGTGAGTGTGAGTGTGTGAAGCGCAACTTGTTGTATTTATTTTTCTCTTTTGTATACATATATATATATATATATATATATATATATATATATATATATATATATATATATATATATATATATATATATATATATATATATATATATATATATGTAGTGTATGTGTATATGTGTATGTGTGCGCGCGTATGTATGTGTGTGATGATAGATGACACTTTTGTAGACTTTTAATGTTTATGCTTTAATTTAATTTTCATCTTTTTTTTAATTTTTTAAGCTAATAACAAAACAAAAACTGCAAATATTTGTCTTTTTACTTCTTTTGTTTGCTTTAGCTTAATTTTTGTTTTCTTATTCTTTTGAGAAAATTTGTTATTTTTTATTTTTCTTTTTGTTTTTTTTCTTCTTCTCTGATTTATTTCGCTTGAACCGCTGGCACTCACCTTCGCTGGCATCACTGAGATTCCTGGGGCTGCCGCAACGTTCTTCAATGATGCGTCTACGTTCAGCCGCTTTGCGTTCCTGCTCTTTCTTCAATTCCTCAGCGGCTTTCTTGCGCAGCAACAACTGAAAGACGACAAAACGCCTGATATTAGTACTAAAATTACCGGCAGTGTTGCCACCTGGTTGCATCTGTTAGCATCTGTCAGCAAATTTAAAAATTTCACAATTTCTGATGTCCTCGCGTCTTGTTTGTTTTCCAGTTTACTATTTCAGTATTGCCACCTAATTACATTTTACTGTTCTAATACCATAAATATATTCAACTTTTTTTTGTAACTTTGCTTTGCCCACATCTGGCAACGTTCAACCAGATTTGCCGTTATGCAGCTTGCATAGTTTACAACTGTCGCTGGATAACTTCACAATTGACTGCTCGCACTTACCCGGAGTTTCTTCTTCCTTTCTGGGGTCATGAAACCCTTCTTGGCCTTCTTGGCCTTGGAGGCTTCCTCCATGCGCTTGCGCACCTCGGCGCGCTTGCGCTCGATCTCAGCCTGTTTAGCCTTCTTAGCCTGCAAACAGAATCGAATACACACAAACGTCAATTAGCATCGGCAGGCAGTGTTATCGCTAACGTTATCAGTTTGGTTATCGAAATAGAACATGTAGATGGCACACGCAGATGACGTTGGACTTGGGGTTTCTTGTTGATTGGCGGCTGCGTGAACATTTCTTGGACTGGGCGAATTGGCGCTGGCGCCCACACACACGTACACCAGTGTACCTCCTCGGCCTTCACTTTGGGATCGTTGGGATCCTTTGGCGGGCCGGCTGGCGCGGCAGCCGCTTTGCCATTCGCAGCGGGCGCGGCAGCCGCTTTGCCATTCGCGGCGGGTGCGGCGGCGGCCTTTCCGTTGGCAGCAGCTGGAGCTGCTGCAGCAGCTGGTGCAGCTGGCGCCGCTGCAGCCTTTTTCTGCAAGTGCACAGAGAGAGAAAAGCGATAGACGATTAACGATTAATGATCGAAAAGAGTTTCAAAAACAACATAGAGAGCAACGCTACACAGACAGCACAACGACAGAACGAACAGTGGACAATCGATAAACGACAATCGACATTCGATAACATTGATCACTTGACAGTTCGTCCATTGCAGCTGTGTTTATCGGAACTAGAGCGCCATCTGTGAAAGCAGGAAAGCCCAGAGCATGCCTTTAAAGGATTAGCGAGCGCAACCACTAAATAGCTGATCCCAGCTGATCGTTCAATTAGTTTCGATTAGATTCGATATTTATGTCTAAATGACTCAATGAACTCACCTCAATCCAGTTGCGCCGCCTTGCAGTTCGCCTGCTTCCTGTCCCGTTTGCCCGGAGCCCAGATATCCCTAGAGTTTGACGGCTTTCAACACTATTTCAACTGCAATTCGAACATTGATTGAGTGCCTTTCTACGCGATTCACAGCAAGTCTCTGATACTCACCTCACCTCATCATCAGCCATTTTGATTTGTGTTTTTTTGAGTTACTGCAATTAAAAAGAGTTGAGCACCAAACGATGAGTGTGTTTTGAATGGATCGTAATGCAAATGCCGACTAATGCATAAGCTCATCAGCCACACACACACACACTCACACACACACACGCACACACACACACACAGAGAGACTTCTAATAATGCGTGGATGTTTGCCGACAGGCTGTCATTTAATTCGCTGATAGCAGATGTTCCATAAATTCAAAATAATTGACTGTCTACACGCACACACGCACACACACGCACACACGTACACACATATAGACGCAGCGATTACGTATACACCATTGCTGGCGCACCGTATATGGGGGCAGTGCCTGCTGATCGCGCACTCTCGCTATCTCGCACTCTCGCTCTCGCTCTGTGCATGCATCGAGCTTGGGCGTGCAAGCAGGACAACCTGTTTAGCTAACCATCCATATCCAATTACAGGCGTCAGAATGAGAGAGCAAGCCAAAAACAGTGAGAAAGGGAGAGAAAGAGAGAAAGAGAGAGAGAGAGAGAGCGCACTTTATGCACTCACGCACAGTGGAAAGCTAACGCTTAGAGCTTTCACAACAACAACAACAACTGTTTTTTTTTTTGTATCACAACAACAACAGTTATGTTCTTTATATGCTATATAAATACCGTTATTGCCAAACGCGCCGAGCCAAAGCGAAGGTTGCGCCACACTTTCAAAAGCGTTTTTAGCTCTCAATGGAAGAAAGGAAAAAGCTTATGGAATTTTAACACATAGTGCCATATAGCACAGATACGAGATATGTGCTATAGGTATATATATATATATATATTTTGAATATATATTTAAATATATATAGCATAGATTGACTATGCGCATAACAAATTTTAGCTGTCTTCCAATTTGAATGTCTCACAGAAAGTAGCTGAGTTCTTGACTATATAGCTAGATGAATATCTATTTACGTTGAATATAAGTTGCATATATACATGAATATAAATATAATACCTATATATATATAATATCCTATACGAAAGCACCTACAATCTAATGAATCAATTCTAGAGAGTTAAGCCTAAATCTAGATCCTTGACCTTTACAGCTAACAAAAAGTTATTCATTTATTTATTAATAAACAACTCATGAATTTAGCTATGGCTAAACTCTGCTGAAAGTAGCTATAAAGTAGCCATTTTCAATAGAAAATTTAAAAATTCCTGCATTTGAAGAGCCTAACGATAAAAGCTCTTCTGCATTTAGGAAACTATTTGAATTTAAAATAAATTCAAATTAAAATTTCTGATTTTCCACTTATTCCTAATTACGTTTGTTCCATAAGCTTCATAAATTGTTTAATTTTCATGCAAACACGAAAATTTTCCAAATAAGTTTCCAAAAAGTTTTTGTGGCTCTGCTAACTACGCATATGAAATATATACGTGTGTGTGTGTGTGTGTGTATGTGTGTGTATGTGTGTGTATGTGTGTCTGTGTACAATGGCATATTTCTATTTTGGGCAACAGTTGTTGCTCTTGTTGCTGCTGTTGTTGTTGCTGTCGTTGTTGTTGTTGTTGTTGCTGCTGCTGTTGTTCTTGTTGTTGCTTGGCGCTGAGATGTTCGCATTGAATTGTTGTTGTGCCTGTGCCTGTGGCTGTGGCTTTGCTCACACGAATGTATCTTGTATCTGTCAGCTACATTTTTAGCTTTTGCACGCACACACATGCACGCACACACACACACACATACATTCCTTACATAATCGCTGCGTTCAACAACAATCATTAGAAAAGTTGGCAACAAAAATTTTTAATTAAAAAAAATTTAAATACGCTTGTTCCAAAGTATCTGTATCTTTAACTTTAGCGGTAGTATAATTTAACGTTTTTTTTTCATTCATTTACTGTGCGTTTCACACTTGAGCACTTGAAAAAAATATTTAAAAAAAAATTGTCAAAATATATTGTAAAAAAAAAATATAAAAAAAAGTTAGAGAAAACTTTGTTTTTTCATAGTTTTGTCTTTTTGCTCGAAGACAGTTGGAATATCGCGCACGTTACGACCTCGTTGTAGTTCTTGAATAGTTGGATTTGGAACACACGAGAGACTCAGCAAAATTTCTTGCGAGATTACAATTCATATGGTTTTTCTTCTTGTTTTTGGATATTTGAATTGAGACTTTAGTTGACATTGATTGGCGCTGGCTTTGAATGCCTTTCTTTCTTTTGAATATTGCGTGGTTCATGGTTTCTGTTTCTGGTTGGGCCATTTCGCACAGTTGGTGCGCCAGCAACCCACTCACCTTCAAGGAATTGGAAAAAAAATGAAAAAAAAACGTTGAGCGATGCTGTCGATCACACGAATCGGATGGTACTGAACGATACAAAAAGACTGAACGGTCCGACGATCCACGGCAGACTATATTCTAATGGCAGCCAACCAGTGGATACAGATACCGATTCGGATTCAGATTCGGATTCTGAAGAGAGAAAGAGAGAGAGAGAGAGAGCGCACTTTATGCACTCACGCACAGTGGAAAGCTAACGCTTAGAGCTTTCACAACAACAACAACAACTGTTTTTTTTTTTGTATCACAACAACAACAGTTATGTTCTTTATATGCTATATAAATACCGTTATTGCCAAACGCGCCGAGCCAAAGCGAAGGTTGCGCCACACTTTCAAAAGCGTTTTTAGCTCTCAATGGAAGAAAGGAAAAAGCTTATGGAATTTTAACACATAGTGCCATATAGCACAGATACGAGATATGTGCTATAGGTATATATATATATATATATTTTGAATATATATTTAAATATATATAGCATAGATTGACTATGCGCATAACAAATTTTAGCTGTCTTCCAATTTGAATGTCTCACAGAAAGTAGCTGAGTTCTTGACTATATAGCTAGATGAATATCTATTTACGTTGAATATAAGTTGCATATATACATGAATATAAATATAATACCTATATATATATAATATCCTATACGAAAGCACCTACAATCTAATGAATCAATTCTAGAGAGTTAAGCCTAAATCTAGATCCTTGACCTTTACAGCTAACAAAAAGTTATTCATTTATTTATTAATAAACAACTCATGAATTTAGCTATGGCTAAACTCTGCTGAAAGTAGCTATAAAGTAGCCATTTTCAATAGAAAATTTAAAAATTCCTGCATTTGAAGAGCCTAACGATAAAAGCTCTTCTGCATTTAGGAAACTATTTGAATTTAAAATAAATTCAAATTAAAATTTCTGATTTTCCACTTATTCCTAATTACGTTTGTTCCATAAGCTTCATAAATTGTTTAATTTTCATGCAAACACGAAAATTTTCCAAATAAGTTTCCAAAAAGTTTTTGTGGCTCTGCTAACTACGCATATGAAATATATACGTGTGTGTGTGTGTGTGTGTATGTGTGTGTATGTGTGTGTATGTGTGTCTGTGTACAATGGCATATTTCTATTTTGGGCAACAGTTGTTGCTCTTGTTGCTGCTGTTGTTGTTGCTGTCGTTGTTGTTGTTGTTGTTGCTGCTGCTGTTGTTCTTGTTGTTGCTTGGCGCTGAGATGTTCGCATTGAATTGTTGTTGTGCCTGTGCCTGTGGCTGTGGCTTTGCTCACACGAATGTATCTTGTATCTGTCAGCTACATTTTTAGCTTTTGCACGCACACACATGCACGCACACACACACACACATACATTCCTTACATAATCGCTGCGTTCAACAACAATCATTAGAAAAGTTGGCAACAAAAATTTTTAATTAAAAAAAATTTAAATACGCTTGTTCCAAAGTATCTGTATCTTTAACTTTAGCGGTAGTATAATTTAACGTTTTTTTTTCATTCATTTACTGTGCGTTTCACACTTGAGCACTTGAAAAAAATATTTAAAAAAAAATTGTCAAAATATATTGTAAAAAAAAAATATAAAAAAAGTTAGAGAAAACTTTGTTTTTTCATAGTTTTGTCTTTTTGCTCGAAGACAGTTGGAATATCGCGCACGTTACGACCTCGTTGTAGTTCTTGAATAGTTGGATTTGGAACACACGAGAGACTCAGCAAAATTTCTTGCGAGATTACAATTCATATGGTTTTTCTTCTTGTTTTTGGATATTTGAATTGAGACTTTAGTTGACATTGATTGGCGCTGGCTTTGAATGCCTTTCTTTCTTTTGAATATTGCGTGGTTCATGGTTTCTGTTTCTGGTTGGGCCATTTCGCACAGTTGGTGCGCCAGCAACCCACTCACCTTCAAGGAATTGGAAAAAAAATGAAAAAAAAACGTTGAGCGATGCTGTCGATCACACGAATCGGATGGTACTGAACGATACAAAAAGACTGAACGGTCCGACGATCCACGGCAGACTATATTCTAATGGCAGCCAACCAGTGGATACAGATACCGATTCGGATTCAGATTCGGATTCTGCACACACACACACTCACGTATATATATGTGTGCCGCCCACCTGCCCGTCCTTCGATGATTGCGTTTTTGTAGTGGGGCGGGGGAACGCGCTCTCTCTCTCTCTCACTGACTAGCGCTCGCTAAGAGAGCGTGTGTCTGTGTGCGTGTTTGTATCTGTATCTGGGCGCACGTCCTAAAAATAGACGCCGCTGGCAACCCAAATCGAAATGGATACCGAAAATCTGTGTTGGCCACAATTCGTACGCTCCACTCTGAGCGACAATCCCAGCAGCCTGTTGCAGGCGACCAAACACTTGGAGAAATCGCCCAAAGCATCCATATAGCTATGCGTATAGTTGTAGCTATATCAAATATATACATATATAACAGTCTATCTCTCTCCCTCTCTCTCCCTCTCTCTCTCTCTCTCTCTCTCTCTCTCTCTCTCTCTCTCGCTCTCTCTGTCTGTTTCTGTGTATGCGGTGTAAGCGGAGCCGCTTGGAATTCAATGCATGTGATAAAAATAAGTTTGCTCCAGTTGAGCACTGAGTGGGCCAGCAGAGGAAAGATTCGCGCCTCGCCCGCGCTCCACCGGCGCCGCCTGATGCCCCATATGCAATTGGCCAGGCATGGAGTCGCTGCCACAGCATTAGCCACGCATGATTCAATTGCCGGAGCTCCCAATGCCCAGCCCTGGTCTCGGCCAGCCAAAGGCAGCTGCGCCACGGACTTCGGTTCGATATTCAAACATTTCAAATATACAACAAAAGTATTTTCCAGTCGCAGAGTGTTTCAAAAATAAAATTTTAATATAAGAAATGGAAAATCATAGAAAATAACTATTTATATATGCAATTGCTTTATACATATCTCTTAATAAATAAAGAGAATAAATAGCTGGAAAAAAATATTGAAAATACTTTCTTATTTCTAGTATAGATAATAGTTACAAACTATATAAAACTAACTTTATGGCATAGATCTATTTATATTGATTTAAACTAAACTATAGAGAAAAAGATATGAACAGACTCGATTTCTTTTTTTTTTTTTTTTTTTATATATAATATAATATATTTATATATATATTATATATAAATTACGTATATTATATTATATATTTATATATATATATATATATATATATATATATATATATATATATATTATATGCATTTTTTTTTATTTCTACTCATTCGTAATTAATTCTATATAGACTGCAATTAAAATTACGTGAATATGGCTTCCACTTTGTTGTACTCTAGTCGGGACTGTACAACTTTGAGATACCCGGCACCTTACGTAAGTCTGCAATGAGGCTGTTTCTGAATGCAATGAATTCTGGGTATGAAAAGTGTTCAAGTTGAGAGTTTATTGTTCTCTTTGAACGAAGGGTTTAAATAAAGTTGATGGTGGATTTGAGCTTCAAATCTTCTATAATGTTATTATTCCTGGCAAATGGAAATCCAATATAAGGTCGTATAATTCGGAGTTCAGTTGATTGGAGTTTGTTTATATAGTCAGGAGCTGTTGTATCCCAAATGGAGGATCCGTATACTCACAAAGGTTGAATTACTGAATTTTAAGGTGTGATTTTGAAATGTAGTGATAGTTTTGACTTGTAAAGTAATACTAGAGGTAATAATAGTAGCAGCTGTAGTAATAATAGCAGTAGTCGTAGTAGTAGTAAAAGTAATAGTAATAGTTAGAAGTGTCTAATAAATAGTTAGTTATAGTAATAGAAAGTAGTGTCATAGTAATAGTGAGTAATAGTAATAGAAATAGTAATATTTAGTAGTAGTATTAGTAATAGATAGTAGTGTCATAGTAATCGTTAGTAGTAGTATTTGTAATAGTTAGAAGTGCCTTCATTAATAATTAGTTATTGTAATAGTGAGAAGTGTCATATTAATAGTTAAAAGTACTAATATTAATATTAGTTCTTCAAGCATGAACATGTGGACGATTCTTATGATCCCTAAGAGAAGAATTGTTTACAACGACAAAAGATTGATGCAGTAACATTTTTGCGCCTCTAGCCATGATAATAACTACCTTCTGACGGGGTCAAGTGGACTGCGGGGGAGCGTTGAGGGACTTTCGACCATCCCCAACCTAAAACCTTGTAGCTTAGGAACAGAAGTAAAAACTTTTGCCCAATGCTCAACGCTATGGAAAACCATGGTAATAAATATAAATTATTATATAAGTATTTAAAAAAGAGGCGTAGCTCTTCGAAATAGTAAAACAGATCAGTACAAAGCTGTGTATCTCAATCAATTGAGTAAAACATAAAGTGTTGTGTGCATCTCAAAATATAGCCGTAATTATTAGTAGTAGTTGTAGTATTAGTAATATTTAACTAATAGCAAATGGCAACTTGGCCAGAGCTATAAAAGATTTCTGTATTTATATAGGATGACCAAATAGCAGCAAAATGAAAAGAAATTTCAATAAGTCATAAACAGTTCAATATATGACGTTAACTCTGAATACATTTTAAAGCCACATCCATGCCATTGCAAATGGAATATGAGTTCAGCCTTGTTTTAAGTCGAAGGATTTGATATGTTTACTTTTTATTACGTGTTTGACAGAAGACATATATTTGATGGCTAAATGCCAACTCATTTGTATACCTAAACAGCTAAATACTATCGATAACTTACACATAGTTATCGGAAATATAAATAAACAATCTAATTTCATTCCAGATAAAAATATATATATTTTAATGAATTTAAAATGTGCAAAACTGTGGAGATCGAGACATCTGGCCACCTAAACACTAAACCAAAAGCCATGCGTCGACAACTGCTTGACAAACAATCAAAGCGATAAACGAAACGAAAAATCGTTTGAATTGAAATTAAAAAAAAAAATTAAATGTATTTGAGCAGCTGAAACTGCTAAGAATTTCAAATCAAATTAAATTCTTGATAAATATGTTGAAGTTTTTGGAACTTGCACTTTGGTTTACGCACTAATAAAATAAATTAGAAATGTAATTACTTCTATATATTTATTAAAAACTTAATTAATAAAAGCAAAAAGGCCAAAGCAAAAAGGACAAAATTATATTTA
The DNA here is from genome assembly GCA_035045145.1 of Drosophila meridionalis. Lineage (NCBI taxonomy): Eukaryota > Metazoa > Arthropoda > Insecta > Diptera > Drosophilidae > Drosophila > Drosophila meridionalis. The sequence goes on along the minus strand of JAWNPG010000029.1, from coordinate 307,925 downwards.
GAATAACAATTGAGTGCGGAAATCTTGCCCTCGACTGCAACTGCAAGCGCATAATATATATATGCCCAAACTATACATAAATAAATATACACATATTTCTTATGGGAAACGTATGTATCTATATACATATATATATATATATATATATATATATATATATATATATATATATATATATATATATATATATATATATATATATATATATATAATATACATGTATATATATTTTGGCAAGGGCTATGTGAGGATGACGCTGCAACGCGTCGTATGCGCAATTTGCCAAAGACCAAACAATCAGAAAACAAATCATACAAAGCAGACGTAGCACAAGTTACAGATACCCATTCAGCAACAGATACAGATACGGATACAGATACATATCTGTCAGATACAGATACACACAGCTGCCTTGCAGTTTGTGTTAATGTGCAAAAATTTCACAAAAATCCGAAGCTAAAATAATTGTTGCTGCTTTCATTGTTGCTGTTCATGTTGTTGTTGTTGTTGTTGTTGTATGAAATGTTATTGTTGTTATTTTTGTTGTTGTTGTTGCTGCTGTTGCTGTTGTTATGTAGCCTAGCAGCATCTTTTGAAGGCAACGGCAAATTTTCTAGCTAAACTTCTCAGTCACGGATATATATACATATATATGCTTGTATGTGTGTGCGTGGGCGTGTGTGGGCGTGCATACATAACTATACAAATTCATGCACATACATAAATATAAATATATACATATATGTATATACATATAAATATATGCATATTTATATATATATATATATATGTATCTACTTCGATCTGTGTAAATTTTGTGTTGAAAATACAAAAAGAATTTCGTTGCTCAAATTTTGTCTATTTCGTATTTCGAAATTGTTGTTGTTGTAGTTGCTGTTGTTGCTGTTTTTCATTATTTTGAGGAGATTTTTGAATTTGTATTTCATTTGGTCGGCCGCGTTTTGTTTTGTCTTCATTTTTAAATAGAACATTTTAGGCAGCCAACCATGTAGCGCATTAGCCATCGCATCCATCAGATACGCAGAGGCATTTCAGCTACGGACAGAACGAATTCAAGCAATCTTTTATGAACTGAAAACTTGCTACCAAAACTTTGATTTCAGATTCAATTTTCCCATTAAGATGATTTTAGAATATTTTTAAAAGTTAAATTTATATGATATATCATTGAACATTACTGCTATAAGACAAATCCCACTTACAGCCTATGTATTTCAAGGTCTAATTCGCAATATTCCGTATATTTCATTTTAAGTTTCATTTCCTACTGCCTCAAATATTTCCAGCGTTCTCTTATATATATATATATATATATATATATATATATATATATATATAATCTGTATTCCAAAATGTATCATGCCTATGGATGTTATCTATGTGCAATAATCATATATCCATTCTACGTTCCATTTAATGTTCCATATTAAATATTCAATTTCAGTATCCATTACCCGAACCATTCCATGCTTCATTCAATAGTCCATTCCATGAGTGGACTGCTCTGTCTTCTATTCTATGTTCCATTCTATGTTCACTTCCAAGATTTTAATCAATGTTCTATTCCATACCCCACTACATGTTCCGTTCTATGTTTCATTCCATGTTCCATCTTGTGTTTCATTCCATGATTCATGCAATTCCATCTATATTCCATTATATGTTCCATTCCATGTTCTGACTTTTTGACAAATTCGACGCATTTACTTCAAAGTAGGCACTCGACCAATTCGGCTATGCCCCAACTGCTTTTTATTGGGGATGCTGCTCTGCTGCTGGCTGTTTATTCTGTTGCCCTCTTCGTTCTTCCTCTTCCACTTCATCCATCCGTCGCATCTATTTTTAATGCTGAAAGTCGTTTGAAACAGTTTTGAACAGATTTTTAGTAAATGGCCTAGCAAATTTATGATGCCTCGATATTACTTTCTCCTCAATGATGTGTCAGTGTGCGTGCGTATATGTGTGAGTGTCTCTCTGTGTGTGTGAATGCTGTTTTGCTTTTGGTCAGGTTTTGTTGTGCGCTATTTTTGGATTTTGGCAAACAGGAAACGGCAGGCGGGAGGGCATTCGGTTAGCGCAGATCAAGGTAAGAGTTAAAGGCTCACACACACACACACACTCATGCTCATGTTAGGAGTGTATCAACATCGTTGGAGTGCGTCAAAACAATAGCAAACGTCATAAGTGCAGCCACAATTTTGTTGTTTTTTTTTTTTTGTATTTGTATTTTTATTTTTTGAGCTCTTGCCCCATTGTTGGCAGCTGCAACCCCATTAGCCTTGTGCTCTACCTGGCAACAATTTGACGACGTTTGCTGCGACCCATATTGTTCGAATCACACACACACTCACACAGACGCACGCACACACAAACACACACATTTGCATAGATGACGTGCAGCGTGCAATGTGCAGCTGCGTGTAGATTGTGGAGCTAAAGCAGCGGCAGCTAGCAAAAAGTGTGCACTAGTTTCCTTTCGTACGTCACTGTGCACCGACAATGACGTCATCAACCATTGCCAGCAGCAGCAGCAGCAGCAACAGCAGCAACAATGGCAGCTAATTGTTGCCCGCGTCTTTTCCAGTGTCCCAGTCCCGCGTTCCTCTGCTATTCCCTGACTCTCCCCTGCCACTCCCTTCTGCAAGGTCAGCGCTTAACTCTTATTTCGTGCAGATGCAATGGAATCCAATTGAGCTTCGAGCTCCGAATCGACTTAGCGGCTTCTGACGTTAGCAGCTGGCATCTGGCAGCCCGGTCCAGGGCTGCCAACTGCTGCACTTGCCGTTTTGTGAATGAAAGCGCGTCATCAATGGAATCACAGTGCGCCCGCAGCTAGACGAGGTCACTCCACACTCAGAGAGAGAGAGAGAGAGAGAGAGAGAGAGAGAGAGAGAGAGAGAGAGGAGAGAGAGAGAGAGAGAGAGCGAGAGCGAGAGCGAGGGAGAGATAGCGAAATGGATTCGTGTGTCCATGGAACTGTGGCCAGGTTCGCAATGAACGTTTAATTAGCTGGCAGCAGGCGTCATCTGATGGCATTGGATTTATTTATAGAATTCCACAAGCCCAGCTTAAGCCAATTATGATGAAAGCAAGCAAATGAATGAATTTGGCAATGGAACACTCAGTTGCATTCACATATCATATATCGTTCCCATAGCGAGAGATCAGTAATATTATCAGTCATTTGGTGTGTTCCATTCGTTGTTTCAATTAATGTTTCACCTACTGTATTATTATGGTTCATTTATGTTCCATTCCATGTTCTATATGCTGTTTAAGTCTCGTACCATTCCATGATTCATTTTGTGAGGTTCCGCATGTAAGGTTCCGCATTACGTGTAAGCCGCATTTCATACCATGTTTCAATTTGTAGTTTTTCATCGTTTCATGCCTTGTTCCGCATTGTGCTTAAAATAGCCCGCTATCTTTCATTTGTTCACGTGTTCCATATATTGTTCCATTCCATGTCTCATTTTGTGCCGCACCAAAGCATCACTCTTTATGTACTTTATCCATTCCATTTTCAAATTACGCCTGAAGGCCTTTGTCGCTCTGGCTTAAAACAAATTGTTAATTAGAATTAATTCTTGGTAACAATAAAAAAATAAATAAATTTTCAAATTACCTCACTCACTTTCTGTTCTATGTTTCACATAGTGATTTGCTTGTTTCACTTTGAATTCATGTTCCTTTCGCTATTCCACTTGATGATCAAATGCATTTTTTACAGCCTGTTCTAGGCCACGCTTTTCCATGTTGCACTGCGCGCCTTGGTTCCATTCTAGATTTCCTTCTATACAAAAAGGCATTTATTGTTAGCAATTAGCATTCAAGGGTAACAATGATGCATATTAAATTCTCAAATTTGCGGAGAGGTTTCAATGATTTAAATTCCACCCATCAACTGCACTTCCATATACCCTGTACATGTTGAAAATAAACGAGCTTTATCTTTGATAAATTTTTATCTCAGCTCAATAACGGTCTAGTGATGCTTTCTTCCGTAACTTGTAAGCTATAAACATTGTTTTTATTTATCAAATATCGATATCGAAAGCAAGGAACATCGTTTATACTGGATAGAAGAAATCTTAGTATATTTATGGCCAGAAATAAACAGGAGGAAAGAAGAGAGAAAAAACATATGAAACAAACGGAGAAGAAAGAGAAAGCAACGAGAAGCTAAAAGAAATGCAGAAAAATTAAGAAAATAGAAAAATTGATTTAACGAGGAGAACAAAGAAGAAGAAATGAAAAGAAACTAGTAGCAATAATAGAGAAAAGTAGAGAAGCGAAGAAAAATAGAACAAGAAGAAATAAAAATGAAGAAAAGAAATGAGAATAACAAAAACAAGAGGAACAAATATATATAAATATAATATATTGATATTCTTATTAAGAAAAGCTTAAACAAGTGAGTTTTAATAATTTATGGCTAGTTTTTAAGGGGTTATCTAGCTATGTACCAAATCAAAACAGGCGGAAGTTTGAAATTAAATTTATAATAATTATATACAAAATATATAATATATACTAAATAAATAAAAATTAAGTATTTAAATCTCATTATAATTATTCTTAGTAACGTAGTACAGTAGGAAGCATATAAAAACTTGAAGCTTTCTAACTAGTTTCTTTAGCTCTTTTATTATTTTCCTGTGTTTGCGGACATATGTTGGCAATAACTTAATCGTAGACAGATTTAGTTTTGTTATAAGAAAAACTAAATCCATCTACGATTAAGTTATTTCTAACATATGTCCGCAAACATAGGAACATAATTAAAGAGCTAAAGAACAACAGGAAATCGGTTTGCGTTCATAATTTCTTGACGAGAAAACAGCTGGACATCTGGGATAAATACAGTATAGTGAACAGAGTATTAACTAGCAGCGATGCAATGTGGCAGATTATGCAAGTATTTAAAATAGAATAACACAACAATGTAAAAAATAAATATATTCTAAATAGTCGATAGTCGATGGTCTGCTCTATAGCCTTGTACCTCATTCTTTCTTTAAATACTGACAACAAAATCAAGCATGAGCAACCGCTTGACACCTTCAAGTGAACTCTAGGAGAACATTGTGGAACTTCCGACCATCGCCAACATCAACTCAATTGAGTGTAGGGATATAAGTAAAACACTTGTGTTTAGGAAAACAAAATTGTGCTTTGGCAATAAATAGAAAGTTATGATTCACGAACTTTAAATTAAAGGAGCGACGGTTTAACATAGATCACTATAACTCAGTCTAAGTTTAGCATGGATCGCTGTTCTCCCTCGTACAAAACAAACAAGTAAGAACGTTGCATACGGACGTAGTAGACTGCGTGATACTCTCTTAAAAACAATAGTATTTATTAAGCCGTTCAAGTCGCCGCAATATATATAATAATATATATATTATTTTTATATTTTTTTATAGTTATATATTTCTTAGAAAATAAAATTAAATATTTAATGTTTTAAATAATTAAATTCATTTATTAAAATATCGATTTTATATTCTTAGAAATGCGTTTTGTCGCCCAAGCAATTCTTTTGAACCTTAATTATATAGGTGTTGCAGGCATCTGCATTTTGCAGCTTGGCGCTACAAATTTTGTAGCCGATTTGCCACTCCCCCACTTGGCGCAGACAAATAATTTCAAATTTAAGTTCTTAGAAGGAGCCTATGGTAACGTCACTGCAAAATTTGGATGCTCACACTCCAAAAGTATGGAAATGACAGGGTATTTTTCGGTATGCCTCGCCCCCAAAGTGGAATAAGATAGTGGAGGCCTCTACCCAACTATCCAAATTTGCAGCTTCTAGCTCTAAAACTGAAGAAGATACACGCCTTCCTGAGGGCGTTGATATATTCAACATATCCTTTTCAACTTGGGCTGTTATTTCGAGTATATATACCAAATTTCAAGACTCTAGCATTAATATTGCTCAAAGTGTAGCCGAATTTCCAAAGGCATATTTCAGACCCGATTTCCCACACCCCTAGTGGGCATGAACATATCTATATCTTTCTGATCTTTGGTGGTCAACGCAAGTATAGCTAGCTCTTCAACGAATATGATTTCTGGCCTGTGGGCGCAAGCAATATCCGAAATACCACGCCCCTAGGGGATATAGTGAGATTTTATGATTCGACTTTTGATAATTCGAGGGTATACACGAGTACATGATCCGAACTTCAAGTCCTAGCTTCAATAGCGTAGACAAATTTTTGCATTCATACGAACAGACGGACGGACAGCAAGACGGACATTGCACAAAACGAATATACTCTTTTCCCTTCTGGAACAGAGTCTACATATATTTTTCTGTCTGCGACAGTCGAGTGTACGCGTCCGTTGCCCGCTTTAATTTGCAAGGCTTGCAACATGCAACAATAGAGCTGCAGCACCCGTAACTCAACCCCCAACCCCCACCCCCCCTGCACCTTCTGCTCTCTCTGTCTCCCTCTCTCTCTCTCTCTCTCTCTCTCTCTCTCTCTCTCTTTCTCTCTCTCTCTCTCTGTGACGCATATGCAAATACAATTCAAATTGATTAACAATCGTCAGTTGGCGAAGTTGAAGTTGCAGCATTCTTGAGTCTCTGCTCGACTGACGCTGACCCCGTTTAGCTATTTTTAGAGGCAAAAAACGCTCTAAAAATAAATGCGAAGGTCAGACGCAGCGCAGCCCTACGCACGCATGCCGCGGGCGGGTATGCCAGGCCTGGACCAACAATATGCAACAGAGCAGCACTTCAGGCAGCCATAAGGTCAAAGTGTCACATGCGTGTGTGTGTGTGTGTGTGTGTGTGCGTGTGTACGTGTGTGCGTGTGTGCGTGTGTGATGGTCAAACAGGTGTCGACGTCATCGCAGGCTGCACGCAAAGAGCAAAACCAAAACTGAAACCAAAATTCCAGGCTCCAACTGCCAACTGCCAACAACAACAACAACAGCAACAGAGAATCTTTCAACATGCTCTCTTTGACGCTGCCTTCGTCATTGTGGCACAGAGCTCGGGGCAGGGCAGGTGCGGCGCGGCATCGATTGTGTGTCTGCTGGGTGCTGGATGCTGGATGTTAGCTGCTAACACAGTGACCTACTGGCGAGGCCAACGAGGCTGCGTCGCGTCGCGACGACAGCGAAAGCGAAAGCGAAAGCGCACACGAAACGAAATTTCATATTCGCATTGGTGTTGGTGTTGGTCTGGCTCGGATGACGTCATAGCTGGCATTCATTCACAGGATATGCGGCGGGCCGAGGGAGGGCAGACAGCCGAGTTTTCATTGAGAAAAAGAGACAGCAGCCAAGCCGAATGCTGTGGCACAGCCGAGGGCGGTGTTGACGGCGGTGGCGTCGGGGCTGCAAAGGACATTCGGTGCGGCGTCGCTGCCGGCGTCGCTGCCAGCGTCGTTTGGAGCAAATGGGTTTACATTTTGAAGCTGGCGCAGTTGGTAACATCAGTTGGAAATGCGTCTCCAAGCCAGCCAGTTCGTCAATCTCTCTGGCCGCAGCCAAGCCACCGACAACTCCAACTTCAACAATAAATAACTGTGAACTTAGTCAAGAAGAACGAATCCTCTATAACAATTTAAAAGACAGAAAATATTTTTTTTCTATGTTTTTTTTCAAGTGTATTTACAATGTGTGTGCTTGTCTCTTTAACTATATCTTCCTCTTTCTCTCTCTCTCTCTCTCTCTCTCACTCTCTCTATTCATCTCTTTCTCTTTCTCTATATCCATAAAGATAATACTGAGTAAGTTGTTCAAGAACCCAATCCTTTACACGATATTACGCCCGCGTACGACTGTCTTACGTGCGAGTTCCACTAATCAAGTTTTGAGTGTTCGAAAATCAAAAACTTGACACGTTGAGCTCGTCCGTGCGGCACAAATCAACAACACTAATCCAAAATCAAAGAAGTGTATATGGAACATATATAAAAAGAAAAAATATATATAATATTAATAATATATATAATTAATGAAAGTGTTTTAAATAATTTTATTTATTATTATTATTTTTTTTTTTTTAATGAGAATATTAAGATATGTGGAGCAATACATTTGGAGAAACACCAAATGTACTTTTTAGAGAAATGGTAGTTGGCAACCATTTTATTCCGACTGGTTAGATTAGGAAAGATAGATTTATCAAATGTCAAATTTATCAGATGTCAAGCTAAAGTTGAAGGAAATATATTATATATCTCCAATCAGAAACAGGCCGATCTGAGTCTTCTCTCATTTTTGTAGATGTATAAGCACAGTTACAAGATTTACTGGGGTTCACTTTCACAGCAGAAAAACAAAATTTTAAAGCATACAATCAGGCGCTTACAAATACGTACATATGTATATACGTATGTATATATATATATATATATATATATATATATATATATATATATATATATATATATATATATATATATATATATATATATATATTTTTTTTTTTTTTTTTTTTTTTTTCGATTTACTAATAAATTAATAATTTTGTTTATACTAGGATAGTAGTCAAGTTAATTTTTTGAGTTAAGTGCGCTATAGAGTCGTAGACTATGATCTGGAGTATTGAATTTAAGATATACATCTGATAGTCACTAGTTACATAGAATATTTATAGATATTTATATAAGCCATATAGACATCAAAAATATATTCTAGGCGCCCTCAAGAAATATTTTTTATGTATAATTTATCATTCAATTTCCAATAACTCAACTTTAATCTATATTGGGCCATATACTCGTTTTAGATTGTGGTATATTATCTACCGTTATATTCAATCTTGATGGTATAATGCTCAATTGCCTATAATGCACACGTGGGCAAACAACAACAATATACACACCAGTCCCACTCAAACTATAAATTAAAATCGTCATTGTTTACTCAGATTCAGATAATTTTTGAATCACACAGCATCAAATAGATTTTTGCAAAATGCAAACAGTAAACAGTATTAAATATTTAATTCTACATTGTCTATTAAACAAGTGAAAAATCGTCAATATATCAATTTATTCTAATCTTCTGCATAAGTTTTTATTTTTATTTTGGGAAATATTAAACTTTTCTACCCTAAACCTATTAAAAATGGGAATTCAGGGAATAATGGTTTTGTGAAAATATATATAACAGGCAGAAGAAGGCTTGCCACACCCCATATTCTTGATCAGCGCGACAAGATGACTCGATATAGCGCTGTCCGTGAACGCTGAGATCTTCGAAATTACGAAAGGTAGAGACTTAAAATTGTACATGTATATTCGTCATACGCAGTACGAGTTTATCATACTTTTTCAATAAACTATATAATTTTTTTAACGGCATTTATCGATAATTTGAATCGTTTTTAAGCGTTTTTTATACATAATATGAGCTATACCTTGCTGTGTCGTTGCGTGTAATAAATACGAAGACTATGTCCTTTTTAAATTTGTAATGCCACGCCCTATTAGCCTCCAATTTTTGAAAAAAACGTATTTCAAATACTAACTACTTCTGCTTTGGCAATTACACACATATGAATGTCATTAATAAGCTGTGAAAGTTTGATTAAGATAGTCTAGCTATAAGAAAAGTTATTCAACAATAAATTTCCCATAGTAATACTTTAGTCAGCAGAGCGCGCGCTTATGTGTGTGTTGTTGTTGATTGATGTTGATTGTATGTATACATAAAATAAGCGTAGAATGACTTAAGTAAGAGTTCTCTAGTCGAGAGTGGTCGACTAGGAGATACCCTGAGCCCTGTGAGAAGCCAATATTCTAATCATTCTGCGCTTGCATACAAACAACACATACATACACACATATGAATGCACGCATAAGCGACTGCGTTTCGGCTGCAATGTGAGCGTTATTATGGGAACTAAATTGTTGAATAACTTTTGCCATAGATAGACTCCCTTAATCAAACTTTCAGAACTTCCTAATGACATTCATATGTATGTATTTGAGTAAGGACAAGTCTTTAGTTTTTGAAATAAGTTTTTGCAAATTGGGGCAAATAGAGTGTGGTATACAATATATATATAAATATTCTTAGTATTCATTACACGTAAATTTAAAATCCCTAGTTCAAACGATGTACAAACCACGCTAAAAAAGCAAATTCAATCAATCGATAAATGCCGCTAAAAAGGAAATGAGATGAGTTATCGAAAAAAATATATAAACTCGTTCAGCGTATGGTAAACACAAGTATTCATGTAAAATTTCAAGTCTCGAACTTTCGTACTTTCGAAGATCTCAGCGTTCACGCGGACGGACAGATGGACATGGCTATATCGACTCATCTTGTCGCGCTTATCAAGAATATGTATGCTTTAAATCTAGCGAAGATAACATTTATCTTGAAATTCGTATCTGAAGACTTATAAACCTTTGTTCCTTGATTTTTAAGTTCTGAGCCGAGACTAGAAAATATTTCAGTTATCAGAAGTCGATATCATATACATATTCATTGGCCCTAATCAGTTCAAGCACAAGCAAAAGAGCTCAAAAATCAAATGCCAAACAATTCATATTTGTCTCTCCGAGTCTGATTTTTTGGAGCTGCAATTTACATTTATCCCAACTAACAAGCTGAAGCTCGACTGCAGCAAAGTAATAGAGAGCCAGAGATAGAGAGAGAGAGAGAGAGAGAAAGGCACAACCCGAACTCTGAAACGGGCCAAGCTGCTTTGGCAAATCACTTAAAGAGTCTCGATGACTGCGAGAAATGTTTGCTGCAACGTGAACTTGTGACATAACTTTGGCCAAATAATTTACTTCGGTGCGGGCGGAGTCTGAGCCAGCCAAATACAAATACAAATACAAATACAGATGCCAACAGCAACAGCAGCAATGGCAGTAACCGCAGCAACAGCCGCAGGCAAACCAAACTCTGCCTGCCAAAGGGCGCTGCAAGAGTGTGTCATTCTGTGTGTGTTGTGGCTGCGTGCCAGCAACATGTGACTGAGCTAGCAGAGGCCATTTACCCGTCGAGCCGAGTCTGCTGACGTCATAGGCAGCATCTGGGACGGGGCTGAGGCTGAGGCTGGGGCTACAGCCAGGCGCAGGTCAGTACCAAGCCGCTGCGGCTGCGGCATCGGCAGCACCACAGTAACCCAGTGCCGAGGCAGCAGCAGCAGCCGAAGCTGAGCCAACCAAAGCCAAAACCCGAGCCAACCTCAAGCGTCTGCGACGTCATCAACTGTTTGGCGGAGGCGAGTCGTAGGGCGTGCGGGATGTTCGGGTGGCTCGGCAGGCGAGCCCACCAGCCGAGCCGAGGCCAGGACCAAACAAAGTCGCGTGTCCTAGATAAACGCTTAAGCAAATCGTTTAATGCGCCCCTCCTTACCCAGTTTCTCCGCAACAACATTTATTGTGACTGTTGCTGATGTTGCTGTTGTTGCTGCTGCTGCTGCTGCTGCTGTTACTGTTGTTGTTGCTGCTGCTGCTCCTGTTGCTGTTGTTGCTCTTTGTTCAGCACGCATTGACGTCGTGCACTTTGATTGCACTGACCTCGCCCGCGTTGCCGCCGCCGTTGCTGTTGCTGTTGCTGCTGCTAAGGACATGTCTGACGCGCATACCACGCACCACAAATCAGCCCCAGCCAATAACGAAACGCAGCCCTCAAACCAAATATGCAGCCATGAAAATGAAAGAGGGAGAGAGAGAGAGAGACAGAGTAAAAGAATGCAAAATACCCTTTCTGTCGCCATAAACCTCACTTATTTTCTCTCTCGGTTTTTCTCTCTGTGTCTCTCTCTTTTCATTCTTTCTCCCTCTCTCTCTCTGTCTCTCTATCTATCTTTCTATAACACTTTCTCCCTATGTCTCTTTGTCTCTCTCTCTCTCTCGCTCTTTATCTCTTTCTCTCTCTCTCCCTGTCTCTCTATCTAGCTTCTCTCTGTGTCTCTCTCTCACTCTTTCATTCTTTCTCTCTATCTCTCTCTCTCTCTCTCTGTCTCTCTCTCTGTTTCTCTATCTATCTTTCTATAACACTTTCTCCCCATGTCTCTTTGCCTCTCTCTCTCTCTCCCTCTCTCACTCTCTATCTCTTTGTCTCTCTCTCCCTGTCTCTCTATCTAGCTCTCTATAACACTTTCTCCCTATGTCTCTCTCTCGCTCTCTATCTCTTTCTCTCTCTCCCTGTCTCTCTATCTCTTTCTCTCTATGTCTCTATGTATTTATTTTTCTATGTCTTTCTCTCTCTCACACTTTTTCTCACCCTTAATATCCCTGCCTCTCTCTTAACCTCTCTTTCTATCTTAATATCCTTCTCTTCCCACTCTCTCTCTCTCTCTCTCACTCTCGCTCTCTCTCTCTCTCTCTCTCTCTCTCTCTCTCTCTCTCTCTCGCTCTCTCTAGCTTAATTTTTTCTCTTTCTTCTATTTTTCGCTTTCTATTTCTGCCTTTTTTAATGTCGATCTCTCCCCCTCTTTCTCTTTCCTCCTTTAACTTGTTTTGGCTGTTTAATTTATCAATAATTTAAGAGAATACGTATAGATGAAAAGCGGAAGAGCACGTATAGATGAAAAGCGGAGACTCTCTCAATTTGAAATTACGACATGACGGGAAACTTCTTCTGTACATAAGGCGAGAATTCACGACTGGCCCTTTTACAGATTTGACTGAGAAAGAAAGAGAGAGAGAGAGAGATAGGACTCTAGATAGAGAGAGAGAGAGAGAAACAGAGAGAGAAATAAATAAAAAAATATCTGTTTTGTAGCTTACGAATACTTTGAGCATAGAATTTGACCGTTCACAGTTCACAACTAACAGATACCCTGTCGTTTTGGAGAGGGTATTCACAACTTGCTCATATCATATCATATCATATCATATCATATCATCTTTTCTCAGACAATAATAATAATAACAGAATATAAAAATATTCCACACGAATTCCTCAAGTC